>PVIH01000410.1:292093-361281 GCA_004025045.1 Sigmodon hispidus | reverse complement strand
AAGAAGGGAGGGAGGGAGGGAGGGAGGGAGGAAGGAACAGTGACAGAGGCTGATTGAAAGACAGGAAAACTCATCTCCCATCCACCACACACATGGACCATGGTTGTTTTGTCTTACCATTACTCTTGAATGGCATTCTGATGCTTCCAGAATAAAACTACTCCATATATACTTGAACAGGTTTTGAGTGACCATGTCTTCCTGTCTCGGAGATAAATGCCCTCAAGTGCCCATTCACACACCTTCTGGTTTAGCTTTCTAAGAGGACTGTCCTGTTTCCTTTCCCACCAGCGCCTCTGACCCAACTTCACAGCATTTATTATTATTTTTTTATTTAATGATATCTAACTGTGGAGGGGTTTGCTATTGCTTTTGTGGTTTTTAAACCCAGCACCTCACACATACTAGGCAAGGACTCTCCCACTGAGATCCCTCCCCAGGCCATGACAGCCGTCTTTTGTACGTTTTGTGCACTTATCGGTGGCCCGCACATCCTCTTTGGTGAACCATCTCTCCATGGGCTTTTGTGGAGGGAGGGAGTTCATTTTCTAGTTGAACAGTTTGTTTCATTGTTGAATTTTAGGAAATCTTTATGTACTGTATATATTAATCCTCTGTTCAATATATTACTTGCATTTTTTTTCTTTCAGGATGCATCTATCTGCCTTTGTACTCTCTTAAGAAGCATGTGTGTTTATTAGGGTTTAATGTCCCACTTAACCCGCAGAAGTCATCACTGTGAGCTGCTTCCAGGCACTTGTGTCTCTGCATTACAAACTGTGCCCTGAGCATTCACCCAGGTGCTGCACACTCTCTGGAGACAGAGTGGCTTGGTGTCAACATTAAAGGAAAGGTCAGAGGGAGGTAGTGACCAGGATGCAATCCTCAACTGTCAAGTGTGATGTACCTATCTCACTCCAGGCTGTCTCCCAATGCTGGCTACCTCACAGTCAGTGGAGCCCCCACTGGCATGAGGAAAGAACCCTTTCCACCACACAGTGCTTTGTCTACTGGGCCACTTGCTGACCATGGGGCTGGGAAGTTTCTTTAATCACAAGGGTACACTGCCTCATTGCTACCAGGATAAATGCCACCTGCCTCAGGTGGTCTGCAAGCCTGGCATGGAGAATGACAAGGCAGGGCGATTATAGCAGTCAATATCTTAACTGGAGCCACACAGAAGCTTCCTCACCTTCTGCTCAGATAATCATCAAAGAAGAGCATACAAGGCAGTCAAATGGTTGTTTGATTTTTAATTTTCGAAAGAAATGTTTTTTAAACCATGGAAAGAGATGGTTTGAGAGGAGAGACAGTGAGCTGATGGACAGCAGCCTTCACAACACCGGTCCTTGAATCACCGGTCAGCAATCACCCATTCTACCACAGCAGGGCCTCCTCACAACCAACTTCATCTGCCTGTGCCACCTCTTTAACAGTGTGTAAAAATCAGCAACACCTTGACAGAGGCAACGTGGTTCAGATAGAAGAGCTGCAGATTCCCCCCAAGGAACCACAGCACAAAAGTGAGCCATGGAGGAGGCTCCAACTACTGTAAATACTCAGTGGCTAATACTGATGTCATACATTTCATACAGTAGCTGCACCATGACGCCTGCACAGCAAACAGTGGCCACTAGTGCAGGCAGGGTAAACCCTAATGTTTCAGAAAGCCTTCTCAGAGCTGGGGAGCTCCAGCACTGGTCCCCTTGAACCGACAGATGTCACAGCCACACTGTCTAGTTATCAGAAGTACATTTTCAGGTCTGTACCTATTTTTTTTAATACTCTAAGTCTGAAATTCCCTTCCAGAAAAGAACTGTTTGCACTCTAGAAGAGAAGATGGGAATCGGCTCATTGAGCAGGGTGCCCACCATGCAAGCCGAGAAGCGAGACAAAGCTCCATCTCCAGCGATAATGGAAAGAGCCAGGTAATGGCATACTCTTACAATCCCATCACTCGGGAGAAGAGACGGTCATCTCTGGAGCTCGAAGGCCAGACAACGTGGCCAAGTCAGTGAGCTCCAGGTTCAATGAGAGACCTTGTCTCTAAAACATATATTGGATAGCTTCTGGCACGCATGCGTGTGCATACACACACACAAATAAATGAATGAAAAATCTAAGAGGAACTAAACTCAACAGTTATTGACTCTTCAGGGAAATATATCCATTTCATGGCAGCATTCAGGAGGCAAACAAATTCCAAAATTATAAGACAAACTTGGGTCCTAATCTAAAACATACTTTGAGACCCAGAAAATTATTGTGTTATCTAATTTTTCCACCTGTAACATAGCAAAGAACAGAACTTTTGGTCAAAAAATAGGAAACGGGCAGTCAAACATTCTGAGAATAAAATAGAACCTGATAAAGTGATTACATCCACACCAATCAAAATTGTGCATGTGTGCATCCTTTGATCCAAATCCTAGGAATTCAGTCCACAGACATGGCCATGAAAATCCATGAGAACTAAGAACAATGCAGCACAAAAATTGTTATTCCAGAAGAATGGTAATGACCTTTCCAGGGATGGTCCAGGGAGACAGTGCAAGTCTACAGTAACACTCTGAATGAGCACTCCTCCATGGATGCTCAGCTGAATGCGGCCTCCTGGATGCATTCAAAAGGAAGTGGCAAGGGTTCCAGTGCCACCAAGAAAAGGCCTAGATAATGCTGCTTCATTGCTTAGAGTCAAGGCAAATGACATAAGAGTTAATGCTTCATCATAACTACAAAATCTAATACTGCTTAACAGGCAGAGGCGCTGCAGTGGCCAAGCTCAGGGATAAGAGCTGTGGAAAGAGGCTGAAGGCTTAAGGATACACTCAGAGGCCGCTCTGACTGGGACATCACAGAATGATGCTGAAACACAGCTCTTGAAGGCATGAACGGTGGTAAAAAAATGAAAGGGCAGAAGCAGCACATGCCAGGGCAGGGACACTGAAAAGCACAAAAGTGCTTTAGAAAAAAGTTGAAGCTACGGGCTTGATTAGGAGTTGATGATGGTGACTGAGAAGCTGAATGGTAACTTGGAGTCTGCACACAGATCATGAGCCTTGAAGCAGGCTTGAGGTTCGACCCTGTACCTTAACAGTGGAAAAGACCATGGAATGCTAGATACACACACACACACACACACACACACACACACACACACACACACACACACACAGAGAGAGAGAGAGAGAGAGAGAGAGAGAGAGAGAGAGAGAGAGAGATCATGCCACATATGACTCAGCTGTAAATCATCAACAGGAACTGAGAAGACAGGCATGCTCTCTGATGCAAGGAGCCTGGTTTCGCTCTGCCATCTTTATGGGCAAAAGAATGTAATACTGTATCTATTTTTAGGGCACTATTAATATTCTAGAGCCCTGTCTATATCTGTCTGCCAGCTGCCATAACAAAATCTCACACTCTGGGTGGCTGAACAACAGAAATATATTTCTTGGTATATGGAAGCCAGGATGTCCAAGATCTGGTTCTTGGTGAGGTCTCTTTCTGACCTGCAGACAATCACCTTTCTCATCTGTCAAGTGTGGAGGCAAAGATTGCTCGCTTGTATTTCTTCCTATTAGGGAACTGACCTCATAAGAGACCTCTCCCCACTTCATCTATCCCTTGATTAGCAGAAACTCCACCAGCTAGTAACAGTAATGGCACTGCTGTCAGGGATTCATCATTATCGTGGGGGAGGGCACAAGGTTCAGTCCCTTCCTTTCAGTAATGCCTAAAATAGACACACACAAAAAAAGAGTAAAAATAAGTAAGATACCAGTAAGTACACAATACACTGACCTTTTATTATCTGATGACATATAACAGCCAATCTATGATAAATGTCTACGGTAAAAAGAGTTGGAATCAGATAAATGAAAGTCAGCTTGGCATGGTAAAGCATGCCCACTACACCCCCACTTGGGAAGTCTCTACAGGAATTTCAGCAATAAGGCTAGCTTAGGCTAATGAGTTAGATGCCAACTTGGGCTCTACAAGACGCTGACTCAAACAAAAAAGGAAGTTAGTCACAAAACAATGTCACTATCAGCCACATAATTGCCTTCTCACAATCCCACTTGTCAGAGTGTAGTCAGAAGTTTCTGGCCCAGATCCACAGTCCCAAATAATCACACAGAGGCTTATATTAATTACAAACTGTTTAGCCTATGGCTCAGGCTCTTATGACCCATTTCTATTCATCTTTAGCCATGTGGCTTGGTACCTTTTTGCTCAGTGCAGCATTCTCATCCTGCTTCATCTGCATCTCACTATTGTCTATCTCTCTGCTCTTCTGCTTCCCAGAATTCTCCTAGTCTGGTTGCTCTGCCCCTACTTCCTGTCTAGCTACTTAATCTAACAGTGTTTTATTAAACCAGTATTTACAGTGACAAGTACTGGCAGTGTACAAGAGAGTAGTCCCACAGGCTCAGAGCGTCTATGTTCTTTTATACATTATTTTATTTTCATTTTATGTAGATGAACACTTTGCCTATGTAATGAGAAATGTCCCCTGCAATAGTCTTGGGCATTTGAACACTTGGTCCACAGTTGGTGGCACTGTTTGGGAGCATTAAGTGGAGCAGCCTTGCTTGAGGAAGTCTGTCACTTAAGGTGGGCTTTGAGATCTTCCAGTCCACACTTGCAGTTGCGGATGTGAGTGCTCAGCCTCCTCCCCCAGCCACCATGCCTGTCACTCATTGCCACGCTTCTCTACTATAATGTTCCCTTATCTCTCTGAAACCCTCAGCCCAAACTAACTCTTTCTTCTGTAGCAATGGTTCTCAATCTGTGGGTTGAATGACTCTTCCACAGAGGTCACACATCAGACATCCTTCCATCAGCTATTTATATCACGATTCATAACAGTAGCAAAATTATAGTTATGAAGTAGCAATGGAAATATTTTCATGGTTGGAGGGGTCACCACAACATGAGGAACTGTATTAAAGGGTCGCAGCATCAGGAAGGTTAAGACCCACTGGTCTCTAAGTTGTTCATGGCTCTTTACCATGGCAATAGGAAGTACTAAGGCCTGCATTGTTTGTCTGCATCATGTTTGTGCCCAATACTGGTAGGGGCCAGAGGAGGACATTGAATAGAATGTCCCCTAGGAGTAGAGTGACAGACTGCTGTGAGCTGCCATTATGTGCTGGGACCTGGACTCCACCCTCTGTAAGAGCAGCAAGTGTTCTTAACCACAGAGCCATCTCTCCAGCCCACAGAACTCTGTGTTCCCATCCCAGCATCACTGAATCCCAGGCTACATATGCATCATGGATATGTGACTTTGTGACTTCCAAGTCACAAATGTCACAGAAAAATTTACGCCAATAACAAAGGTCCCCAAAAAAGCTGCACTGAGAAGCTAATACTAAGACTGATACATAAAAATTTAAACAGCAGACATTTTACATGAAAATTAGAAAATTAAATGCCTTTTAAAGAATCTAACTACATTTTTTAAACCAGGATGGCATGTGTGCACGTACCTGTGTATGTGCCTGTGAGTGTACATGTGTGCAAATATATCACATCTTTCCCCCTCAAGGACTATAAAAGTTTTGTAATTTAAAACACAATGATAAAAATTTCATACAAGGATCTAGAGAAAAGGCTGGGAAAATCTTCCTTAAAAAGGAATATGTGGTGCTTCAAGGGATCCCTGGGCACAGCTACCTCCCTGTTATCCCCAGATATCTACAGCAATGGAGCTCAAGCTTGGCAAGCCCATTCATTGTTGGGCTCTTGTGGTCCCATCATGGAGGCTGACTGGTTACAACACTGGCCATTGGTGATTAGCTCAGCCTCCAGCCCCATGCTCCCTAGATTCCCCACCCTCATCCTGCCCTGAAGCTCCTAGCAGCTAGCCCTGAGCCTGAAGCCACCAGTTAGGTCACTGTTAACACAATCCTATCACTCCAGTAATGCCAAGACCTTGGATGCTTTGAGCACTGAGATTCCATATTAGAAGGGAAGATGTTCCCATCACCTCCATCACTCCAAACCAAGCCCGAAATGAGAACCAAGTCCATATTTCTTACTCTGTAGAACTACCCCAAGACTATACTTAGAATGATGGGGAGCAAAGAAATAGTTATCTGGAGTTGGGGGCACTGGGGGTGACCCCATCCTCCCCTTCCACAGTCATACTCTCATATGCTCTCCCTCTCTCTCCGTGCTCCCACTTCCTGCTGCTCTCCTCTCTAGGCTGTCTCCCTTCTTCTCCTCTCCTCTCTCTCCCTCCCGTTCTCTGCTAAAACATTCAAAGTGATAGTCCCTAGGGATAAGAGCTGGGATGTACAAGGGTAGGTTCACTGCTATGTTTTTGTTTTAAGCTTTGAAGAACTTTTGACTCTTAAAACTGTGTGCTTGTGTAACTGTGTTTAAAAAATGCGTATTTAATGTTTAAACAAAAATCTGAGACTTGACCGACAAGACCGTAGTACTAAGCGTGCATTCCTAAACTTTAAGGAGCCTAGCCACTTTGCAGACATGTGGCAAGCTCTAAATCCTCTCCCAGGAAACACACACCCACACACAAAACATCTGCACGAGAGTTCAGGGCTTTGCTAAGTCCATCAAGCTTGGGTTCTATCTTAAAATTAAAAGTTCTGGGCTCCTTTTATTATTACTACCCATTTTTTTTTTCTTACAGAGGTAAGGGTGAGACCCAGGGCATCATGCACCCTAGGCAAGCACTCCACTGCTGGGCTACACCCCAGCACAGATTCCAGTTGACTCTGATTCCTCATTAAATTCCTTTCAGAGTAGAGCTGTCCTTTACTGCACAGGGATATGGGCGGGCAGGGAATTGAATTTAAATGAGAAACTATCAAAACGGCAATGCTTGGCCTTACACTTGGTGGTCCTCTCGAGTGCCCCCTTGCCCAGAGACTTGCCCAGAGACACAGTGACTCTCACTGAAGAGATAATGGCATTTATTATTGGACCTCCTTCCACCTTGAAACAGTGGATGTGCCGACCCTTAGAGTGTGATTGACAGCTGGGCAGACTAAGCTGAGTCCATTCCAGAAACAAGGGGTCTTTCATCTAAACCTCGAGAAGGCAAGGTCCCAAATTCCCGACCAGGGTGTTTCTTCCACCAACAAGAAGTCTCTAAGGACTTACTTCTTGGCAAAACTCTAATCTCAGCAGGCCACATCAGCGCTCCAAAACAAACCCGAGCTGTACATGGCTGATCTATCTCCAATACCGTAAACCTCCACAGAGACTCAGAACAATATGTCTTTGTTTTCAAAACAGGGTCTCCCTATGCAACCTGGCCCCAAACTCTCAGTGTAGCCTAGACAGGCTGAAACTCATGACATCCTGCCTCTGCCTTCAGGGTAAAGGCCTGACCACCTGAGTTTGAGCCTCAGATCCCAAATCCTGACAGCTCTCCTCTGACATAGATATTCGAGTCTGCGTGTATATGCATGTGTATGCACACACACACTACACACACACACACTCTCTACAAACACACACTACACCTACACACACTATACACATAAACACTACACACACATGCTCATACATACAAATTGTCAGAGATAATTTGTCTAAAATATTGGTGCCTCAGTTTACATGTCTGTGATTAGAATAACAAAGCAACCTCACCGGATGCTGTAATAGAAGATCAGGTGACTTTAGTGAGAAGAATGACCAACTGATACAGACACCCATGCCCAAACTCTGAAACCTATGATTGTCATAGTACATAGTAAACTGGCTCCTCCTCATTATCTAGGCGGTCAATCTAAATACATCAACTTTAGATCTTTCTCTGGGTAGAAGTGCAATGTGCAGAAGGGATATTACGTATCGTTGATAGGAGACCACAGTCTGATCTAAGGGTTACGTGTGGCAGGGAGGGAGGGAAGGAAGGAAGGAAGGAAGGAAGGAAGGAAAGAAAGAAGGAAGGGAAAAAGGAAGGAAGGAATAGGGGGAGGAAGGGAGGGAGGGAGGGCTTTTCAGAACAATGGTGGTCTCTGGCCAGCAGGAGAAAGGGGAACCTACTCCATGATTGAAAGAAACACCCACTGCCCACTGATACACTGAGCCTGGAAGTCTCTTCTAGGGCTGAGCAATGCTACCCTTCCAATTTCCACCCAGGAGCAGTGTGAGATGCTGTGTGTGTTAGCTGACGTGGTTAACTGTGTCAGAGCAGCAATGAGAAACTAACACAGAGATTTCAGATGTGAAGTAACTAGAGTATCCAGCAGTGTGACATTCAGTAACTTCCTTAAAGCCAGAGGCAGGGCTGGGGGTTAGGATTTCATTTAATAGCAAAGCATTCGCCTAGCAAGGCCAACATCCTGGGTTCAGTTTCAGCTACACACACACACACACACACACACACACACACACACACACATACACACACACACACAGTTGGTTTCATATGAACCATATAAAACTGGAATTCAAACTTGATGATTTCCCCCAAAGTGTCTCTCAAATGATTCTGGTCATTCAGGATGTAAAACAATGCTAAGTTAAGTTTCCTAACAACACACCTAGGACATTGCATGTGTATAGGAAGCAGAGGAACTCAATCCTTAAAGCATTCTTTCATTACTTTGGCAACAGTATTTTACAACTTTAAAAACCCTTGATATTTGTAAGTGCACTGAATCTTTTAAATAATTTCGTTTGTTTGCTTGTTTTTAAGGTATTGTTAAGACCTAATTGCCTTGCACAGATCAAAAAACTAAAGCTGAGAAACTTGACTTTAAAAACCCTGGTAGGGATGAAATCTAACTCAAATCCCTTCTTAGAGAACCACAGGAAGCTATCCTTAATGCCACTGACATCTACATCCTGTCAACAAACAGGAAGGTTCTGGGACCAACTGCAAGAACAGACACTGGAACCTAATGATGGAAAAGGTAACCCTGGAAACCCTGGGTGGTAGTGACACCACAGGCCTAGACTCACAGTCTGAGAAAGATCAGTCCTCCACTGTTATGTGAGGAATATATGGTGATTACAGAGGTATCAATCTCCAGAAAAGGGGAAGTGACATCATGGTTTAAAACTCTCCTGGCAGTCACAGAAATCTCCCAGACACTGTGCAGACAGGTGACACCTAGCCAGCATGATGTGTTCTGTGATGGATGAACATGGGAAGGAGGACAATACCAAAATAGTCTAAATCTACCCCGTCCCTGTGCAGTCTCTCCACAGAGAGCCCTGCACTTCATATGGACAGAAATCAAGATGGCTACAAATAAAAAAGTACTCATCACAATGAGCCTGAGCAGGTTAGAGTTAAATTAAATATTAAAAAAGAAAGAAAGGAAAGAAAACCACAGAGAAAATCCAGTGGATGTTAAAGATGCCTCATAAAGTAAACCTCCCCAGCACAGCAAATCATGTGGAGTACCCAGTAGACAAAAGAAATTCAAATTAAATGAGTAAATGTTGCAGTGAGGAGCATCACCTCAGGGATAGAATTGTCATTACTTTCAATCCCTGTCATCATCTAAATAGCAGAGAGAACAGTGCCTTTTCTATAGACTGACACCAAGCCAGAAGAAATGCTGCACACCAAATTCCCAGCTCACCACATAGGCACACACACTTGCATTGAAGGGTTGGTTTCTGCTCCTTAGAACTGAACTTCTCAAAAATCCCTAAACGTCTGATGTCTCTTTTTACATGCACTAAGATTACATGAGGCTTGCAACATGAGACACAGTCCAGGACATCTACTCAGGGTACTCTAAAAATTCCATTTGTTTCAGAAATCTCTAAATAGAATCTCAGCTATAAATCGGGACCTGGAAATGCACACACTTGGCAGACTTCATATGACAACAGAGCAGCAGCTGCTCTTGAAAGTGGATCTGCACTGGCGACTTCATTAGGGGAGAAACACAATGCAATGCCGAGACACAACACAATTATAGAGGGTTTGCAAGGGCCTGGAGTGATGCTTTGGACACAAGGGTGGTGCAATGATGGAAGGCAGCTCATGGTCCACAGTGCTTGCTGCTCTTGCAGTGGACAGAATTCGGTTTCCAGCACCCACATCAAAAGGCTCACATCTGCCTGGCATTCCGGATCCAGGAGATCTGATGCCCTCTTCTGACCTCCGAAAGCATTCCAGCCTGTGTACACACATACACACATGGGGTGGGGGGTGGCTGGGTGGGTAAATCTTTTAAAAGGCCAAAAAATAAACTTTAATTTTAATTGTTATAAAAGCATGCAAGACAACACCAAAAGGTGCAAGCTTACATCACAGACACCCAACATTTTCAAAAATTATTTTTGTTTATTTTTTACTTAATGTTTTGCCTCCATGTGTCTATATGTAAGTGCCCACAGAGGCCAGAGACGGCATTGGATTTCCTAGGGCTAGGTTGTGTGGGTGTACGGACTCAAACCCAGGTCCTTTGCAGGAACAGCCAGCACCCTTAACCCCGAGCCTTCTCTTGGCCCTTGTACAACCTTTGTAAAATAAAACTGAAAAGCAAGGAAGTAACTTGCTCTTTAGACTACATTTTTCAAATATCTCCTTTCTTTATACCTTAGCCATAGGACAGCTTCCCTCTGCTATATTTGGCTAAAAGAATGAAGGGTTTAGGGGCCAAGAATGTTCTTAATAGTTGTTTAGTTTCAGACCCTCAAAGGTGAGAAGGCTAAAACATAGAGAAGAAACTACCCAGAACAGACAGTAAATCAACTTCAGGGTCAAAATTAGACTCAATAAACTCTGGTCAAGTACTCTACACCATAAAACAAACCCCAGTCAGACAGAAAAAAAAAATTAAACGACTTTGAAAAGTCAAGGCTTTGTAGCTTTAAAACAACGTGAAAATACCTGGATTCCTGGTGTAGACAAAGGACCTCTCATTGGGCCCCACCTCCTGCCTGCTCCGGATACAAACTGGATCTGTGTCTATCAGAGCATTTATCAAGCTATGCTAGGCAACCACTTTTGGCCCAAATTTACACTGTTCTTTTAGTTCGTGGGGTAGGTTCTGAAGGACAGGACTAATGCAGGAAGTCTCAGAAAGTACTGAGAGGCAGGGGCTGAGCTGAGCACCCAGGGATGAATTGGTGGAAGGTAGAAGCAGGCGAGGACAGAGACTAAGTGTGATCTTATAAGGAGACCGGGATGACCCGCACGCAGCGCAGTGTTGTATGCCCGCCATTAGACATGGACTATCTTTTAGAACAAATTGCAGGTTGCTTATTGAAACTCCTTACTCCAAGTGCTTCCTGCCCTCTCCCCCCAGAAAAACCACTGTCCTGATTTCAACAGGGTGTGTGTGTGTGGGTCATCCTGAGACATGACAAGTGGATTTTAAAACGTTTGAAAAAGTAACTAATGAATGGCTTCCACTTAGTAGCTGAGGAGGGCCCAGCCTGAGGGGCAGCATCATCAGATCCCCTCCCTAGACCTCACCCCAGGGCTGCCTTCATAAATCTGATCTCCAACTGTAACTGCTTTGGCTTCGTTCCCTGGGTGTGGATTTTCTTGATTCAAACACACTCTGCAGCCCGCCAAGTTCTTGGGAGAATTTCCTCCACTTGCCAAAGCGTTGGTTAGGAGCTACAAAGTCAACTCTGGCTTTCTTTCTTTCTTTTTTTTCCTTCCCAACGGAAGAAATCAAGAAGCAGGGGGCAGAAAGGCTCTACTTGCTCCAATCAGCACGGGTTCCTGGGTTTTCAAGTCTAGGGCTGGAGTAAGAAACTCCACGGCTGGACTCGTGGCACCCAGCACAGTGACAACCTCCGGATCCCCAGGGTGAGGGGCAGGGATCCGCAAGCAAGCTACTTGGGAGTCCGCAGCATGTTCCTCCCCCCCCCCGCCCCCATCCCGCGGCCGCTTCAGCTCACTGGGCAAGGACAATACCAATATATTGAAGAACCGGTGGCAGTGGTTCACTTCAGGCCAACTAAACCCAGCACGCATAGGGCTTGACTCCTATCACCGAAACACCAGTGTCCAATGCGCACCCAAAACCCAAAGTGGGAGCTGGGTCTGGGTGGGCAAAGCCTAGATCGACAAGCCATGGGACACAGGAAAGACTCACACACACTAGAATGAGAACCAGCATCCCACGCGTGAGTGTCCACGCTGTCACCCTCAGTGACACACCAAGAATCAGTCCTATCGATACAGGACAGAAACGCAAGCTTCTGCACGCACACACTAAATCCACGTAGTTTCCTCCGGAGTCGCCAAATACACAGAAATACTAGGAAGGAGAGGTCTTACACAAGGGTCCCTCCCAAATCCCTCTCAGTGACAGCCAACTAGCTACACATGAGAGGGAGGGCCGAAAGAGCCCACTCGTATGGTGACCAGGACCTGGAGGCGAAGAGTCCTGGGTGCCACCTGGCAAGACAATGCCAGGGCGCACGGACTCTCGAGTGTTTGGGTCCGCCTGAGCTGGTTGCCTCGGGGTCCCCATCTCTCGGAAGGGCAAGGAGGCGGTCACAACCCCAGCAGAGTACACTCTGAGCCGCTTCGGCCAATCGCGGAGCCAGAGACCACAGTTCAGCATAGCGACTGACTGCCCTGGGAGTCCGAAGACGTGGTCGGCCCCTTGGGCCCCCGATGTCAGAATCTTTGCCCGGTCCTTGGAAAACCACCCCTGACTGCAGACCCTTCCCAGCCCTGTCTAAGGACACTTCGGGGCCCTCGGGAACCCCACCTGGCCCTGAGGACCCCGTCCTGTCCAGGGACCCTACTTAGTCCCGGAGACCCTGTCCAGTCCAGTATTGAGACCCTCCTCTGTCTGGAGACGCTGCCATGTCAGGATACCTGCTCAGCCCTGTCTAGCACCCTGAAGGGCCTCGGGACCCTACCCGGCCGTGGAGACCCTGCCCAGCCCTGTCCAGGAACCCTGCAAGGCCTGGGGCATCCTGCCTGGGGACCTTGCCAGGGACACCCTGGATACCTGGCTCCTTTTGGGTTCAAAGCCGCCGCCGCCGACTCACCTCAGGATCTAGTGGTTCATGCGCTCAGGGCGGCCGAGAAGAGCGCAACCCGCGGAGAGCCCGCAGCCTCAACAATGGAGCCCGGGGCGGGGCCCTGCGCCGCTCAGCGATCGCCTCCCCGTCGGAGCCCGACACACAGACAGCCTGTGTGAGCTCCGGCCGGAGGACTCTGCGCAGGCGCGCCAGGCTCCGCCCTCCGCCAGAGGCCCGCCCCCCAGAGTCTCTAAAACCCGCCCTCTAGCCAATGGAGAGGGAGCTACGCAGAGGGGGCGGGGCCTAGGGGAACAAAGAGAGGTTGGGCGGGGCTGCGGGTCGGGGCCAGCGCCCGGGACCCTTTGCTGACCTGATTTAGCCGCTGGGCTCAGCACCCACGTGGACTAGGCTCAGCTGCGTCCAGTGCTCTTCCCAAACCTGGAATTGTGGTTTCTAAAGCTGAGAGTCAGAAACAGGTCTGCTTGACAGAAAGGGAAACTGAGGCTCAAGGAGCAAGATCTCCTGTCATCCATATTATGATCCTTGTCAGTCTTCTGACCACTCAGCAAACATTTCGAAGCGTGTCGGTATCGTTAAGAGTGGAAAGAAAGAGAACCTGCCCCCCCCCCCCCGAGCTAAGTGAAGCAGGTCTGTTTCTCTGCTGCCCTTCTAGAACCCTATGTTAACCTGGTTCCTTTCCTTCAGAGCTTTGGGTTTTGCAGTTCCTCACCAGGCACGATCTCTCTCCACCTACTATCTCCATCTATCCACGTCTTTAAAACCCGCGCAAACCTTAAAGGATTCTTCTGGAAAGTATCCCTACAACATCATGAGTTTCCCTCTGCTTCACAATCTGCCTCTTCTCTCCTCCAGGATTTCCCCTCTGCCTCTGACACACAGCAGACCAGGCTACCAGGGCTGGAGCCAGCGTCCTTCTCTTGGTACAGATACACAGACCAGGAGCCCCTTCCACATACATGGTCACTTCAGGATCCAATCCAGCCTGCAGTGACCTCCACCAGACACCAGTTGGACTGCACAAGAATCACAAACTGCTAACTGCCAAAGGAGTTTCCTGAGTGGGTCCATCCTGCCTCTTCTTGGTGGGCTGCCTCTCAGCAGTCCAGGCAGACCCTAAGTCCTCCTGTCCAACTCCACCAACCAACAGGTGACCTGCTTGCCCAGACACTGGGGCCTCTCGGCACAGCCCCTTCTGAGAGAAGAAAAACTATCCTTGGAGATGGATTTGATTGGTGTGATGGTAGATGCTAATTGCCAACTTGACAGGAAGACCTGTAAATGGTTATTTCATCTCTGGTTATACCTGCACAGAGCAATTCCCTAGATTTGGTTGGGGTGGGGAGACCAAAACTAAATGTAGGTAGTACCACTCACTGGTCTCAGAGCCTAGAGAGAGATATCTGAGCTTAAGTGTCCATTAGCCTCTGCTTCTTGATGGTGGGTACGATGTGACCAGATGCCTCCAGCTCTTGCCTCTGTGTTTCCCCAATGATGGGCTGAACCCTCCAGCCATGGCTGAAACAAACCTCTCTTTCCTAGATTGCTTTTGTCTGGGTATTTTGTCACAGCAATAGGAAAATAACGAAGATACTTGGGTTTACCTTCCTGCTATAAGGGCCAGGCTGGGCCCGGGCATCAAAGTGCTAAACTGTTATGCTCAAGAATGGGGGCAGCTATGTTTGGGAACTACCGGGTGTGTGTGTGTGGGGGGGGGGAGATAAAGGGAATCAAGGAAGGGGAGGGGAGGGGAGGACAGAGTAGCAGTGAGGACAGAGGGGTAGCTATTATGGCCTGAAACATTTTAAGAGCAGGAATGTCTATGACCAGTCAACCCAGTCTGTGTTACCCTGTCATCCTGTCCTCCAGGGGCTTCAGGCCTGCTTTGTGTGAGGTAACAAGAGTCCAGGGAGGGTTGAGGGGTGGCTGGTTCAGGCTGCAGTCAAGAAGAGGTTGGCTATAAAGGAGTCCTCTAGAACATCACACACTGTTTTGTCTGAAGCTCAAGCAATGCAACTCAAGTTTTAGAACTGACTTTTTCTAAGATGACAAAATGCATCTGCATAGATTTCTAGCCAGCTTACTCCACTGCAATAAAATGTAGATGTGGACAGTGCTCCAGACTCCAAACAGACATTTCCTTCTAGAGTGGATCATAGCTCCTGCAAAATGCTTTCACTTCTTTCTTTTGGAACCCCCTGCACTGACTGGTCTGTGTTGTACTGAGGGTGGAGGGTATTAATCTCTGCCCTGCCTCTGGGATCAGGTCACCTCTTTCTCCTTCATGCTCAGGCTTCCTCATTCACAACCTGAAGGGTGGGACAAGAAAGCCTCTGAGGCCCCTCGAATGCATGTACCTTTGGCTTCCCCAAGGACCATGATGATTTTGGTTAAAAGCCCTTCAACCTGCCACACACACTTTTGGCCGAGGTTGACCTGGCATAGTGGGTGAGCTCTGCTTCTTGACAGACACACAATCATTTGTGCTCACTAGTAGTTCACGAGTAGTTTTCTATTGGCTGTTCCAGCACCCACCCCTAACGGTGGCCACACCACATGCACCAGTCTGTGTTGCTGACATTGACCCTTGTAGGGAAGGTAGAGGAGAGTGCCAGGATCTGAGGGCAGGATTTAGAGCTCCCAAGCCCCAGCGTGAGTCCCATGCCTCCCCTCAGCTCCAACAGTGCACCATCCTCCTGCCTCAGCCTCTTGTATGCTGGGTCTGGCCAGCACTATTTTCTAAAACAGGTTCTCATGTGTACCCGACACTGGCTTTGTACTCTGTATTTATCAGAATACAGAGTACCCCTGAACTCCTGATCCTTCTGTCTTAGCCTCACAAGAGCCAGGATTAGAGGTGACAGAGGTGTGAGCCACCATGCCCCGCTTAACTTCTTGAAGATAACGTTGTGAGTTTTGGTTTCTCTTCAGATTCCAATGTAATGTACACATGTCTTTTTCTAATTACATTTCATGTGACACAACCCCAAATCCAACAAGACTTCTGAGAATGCTAGCAAAGCCATGACATCATGCTTCAGTGCTCCTAGAAACAATGCAACACACGGCTGTTTGTCTAATTCAAGCAATATGTGTGTGCTCTGTTCATTTATACAATCCCACTTTCTTTCTTTCTTTCATTTATTTATTTATTTTTAGAGTTTAACGAATCCCCCAGGAGCTAGAGTGATGGCTCGCTGGCTAAGAATGCTTACTGTTCTAACAGAGCATTGGAGTTTAGAATCAGTTGAGGCCACTTACAAACACCTATGAGTCTAGCTCAGTGGTTCTCAACTTTTCTCATTCTGTAACCCCCAACTGTAAAATTATTTTGTTGTTACTTCATAACTATATTTTTGCTACTGTTATGAATCTTAATGTAAGTATGTAATATGCAGGATTTCTGTAACTAAAGGGGTCGAGACCCACAAGTTGAGAATCACTGCTCCAGCTCAAGCTCTCTAATGCCCCCTTCTGGGCTCTACAAGTATCTGCATAGATACACACAAACAAGAGCTTTCCCCTGGCACGTAGCTAATACAGCAGTCTATATGAGATACATCTTACTTGGAATCCCAACACTGAGGAAGCAGAAGCAGGAGGATTCCCAGGGTCCACTAGTCAGATGATCTAATCTAGTTAGGGAGCCCCGGATAATGAGAAACCTTGTCTCAGCAACCAAAACAAAGGCAAGGATGCCGAGACATGGTGGAGTGGTTAAGAACGCTAGCTGCTTGTTACCAGCACCCATCTAGGGGCTCATAACCATCAGTAACTCCAGTAACATGTGATCAATACCTCTTCTAACCTCCACAGGCACCACACACACACACAGTATAAACATACATGCAGACAAAACACTGATACAAATAAAAGTAAATCTTAAAAAAAAAAATCGAGAAATGGCATTCAAAGTTGACCTCTGACACATGCACAGCCACACCCACACTTGCACATGTGTGCACACATACACACATCTTATTTTGAGGCGCATTAGCAAGTTTTCAGCTCAGGAAAGAAAGCAGATAGCTTCTGTCATTACTGAAGCCCAGATCAGCCATGGGTGCCCAGGGACACACCAACCTCACTGCTCCATTGGTCAGAGGTGTCCTGGTGCTGGAAACAGGCTTCCCAGCTGGGATTGAACCAGACACCCCACTCAGCCCTTGACCAGAACAGGAAAACAGATTTCCCCACTCCAGAATTCTGTCTGTTTTGGAAGGAGAAGCCTAGCTTCTGGAAAGATCCACAATTGATGTAATTTACCTGAACCTGTGTGAGCATTAGCTGTGGGCTTCTTTCACCTCTGAAGAAGCAATAGGGAGCCTGAAAGGCCAGTAGAGCTGACTCAAGATGGAAGCATGGCTGGCCCAGAGCAGCTCTCAGATGCTAAAACAGGGGGTACTGCCTGAGAGGCTCAGAGTGAAGGTAAGGCCAGCAGCTTTGGAAGGAGACAGGGAAGGATGAAGCTGGGCTCAAGACCAGGAGGCTATCCACCTGATAAAGAGGTATGGCTGTAAAAAGTCTCAGAGATGCTTGCTGTTCTTTGAGACTGGGGTCATTATGGGTCTTTAAAATATTACATAACAAAGCAGACTTAGGACCTTTTGGCAGGGATCCCTGGAAGGAATGTCATTTGCCACCCATACCATAGACATCACCCTCATTAGGTGTGTCCCCCTGTCCCTACAATTGCAGTCCAGAATCCAGCCTTACTCAAGTTACCTACTGATAGGAAATGAGGACTCCTTCTCATGTGACTTGTAAAATGTGGCCTTGCAGGACATGTCCAGCCCCTACTACTACCTGAAACCCAAGCAAATGAGGGTCTTCTCTAGCATGTGGCATAAAGAACAGCCACAGCCAGCCTAAGGGAGGCCCATAGGACAAGCTCTGCTCAGGAGGGGGCAGGCATCTCTCCAACATTCTCTGCTAGGTACTCCTGGGTGGTGCATGGTGGCTTTTTTGGGTCCCTATGAGGACCCCATTTTCCTTGAGAGGGAATGAAGAGGAGGCAAACCACATTGCATGACAAGCTAGGCCAGGTCATATCCTGGTCCTAGAGACTCAGACCTTAGTTAACTAAAGGGCAGACTCACTGAGTATTATTCAGGTGAGACTTGGGTCCAGCTTTGAGGTGGGGATGGATGGCCATCTTTAAAGGCTGTTCTGTCCTAAAACAATTGGGCCACATCCATTAGCTCATTGGTTTCAGCTTGGCACTGGACATGGAGGTGTGTCTTAGTTTGATGTCTACTTTTATGATAAAAACCTGTGATCAAAAGCAACTTGGGGAGGAAAGGGCTTATTGGATTATTTGTCCTAATCACAGTCTGTCACTGAGGGACTCAGAATGGGAACAAGCAGAAAGTTGGATGCAGGAGCTGTAGCACAGTCCATGGAGGAAGGTGCTTACTGGCTTACTCCCCGTGGCTTGGTCAGCTAAATTTTTTAATGCACCTCAGGACCACCTATCCAGGGGTGGAACCACATACAGAGGAATGGGAACAGGCTGATCTAGCACTGTCTAGCATAAAGAGCAACACTCTTTATGACAGATTGGGGTGGACACAGGATGTGGTTGAGTGCCAACCTGATCATAAAACACCCTAGGATAGTCATTATATGTGTCGGGCTAGTGATATGCAAGTCTGTCCCTGTGGATTTAGAGCTAGATGGATGGATGCAGTCTGTGAACTGATGAAGTGCCCGGGGCGGGGGGGGGGGAAGGTCCCCCAAAAGTGCTTGCTCTTCAAAAATGAGGGCCTATGCTTCATCCCAGCACCCACATTAAAACAACCAGCAATGGCAATATGGCATTCCAGCACTGGGATTCCCAATGCTTACTAGCCAGCCACTGTGACCTAAGCAGTGAACCTCAAGGTTCTGGTGAAAGATGCTGTCCCAAAAAATAAGGTGGAGAATTCAGGCTTGGTACTGTAAACCTAATCAGGTGCCCACGTCTGGGGAGTTGCAGGCCCTGTGAGAACCTGCTACTGTTGCTTTGGTGAAGCAGGCAAGGTGTCAAGCTGCTTTGTAAACAGTTGTGTTTATAACCATAGATTAATGTTGCTCTCACTCTGCCTCAGAGAAGCTCCTTTGTAGAGGACCACCATTAATGCAGAGGCTCAGTACTGGTTGAAGAATAAGCGATTGGTGCATGCTTAGCCATAAACAGGACATCGATGTGAGTGGAGGAGAGAGCAGAAAGAACGTGAGAGCCACAGGATGGGGAGGGGTGCTAAGAAGAGCTGTACTCTGGACATGATATGGCTGTTGCACCCATAGGCTAATGGCAGCACTGGTGATGTCAGTTACAGAAGACTGAGTCCATCAACATTCAAGCATGGATAGGGAAGTGTTCTTAATACCTCATCCCTCCTAGAAGCTAGAGACGGTCAATGGTTGCTGTGCCCACGAATGGGTGTGTACGTGCGTGAGTGTGTGTGTGTGTGTGTGTGTGTGTGTGTGTGTGTGTGTGTGTAATACTCTTTGGCAGTGTAGCTATTGGCAAGTTAATCCCACTCAAGTAAACACCACCCCCGCCTCCCCCCCACATTCCCATCAATACAGAGGGCAATGCAAGCAACACTATTAAATGCAACTGGGTACACACACACACACAAAGAGACAAAAAGTAGAACCAGAAAGATGGTTCAACTGGTAAGAGCACTTGCCACTGAGCCCAATGTCCGGAAGTCAATCCCAGAGACCGCCATGTTGGAAGGAGACAATTCCCCCAAGTGTTCCTTTGATCTCCATGCAGGCACTGTAGCATATGCACCTCCCACACACAAAATTTTATATTAAAATTTTAATTCAATTTTAATTTATTAACTATATATTATTGGCTAACATTAGTAATTAAATGTTAATAATTCTATTAAAAGTTATATTTAAAAGACATGAAGGTCAGAGGGGAACTTAGTGGAGGGAAGCAGAGATTTGGCGGGGAGGGAAGGACATGGGAAGAAGACGGGAAACATGGTCTACAAATGTTTTTGTGTGTGTGTGTGTGTGTGTGTGTGTGTGTGTGTGTGTGTGTGAGTGTGCGAATGTACAGGCACATTTGATTGTGGAGACTAGAGGTTGACACTGGGTGTCTTATTAAAAATTGTATTTATTATTCCTCTCACACACAGGGCAGTATGTGTGTGAGGAAGGTACTTGAGGAATCTGGGGCAGGCTGGAGACTGTGAGTCAGCAAAGAGCCATGTGGGAGACATTTCTGAGAGGAGCTGGGAGGGCTTACCCCGGAGGGAAACTGTGCAAGACAAGGTTGTAGTACCCAGAGAGTGCAAGGCGAGTGTTGTGACATTCAGCTGCCCAGTAGGAATGACCAGGCACACAGAGTCTGGAAGCCATGGCTCAAGGCTGCTAGCTGTTTGGCATCACTGGATTTTGGTTTAAAAGTTTTGCTCTTGGCTGTGGGGTGACATTAGGGCACTTGGGAAATGAGTAGTGAGTGGCGAGTGTGGTCTGGCACAGAAAGGCTCACGTACACCCAGGTTCTTTGTCATACTGCCACCATAGTGTCATAGGCTTTTCCAGTGACAGCAATGTCCAGGAGAGACACAGATAGTCCTTGGAAGGTAGAATTGCCAAGACTCACTAAGGCAACATCAAGAATGCTCCAGCTTCTTGTGTGAGCAGCAGTAGACCGTGGTGCTACTTAACACAGCAAGACAGAGTATATGCTGGGGATGCTTCGGGAGTGAACACCAAGGTCACCAGAACTGTCAGTCTTTGGTATAAGATTAGAGAGTATGACACATTTACCCCAGGATGCCATCGGTCCTCCCCTGAAGACTGCTGATCTTGCTTTTCTTTCCAGCTCTTTCTGGAGCCCCATGCTCAGCCATTTCCAGACACCAAAGCTTTCAGAATATATGAAGCCGTCCACAGCCTCAGCATCCCGAACCACTACTTCATTTGCCTGGGATGCTTCTCCCTTTTATGTTGATGAGACATTTCATCTTTCAAGACTGAGCTTGGGCACCTTCTCTAGAAAGCATGCCCTGACATCAGGGGCACATTGGACCTTTACCACAGAGCAGCAGTTAGCTCCCTTCTCCTGCCTAGATGCCAGCTGTTAGTACTATGCTGGCTCCCTAAGGCTAACCAAGCCAGGGCTCTAACCCTCATGGCCCATCTGGATGGGGCAGGAGTCCCACCCAGGTGGCCTGTCCTGCTCCATGAATACACCCCTGCCCGTGCCTCGGAAACCAAGCATGCTTGAACACATTTTGTCCTTTTACAAGTTACAGTGTGTCATCGTTTATTTTCCCAGGTGTCCCAGGAATGAGATATGACATTACACCTCGTGAGTGAGGAGGTGGGGGTTTTCATTGCGCAGGTCCAGACTGCTAAGTGCTGGGAAGCAGATAAAATACCAGAAGTTCCCCCTCCAGCCAGGCTGGTGAGAAGCCCCAGCACAAGACAAGACTCAACATGTCCTGGGATGCAAGAAAATCAGAAGGACAGCCCAGAGGAGGGGATAGCTGGAGTGACCCAGGACTACAATGTCCACATAGCCTGTGGCAGGCATATTCTTTTTCATCTATCACCAGGGCCCCAGTTAGCTGCCACTTCTAGACACCCAGGTTGGAAGAGGCACTGCCTCACCCATCTCTCCAGCAGCACTCAGTTCTGGTGTCAGGACTGCATATGATAGCATGGCTTTTGAGCATCCGTGGTTTTTGTGTTGTGGGGGCTACAGTGAGTGTCTTTACTGTGAGACTAGGGCACAGTGGGAAAACCTTTATTCCAGGGCTTTGGCCACCAGGGGGCGCTTTTCTCTTTAAGATTTAGGAAAATGACGGTGAGGAAAAAGGAGCCAATACACTTCACATGTATTTACAAAGGGCACTACTGAGCGAGTCTGTCTTTGAGGCGGTCGGTCTGTGTGACACACACATAGGAGCAGCAGGGACGAGGGGAGACAGATGGGCTCCTTCCTCTGAGGAACACTGGGGACTGGAAGCACAGAGGCCTGCACGGTGCGGGTGTAAGGCGGAGGCGCTCCCCTTCTGAGGGACCGTAAAACTAAACTCTGCATATATGTCTTCTTATGTGTAAGGAAGCAATACTTTTTAATAAAATAAAAACTTCTGTGTAACTTGAAAGATATCCTTTAGGCAACTAAGGGGGGTGATTTGGGAGGAGCACAGTACACAAAGCACTAGTCGGGGGCACCCTGTCAGGTCAACATTCATTCCCCAGAAAAGATCCATCACAATAACTGCAAAAAAATCACAGTTGCACTGCCTCTCAGACATGGGTCTGGCTCCCCTGCCTCAGCCTGCCTGCATACTGCTCAAGCTCTGAGGAGCCTCACACTTACCACCCCGCTGTGTCAGAGTCTGCCACTGACAAGCCTTTCTACCCACCTCTCAGACGATTCAGTGCCCAACTGCCTAGCACAGGTATGGGCACACCAGGTATACTGGGAAGGTGGTATACTGGGAAGGTGCCGGGCTCGATGAATGCTCTGGCCCATCCCCTACAATACTCGGCTACATCACTGCCCTGGTGCCAAGTTGTGGCGGGAAGGAGTGGGTCAAGCTGGTACCTGGCCCTAATCTACGGGCAGGAGAATCCTTGCTACACAAGGGACCATGCCTGCTGGGTTCTCCTGGGGGCCTGACCCCACCCTGCCTCCCACTGGCATCCTGCCTGCCCCACTGACACAGAGAAGCAGAGCAAGGTGCAGGAGGGGTTTGGGGGGTGCAGTGGGGTCCCTCAGCTCTGCCCCCCAACAGGGTCCTGGAAAGACGCTGGCAACTATCAGAACAGCAGGGCTTTCTTTTTGAGATCATTCCTCTTCCACAGGGCCAGGCGGTCAAATTCCTCGATGCTCATTCCAAACACTTCTTGGAACTCCTCGGGTGACAGGTGTCTCTTCAGACAAGAGAAAACAGGAACAGTTAGCGGTATTTAAAACAGGGTCCAAGAAGCTGCCTATGTTCTGAGAAACACTGGCTCCTCACCTGGGCCCTGGTCATAAGGGCAGTGTGAGGCCTGACCCCTTTGCCTACATTTCGTGTCTGTCCCTTGGGTCTAATACCTACTTAATTCCATACATAGGCTTAACTATGAAAGGATATCCAGCCTATCTCTGTCCTTTGAGGGTAACCAATGCAAAGATAAAAGCCAAGGATGTCCAGTCAGTATTTATAGTGTGCCATTCCAGACAGAAAAGGAGCCTGAATGTCTCCAGTCCTCGCTCTCAGCCTTCAGTCACCTTGGATTCCAGGAATAAGAGACTCAGACACATTCCCCCATGATGTAATCACATTCTACTCCCCAACATTGCCTCACAGGAACCTTCTTGTCCCTCAAGCGATAATGATCTCTGGCCACATGGCAGAACCAGAAATAACACAGTGACCAACCAGGACTGAGTAAGTCTGTACCCCTCTCATCCTGCCTCAGTTATCTCTACAGTTAAAGATCACACCAGAGCCTGGGGTGGCTGGAATGCTTGCTTCCCATCTTCTCAAGGCAGCTGCAAAGTGACCTTTGTCTGAGTCCACTGAGCAGTTGTACTAGGGCCAGTGGCCAAGCCTGCTCTACCATGACTTCAGGCTCTGGAGCTTTTGCCCTAGAAATCTGCCTACAGCTTTGCAGCAACATGCCTTCCAGGCCAGTTCTCTGTGGCTCTCCACTGAAGCTGGGCTGCTGCTGAGGATGGCATGTCCATGGACTCAAGCCTAGAGGGCAGAGTCTTGGTAGAGTCTGGCATGGAACTACCACCCTTGACTCCTGACTCCCACTGACAAAACGTCCCTGTGGCCAAGTTCATTAATCATGCCCTGCGACAGGACTCCTGGGAGCTTGGAGCCTTTCGTAGAATCCTTTAGGCTGCCTCATTTGCCACTTTCTTTAATTGTGACAGTGACTGCCCACATGGTATATTGTGGTTCCTATCTGCCAGCTGAGAAAGCCAAAGGGTAGTGTGCTGGCTAGTCTTATGTCAACTTAACACAAGCTAAAGTCATCTGACAGGAAGGAACCTCAACTGAAAGAATGTTTTCCTAAGATCAGATTGTAGGCTGATGGAGGAGGGCCCAGCCCACTGTGGGTGGTGCTATCTCTGGTCTGGTGATCCTGGATTCTACAAGAAAGCAGGCTGAGCAAGCCATGTTGAGTAATCCAGTAGGCAGCACCCCTCCATGGCCTCTGTAGCTCTAGCCTCCAGGTTCCTGCTACTGCTTGAGTTCCTGTCCTGACTTCTGATGATGAACAGTGATATGGAAGTGTAAGTCAGATTAACCCTTTCCACCCCCAAGTTGCTTTTGGCTATGGTGTTTCATTGCAACCACAAAAACCCCATCTAAGGTGGCTACGAGGCAAAGAAGCCAAGCAGGGCCCAGGCCATGCATGACACAAACCCTCCCTAACCTTGGCTTTGACATGTGATCCCCAACCAGTGACTCTCAGTCACTGAGTCCAGCCCCTGAGTTGAGGTGCTCAAGGGCATGGATACCAGCACTTCTATGGGCCTAAATAATTGAGCTGGCTTACGAGAGTCTGTCTGAACATCTGTACCATGGCCCCTCTCTGAAAGTTTGGGGCATAGATAGATGGAGTCAGTGCTGATCAGCATTTAGTATTTGGCCCAGCTGTGAATATTTGTATTGGTTCTGGCCTTGTTCATGGTGGTCTGGGATAGATCCTGATAGATGCTCATACTACTCACATTATGATGTAGCCTGTCCCTTGAGCTTGCCTGGCCTGTTACTGTCACAGCTGCCTCTCACACAGGCTCTGTGGTGCATACCTGTGATGCTAAGCTTTTGGGAAGTTCAGGAGGATAAAGAGTTCAATGCTGTTCTCTTGTTCAAGGCCAGTCTGGGTTGGGTCCCTGTTTCACTACCCACATTCCCTTCCAAGAAAATAGAGGAAAAGTAAAGAAACCACTTCTCCTTCCTTGAGGCACACTCACGTGACCTCGGGTACTCTACCAGGCCCCTCCTTTCCTCTCAGCTCACTAGGAAAGCTGAGGATAGGATAAGGTAGCTAGAAGGCAAGAAGAGGCTAGGCCTGGCTAAGACAACCTCCAGCCAGCCTCTTGACTACTGTGTGGGAAAGAGGCAGGCAGGTCGTCATCAAGGTGATAGAATGAGGGATAACTATTCTCCTGCCAGAAGCAGACACCCAGAACAGAGGTCGGAACTCCACAGGTCCCCAAGTGCCTTCCTTCACTGCACAGAAGGGCCAAACACAGAAACAAGCCAATTTCTGAACAATGGGAAAACAAAATGCATTGCAGCATCATTTAACCCAGAATGACATGAGATCCTGGGCCTCAGAAACATCAGACCAAGTGCAAAGAGCTAAATGTACCACATGCTGCATGGCACCATTGACTGTAACAGTCAGAGCTGGGACAGAAATGGACTGCCAGCGTGTGGCAGGTGGGGGTGGGTACTGTGACTGACAAAGGGTGTGGGGGTTTCCTTTCTGGGTGATGAAAAAGTTCTGGACCCAGATGGTGATGATGGCTGTCAAATTAGAAAAGTGCAGATGCGTGAGTCACTCACTTCAAAATGATAAAAAAAAAAAAAAAACAGTGAATTTTGCTGCAATTTTAAAGAATTATTGGCAAAGAGAGTACAGTTTCCACAACTTTAAAGAAAAGACACTAAACTTAAGGTTGTTATAATGATCAAGTGAGAAAAATGGATGAGAGCTGAGTGTTGAGGAGTACACGGGGAATCTCAGTATTTGGTAAACTGAGGCCAAAGGATCAGGAGTTTGAAGCCAGCTTTGCTACAGGAGATATTGCCTAAGAACAGTCTAGAAAATGTGGTCATCTCTGAAAAGCACATATACAAATCTTGTTACTGAATCTGTGCTGTGTGCTCTGAGTTTTAGAGCCCCAGTTGAGGGTGACCTGGAAGATGGGCCTGGATTATATAGCCATGCTCACAGAATCTGTCAAACCTCCCCTAGGTGAAGGCCTCAGCCTGTGGAGAAAAATCATCTTGGGCTAGAAATGAATCATCAACATGATGAGATGGGATGACCTGATATGCTGAGAAGTCCACTCCTAGACCACCAAGATTTAGAAGACACTGTGTTGTCTCACCATAACCCTTTGACACTTTCTACCATGCTTCCAAATTACTGTAGGATGCTCTCACGGGCACAATAAGAGGAAAGGGTGCCTAGTGGGGTGGGATGAGACCAGTTTAACAGGATCACCAGAGATGGAAGTGTTAGAGAGATGACCTGAGGTATGGTCCCTGGTTTTGTTGTTGTTTGAAACAAGGCCTCACTATGCAATCAAGGCAGGCCCTGAGCTTACTATATAGTTTAAGCTAACTTCAAACGCCCATTATATTCTGTGTGCTGTGCCCTGCACAGCCCAGGAGAGCTGGTTGCAAGTGAGACCATGGAAGGGACACACACAAGGTGACTGATAATGCGAAGGTGCATTGGATGGAGTGGTGGGGTACTGGGATAGCTGGCAGGGAAAGATCTGAGATCAGTGGTCCTAGCCCTACAACAGCCCCAGCTCCTAATGGATCTGTTCATAGGACTTAGCTGTAAAGTTCTGTTGAGTTCCAAAATGTGGGCAAGGGTCACAGGAGCCAGCCAGTGCCGGGCAGAAGATCTGTTAGTGTTTCCTAGTAGCAAAGGCCTCTGGCTCTCTAGGTGCCCTCCCCAGCAGGAAGAACTATGGGGTGTAGCTGACTACAGGGCCCACATAGCTGTTTTAGCCCAGCTATTCCCTTGCCCCTGTCTTCTCAGGTGCTTGCCAATGCCAAGGTCTCCAAGCTTCTTCCATAGCTACAGGAAGGAGACTGGCATGATTTGTTTCAGGGAGCAGGCCAATCTCACTCCTATGGGACACTGTTGCATGATGGGAAGTCCAAGGGCCTTTAGCATCTTTCCCTCTGTGTCACCTAGCAACATCTCCAAATTCTGTAGGCTCTTACTCAAATGTCACCTCTTCCAAAGGTGAGGCTTCCTGAGTTGTGGTACCCGAGAGGCCCCAAGGCCACAGTAAGTCTCATGCACCAAAGTCCAGCTAACCTAGATGACTCTGAGCTCCAGAAGGGCAGCAGGTCTGCCCATGGTGTTCTCCCTTCCTTCCTCAGAGAACATGCATGTCACTGTTGTCCTCAGCACCCCTCTGCCACCTGCCTCTGCCCACTGCAGCTTCATGGTTGGCTTCCTGGCAGCTGGCATTCACCAGACCCCTCCCCAGCTCTATCCACCTTGCCACACAGCACTCACACACTTCTCCATCTGTATCAAGAAGGGCTTGGAGGGTCTGAACCCCTCATGGTCACCCTTGGTCAGCCGGGTCCAGGGTACTCTGTCCTCATCATATGGAATGAACAAGTTTGAGCACAGAAAAAACTCTCAAACCTCGAGATCCCCACTTTCCAAGTGCAGTCACCCTGGGCTCACTGCACCAGCAAACACACACACACACACACACACACACACACACACACACACACACACACCACAAAGTTAGCCTCGGGGAGTGTGAGGACCAGGAAAACCCGGGCCCTCAGTGGCAGCATCTCCCCAGTCAGCAGGCCTGGTGGCCCCCAGGAAGAGCTCAGAACACCAACCCAGGAGCCACCAATCTCTGAGTGACACATCAACATGGCTACATAGCATAGCTGCACACAGAATCCCCTCCAGCACCTCACCAGCCTTTCTCAATATCTACATTGGCGATACCAATTCTTCCAAGCCCCAAGGCTAGGGGTTTGGTCAAACATCAGTTATATGTTACTGCAAAGGTGTTTTGTGGGCATTGTTATCATTGAGTACTGTCTATGAGAAAAATTATTGCTCTCTAAGATGTGCGTGGGTGTCAGCCAAGGGGTTGAAGACTGTAAGAACTATAGGAAGAGGAGGAAGCCTGCCTCAGAGATCAGCCTCTTGAGGAGCCACATTTCAGAAGTACCAGCCCTAGGATTTGTGAAACTCTCTTCTGAGCATGTTCCTTGGAATGTGCTCCACACCTGCATATGCATGTTTGGATATGTCTGTGCGTGTGGATGTGTGCGTGTGTGTGAATGTGTATTTCTAAGGTCTGTGTGCCAGCCTTCATAGCTGTAATTTAAAGAGAGGTTTGTGTGGCAATTCATCTACAGATTATAATTGATCTTGAAGGCAGGTTAGCAGAGTGGCTCCGAGTGCAGAATCCCAGATCTGCCTATTGGGAACCATGGCCCTGGAAGTCATCAGGATGCCTAGTGGTGTTGTAAAAGACATGTTGGAGTGGAGCCAACCACACAGAAGGAGCATCAGCGCTATCTGCAGTACGTGGTCATCATGCTGACTATGCCTGCCACACAATGCATTATGAAAGCACTTTTCTTCCATAGCTGACTGCCCCACCCTGCATCCATGTACATGGTAACATTACTTCTTCCTGTTTTCAGCAATGATCATTGTGGATCATGTCTATGGCCCTTCTCCATGGCAAGCTTGGTATCACTCGGTTTAGAGGATGGGGTGCACACAGATGCCTACCTGCTGCTTAACACTGAAGATGCTCTATTAAGTATTTCTTTTTTTTAATAATTTCTATTTTTTTTGCTTTATTTATTTATTTATTTATTTGCCTTGGTGTTTGCCTGGAACTGGAACTACAGACAGTTGTTAGCTGCCATGTGGGTGCTGGGAATCGAACCCAGGTCCTCTGGAAGAGCAGACTGTGCTCTTAACCGCTGAGCCATCTCTCCAGCCCCTCTATTAAGTATTTCTGAACCTCCATTTAAATGCTTGCAACTGACCAGAGGACAGGTGCATCCCTATCACCTGACAGGTGAGAGATCAGGCCCAGATGGTTAGGACACTTGTCCAGAGCCACACAGATAGACATCACATAGAATAGATTCACATCAGCTCACACTGATTCCTAGTGCTCAGCCCCTCCCATGACACCATTGGGGGTGGCAGAATACTGTCTTGGAAGCAAAACAATGCCACCTTTGAAGAAAGGGCAGGGCATGCAGGGAATGACTCAGATTAGGACATGTCATTCCATCTGAGGCCAACAGAGATCCCATCCCTTGGACTGGAAACTCAGGGCCCAGAAGGTGCTGCCACCAATGAATTCAAGCATTCAGAGCACACTAGAGCTGGGTATCTCTGGGAAGGAGGCCCTTGGTGTACTATGGCCAAAGACTAAGATTTAGATCTTCCAGGATAAAGAGCTCCCCATCTGAAGATGAAGATCTGGCTTTGTTCCATGTATGGATATCGTGTGATGCATCTGACTCCCTGCAGAGTCAAAAAGGACCTTCACAACCAGAGCACAAGTCATTGACCTTCATTACACACTGTTCAGAACTTTTAACTGCTTCAAGGTTGTACCCAAATGCCATCACCATTAATTCCAGTGCACACTGCTCTTCTGGGAGATCACCACATCCCATTTCACCCAGGCTGGCCACAGTCAAGTCAGGAATCCCCACCCACAGCACATTCTTCATGTTTAAGGGCTGCACCCTTGGCTTTCTGAACACTGTCTGAGTTCATTTCTATCTCACCCACAGTCATGCCACCCATCCAAGTACCATCATGCTTCTAGGTAACTCACACTGCCCCTAGACTCTCGCTCTGTATTCACTGCCAGCCTAAACTCCATAATACAGCCACAGGACATGTTGCAAACTGCAAACTAAATCTTGTTACTGTCACTAGGTTAACAGCCAAAGGGCTTAGCACAGTGCAGGGCCCTGTGAGGCCTGGTCTATCCTTCCTTCTAGCTGCTCAGGTCTAGTCTTGTAGATTCACTTCCTCAAAATGCCCAAGTTCCCTTCTGCTCCCTGGCCTTTGCACATGTAGTTTTCTAACAAAATGCTCACACACTCAGGCACACATACACTTAACTGCACCATTATCATCTACTGGTTTGAAACAGAGAGGCCCAGGTTCTGAAGAGCTCTAATGCTAGCAGGTGGGTATGCATACTCATGTGGATGACCAGTTGATGGACGGCTCTGTACCAGGACAGAGCTCATGTCTAATATTGTTCAAAGACTTCCCTGAGGTCCCAGTCAGGAGCCATGTCTATGAAGGACTGAGATTCTTAGCCAACTATGACACTGAATTTCAACAATGCTCTGCAGCCAGGAGCAAATCCTGCAGAGCTGCAGAGGAGAGCATCGGCTACCCACCACATCCACAACCTTTTCCTGCACATGGCTAACTTCACTTCCCAGCCTGCCTTGCAGCTAGTGGTGCCATGTGACAAGCTCAGCCTGTGAGTGGCAATGCTGCCCTTATGATTCTTTAGGAAGTGAGCCCTCCTGTGTCTACTTGGCCAGGTTGGTGCATAATGCCATGGATTGGCACAGAAACAGTCTGTATCAAATCTCAGGGGGAAAGTAGTTGTTGAATTGAGTATACAGTGAGCCTTCCTTACCCAAAAGACAACTCGGTTATACCAGAGTCATACAAGAGAGATCTGTGGAAGCCTGCATACCCTGAAGAGACAATACTGGGAACTCCCAGAAGGCTTTTCACTTCCCATTCCTCTTTGGGACTTTCTGGATCTTTATAATTTATAACTTGGTTTCACTATAAAACTAAAGCTCTCTCTGATGATACAAATATGGGGTGGGAGTGGGAGGGAGGGTCTGGTCCTACAAGAAAGAACCACCACATCCCTTTCCAGGGCCACATCACTGCCCCCAAACTGATAAGGAAAAAAAGCAGATGTGCTCCACTATGCTAACTAACTGTTCCAATTCCTGGGGCTGTCTGAGCCTGAAGCACAGTTGAGAATCACCCTTGGGTGTGTTCACCTGAATATGAGAAGTTTAATTCTCTCTCCAGCTACAGCTGCCTTCAGCAGGCACACCCGCAAGCAAAGCAGACGTCACTTGAGACACACTCCAGCCCTAAAGGGAAGCAGGGAGCCCCAGCAGGCTCTTGGGGTACTGCAGGAGCTACTGCTGATGTCACCTGAGCTCTGAGCCTCATATAAAGGTGAAGCATTTAGTCCAAGCATCCTCAGTAACCTGCAAGGACACACCTTTTAAAGACACACAGCAAATAGGATCAATCCCTCTAGGCCTATTCTGACCCATGAGCTATCAATGGCCAACAGCACCCCTTTTATACAGTAGCTCTTGGCCATGGCCCCACCACCAACAAGCCTACGTTCAGCCAGAGGCCAAGAGACCCCACTGCGGGCCATTGATGCCCATGTCACAGATGACATTCAGGCAATGACTCCTGGGGCCCAGTCTCTAAGACCGTAGGCAGAGCCCAGTTCCTTAGTGGCCTCCAGCCTCTCTCTGCCCTGCCAATCTTGTACAGCCTCCTAGCCAGCCTAGCTGCTGGCCCTTCCCATGAATGATACACACATCAAAACACACACACACACACACACACACACACACACACACACACACACACACACATGCTCCAGTGGCCTTTTCTGCTTTGCAGTGAGCTCCAAGTATCCTGCTAACCAGAGCTCTGGCTCCGTGGATCCTTGGCCAGAATGATGGCCATGCATTATGTGGACTGGCTGCTGAGTGGCTTACTTACTGGAGATCTTGCTGCATTTGTTATGCTGTACTGTCCCCTCCCTGATCTTCCCTGCAGTGGACACTTGCCACCTGCCTGTTGCCCAGCAGCTTCTTTCTATCTCAGATGGCAGGTCTCAGTTTCTTCCAGGAATGACCTGGGTCTCTCCAGCTCAGGTGACACTAAAGCCCCCTGAAGGCTAGCTCATTTCTCGGGTCATTATATATGCCCTGGGTAGAACTTGTTGGTTGGTCAGGGGTGGGGTGGGGTAATAACCACTCAGAGGCTCAGTGTGGGTTGTATAAGGACAGATAATAGTGCTGACTCCCTATCCCAGAGGCCTTGAGCTCTGGAGAGAAGGTGAGCAAGTCTCCCTGGAGCCAGTGTAGAGGAAGCACAGCCACTAAGTATGAAAATACTGCTTAGTCCTTGATCCAGCCATACCCAAAGGGGCCCTTCGGTCATGTGAATCCATTGGTGTCCAGTATAAGTCACTATGGGTAAAGGACACGTTGGCTAAGGGGTGCCACCTCCCCATGCAGCACCCACAGTTACCTCTTCTCTTTGCTGCCACCTCCCTGTGCAGAGGAACTGCTGTTCACCAGGCCCTAGGAAAGGGGCTTTAAATGACTCTGACTACACAATGACTGTCTTGAGCAGCCCTGGCTTTTCATCCTAAGTAGAGATGAAGGCTCAGGGTACATGAGGCCAGCTGTGGAAAGCCAGTACACTGCTACAATACCATCCCTGCCAGGGTCACATCCCACAGGCTCTGACTAGAGGCCTTACTCACACTTTCCTGTTCTGATGCCTATGAAAGTCCTGTCTGGCTTCGGACAAGCCTGAGCATGCTCTCTGTAACACAGACAAGACCTTCACACTCTGTGCCCAAGCACAGCCTCTGCCAGGCCCATCTGTGCCACATTAGAGGCCACCCTTTGCGAATCTATCTACTGGATTTCTGTTCTGTCAACCCCGCAGAGCCCCAGCCCTATGGCCTCTCTTGACTATGTCTGTTTCTCTTGCTCCTGTTCCTGGCAAACATGAAGCTGCTGCCCCACGAGAAGGCTGGACAGGGTCTAGTACTTGTCCAAGGCACAGGCAGGAAGTAGCCTCTGCCCTCGGGAGCCTGGAGATGCCCTTGCCCCTCCCTGTAAGAGGCATGGAATGGCAGTGTCTGTGCAAAGCTCAAAAGAGGAACCCCCCCACGGATGTTGCTGACTCCTGGAGGTTTTGAAGGACAGAGAGGCACGAACAGGGCACTTTAGTCTTGCCACAGAGTGCTTAGCAAAGTCTGTCCTCCTGGCTAGAGTGCACCATCTCACACTGCTCGGCTGCAGCTGCATGGACCTTCTGGACACACACCTTTCTCTTCCTTGGAGAAACTTCCTGATCTAGATCAGCAGAGAAGCCCAGAAGTTTCTCCTTCATGCTTGCACATCTTTTCCTAGCAGCAATCGGGATGGGACCACCATGGGCTCCTTGATGCACTATGAGACTCAGCCTTCCCTATCCCAATCACAAGCCAAAGCTCCTCTTCAGACCCACCAAACTTGGGTCTGTGACCATGTTCCTTTGCTTTTGAAGATTCCTGTGACCTCGGCTCTGAGGCCTCTGCTATCAGTGACACCACCTCCTGGTGTGTACATGTGTGGGAACCTGATCTTGTGGCTGAGGTCCATAGAGTCTCAGCAGATACCTCCCTTCTTTGCCTTACCTCCAGCCGCGTCCGGTCCACATCTTTGGGCAGTTTCACACGGACTCGGTTTGTTACAATAAGGGAATCATACGGGTATATCTGCAGGGAAGACACCATAGGATTATCTCAGAGGTAAGTACCCCTGGCTTGACAAAAAAGGCAAACCAGAATACATACTTGTGTGGGCTGTGGACACGTACATTTCATAGAGAAAATTTAACAAAAAGGAAGTTTTAACCTGGGCAGGTGCAGCGCCGTAGGAGAGGCTGGTTAGTGCAGGAGATGCCTTACCTTGTACTCTGTAAGAGAAGACAAGAGACCACAGGGCTGGTTTAGGAACAAAAGAATTCATGCCCAGGATGGGAGCAATCCTCTTCCTGGGCAAGCCCACCCCCATCAGCTGGTTCATGCTTGGTCTCTGGTCTCCCGAGCAGCCTTCATGGGCCCTGGTCTTGGAGATCCAGGGAGGGAGCAAGGGTCTTCCACAGAACCCTGAGAGCCGGAGGCATGGTCAGGAGGCTGGAGGCCACACTGGAAGCTGGGTAGTGGCACTGTGCTCCTAGGCTGAGAGATGTCTTTCCTGGTGTTCTGGGCTACTCTGAGAAAGACACCCATCTCAGTTTACCTGGATGTGCAATGGGTTCTCCAGGGAAACCTTTCTGAGGGGTGTTGTGGAGTCTGACACCTTACCAATATGCATCTTGTCACCCCAGTCTTCTACTGTCCCCCCTTTTATAAACAAGGACACACTGAGCCTCACTGAAGCCTGACTTTGAACTTACTATACAGCTGAAGGTGGCCTTGAACTCCTGATTCCCCTGCATTCCCACCCCATGTGCTGGGATTACTATTTGTACCATCACGTGTGGTTTATGTGCTGCTGGGGATAAAACCCAGAGTTTTCCGTATTGAGGCAAGCACCCAAGCCACACCCCAGCACTTCATCATCATGCTTTGCTTCGTATTGTAAACTGCCAAGCACTGTACACTCCGTCTGACAAGGTTTTTCTTTATATTTAAGGTATTATTGTAACTAAGGCAGTGCAGATAGCAGAGGCTCCATCCACACAGGAAGGGCCACTAGAATCCTGGCCTCAAATCATTCGGGAAGAAAGATGCCTGTAGGAGGCAGGCCCTGGGCCTTCCCACTTGGTATTCTCTCAAGTGTCAGCTCTGAGGCTGGAGACCAGGAGCAAGCTCTGATGTCCTGGCACTGCCACCGTATGTGAACTGGTATGCAAGAGCAGGATTCCCCCAGCATTCTAAAGGTAACAAGGAGGTGAGCATGGCCAGTGCGTGGCCCTGCTCAGAATTGGGAAAGTAGCCATTAGTGGATTACCTGCCATATGACCAAGTTTCCACTCACAGGCCTGGGCAGTAGACACATAGTGAGTGAGGACTAGACACAGGGTTTGACCTACACTCTTCAGCTCTGACCCTGGAAGCCGTTTGCTTGTGACTCTGTGCCCTACTTCAAAGCTTTGTAGCACCTGAAAGGCCATGATAGGCCCCTACAAGCACAGAACAAGACAGTTGAGGGGTCAACAGGTATCCTCAGGAACCCTTCATCCATGGTACAGAGCCTTCTGCCAGCAGGTCCCGGAGGGATGGTCTCAGAATGAGACTGGACATGTGCTAGTGATTCTAGCCTATCCAGAGACCCACAGGGGTCCCCACTGTGTGTACCTCGCGTGCCCCAGCTGGCATCCAGGTCTGCTCCACAAGGGGCCAGGTTGGCATTCTGGAAGAGAGAAAGAGAGAGAGGCCGGCAAGAGGCAGGTTGCATGGGGAAGGAGGTAAGGGGCTGGAAGACAGCCCCCAATGCTTCTGGGTCCTCACACAGTTGAAAGAGGAGGGGGTTTGACAGGTTTAAGTGACAGACATATGACAAAGCTGGACTTTGGAAGGTGAGTATCCAGGATACCTGCCTTCATTCCTGTTCCAGAAGCCCTTTAACTCTGTCTGTCTGATCAATCTACCCTACCTTTAAAATGAGCTCTGGTGCCTGGGTCCTGCCTGCTCTACAGATGGTATGGCCTACAAGGCAATTTAGAATCTATTTCTGCACTCACACTGTGATGGGTATAGCCTGTGGTGTTTCTTCTCCTCCTTGTAAAAAGTAGCTACGGTCTGCTGTCCTCATGCTCTAGGTGACCCCAGAGTCACCCCAGTCTACATGCCTACAAGACAGCAAAGGGACACTCACTGGACACTGCTTCCTGGGGGCTATGCATCAACCCCATTCTATTCCCAGAATCTCCAGTGCCCAACCTAGCCACACAGTCCAGAGGGCCAATGACCATGCACCCAGAGCCCCAAGACATGAATGGCTTTTGCCTCTGAAAACCATAGGCATTTCCACAACTCCAGGTTCACCTAGGATTCTAGTGTTCAGAGGCCCGTGGTACCCTGGGCAGAGTGGCCTTGCTCTGACATTAACACCCAAGAAGTGACATTCTCGGGGGGGGGGGGGCTGCCACCTGACTAGGTCACTATCCTCATCTCCCATGGCTGTCATTAACAGACTGTCATGTCAGCACCACTGTGGTCATTAAAGTTCTTTCTCTCTTCTGTCCACTTGGAAAAGCCCCTATGTACAAGTTATCTCTGTCTATAGGGTTCGGCCACTGCAAAGTGCACTAAGCCCCCACAGGGCTGCACCATCCCGATCATGTCTGACACCTACCCCTGCCATACCTGCTGAATGTACCAGAACTGTGGGGTCAACTGAGATCCCTGAAGAATATCTGACAGTACCTCAGTACCCACGACAGTCCAAGGGTTGAAACAAGGTCAGGGCTTTTGGACAGAGTTTCTGAAACTGGGCCCGAGGATTGCATTTCAGCAGAGCATATGCTCCACCTGCAGATAGAGTTACAAGACAAGCTGCTCCTGATGGACCTTACAGCAGACGACAAGCTGAGGGGCAAGCTGTGAACGGGCTATAACCCCACAGAATGGAAGCAGAGAGACCCTGCACACTGACATCCTTCATCTGAACCAGGAACGGAGCCCAGGAATATGCCATTACCTCCTTCCTGCCTCAGAGCTGGATCCAGCGGGCTGTGACCAGCTGCTGAGAGGGTGAGTGTAGAAGACAGAGGGTTGAAACAGGCCTTTATTCAAAGTCTCTGGGATTTGGATCTCTCTCTCTCTCTCTCTCTCTCTCTCTCTCTCTCTCTCTCTCTCTCTCTCTCATTTTGTTTGTTTGTTGAGATGCTTTGGCTGGTCTGGAACTTGCTATGTAGACTAGGCTGTACTCAAACTCACAGAGTCCTGCCTGCCTGTCATTTCCTCCTAGTGCTGGGATTAGAGGTCTACACCAACAAGTCCAGTGGATTTGGATCTAACACCAGTGCAGTAATATGTGATATACTTCAATGACTCCATCCTTGAGTTCAACCCTCGTTTGCCTCTCTGGGTCCTAAGCCCTACATTCTTAACCTTGGACTTTGCATCAGTCAGTAACTCTCTGTGACCTCTCACCATTTCCCCCCGAGAAGTTTTCAAAAACAGCTTTTGGGAATATTGTCTTAGTCTCAGACTAGCACCTCAGGCACACCTGTCCATCACCGGGCCCCTCAGCAAACTGAGGTCGGTCTGTCTTGGCCCCACCTTCGCCAAAATTGACTGATGCTAAGGAGAAATGATGCCACATAGTGTTTGAAATCTTGTCTCCCAAGTAGCCCATCACCCAGGCCAATACCTCCAAGCAGAACCAGCTTCCTCCAGCTTTCTAGGCCTGAGGTAAGAGAGGAAAGATGGGAAGTAGGCTATCCTCCAAATGGAGGAACAGGAGCCCTGGTCTAGCAGGAAGTGCAGTTATTATGCCCCTTGTGGCTCTACAGACAACTCGGTGCAGGCAAATCTTGCGCTAACTTGTTTGTGTGGACCAGCAGCAGAGAATCAGTCCAAGACTGCACTGCCTGGCCTCATCCTGGCTAACTCCTCTGTCGTTCTCAATGAGGTGCCAGAACTTTTAAAAGTGACATATCATCTTCCCATCTGGGAACTTACCAGCTCTGCAGACACGCTCTCCAGTCTTGCTGCATCCCACCAAGTGGGAAGCACCCTCAGGCTTTACAGACAAGGCTGAGGGAGGTCAAGTGATTGTGCTGAGTTCACACAGAAAATGCACAGGACTGTAAGAGTTTGAGCCCGTGTGCTTTGCTTTCCTGATACTATACTATGATAGCTGATAGGAATGAGATCATGACTCGCCACACTTGCTGCTGTGATTCCCTGCTAGAGCCACGTAGCTACCCGAGTGAGCAGACGCTGTTGTAGATGAGGGGATGAGGGCTGACTTTTGAAGTCCTGACTCATGTGGAATCCATGATACAGAGCTCGGGAAAAGATCTCACAGCCATATCTGTTCTCATAATCACTCAGATGTAAGAATCACACCCCTACCCTGGTAAGTTCTAGGAAATAAAGACTCTGAAAATTATATAACTTGCCTCAAGACGGCTAGGAGTTCAAGGCTGTCTAATTCAATCATACGATCTTTCCAGGACCACAGCTAAAGCTCTATAATCGCAGATATAACAGCCCCCTACACATACCTCACATACCCTGTGGCACACCTCTCTGAGACAGGTTTTATAGAGCCCAGATTAGTTTTGAACTCACTATGTAGCTGAGGGTGGCCTTACATTCCTGGTCCTTTTGTCTCTGTCTCCTAACACAAATACCTTAAAAATATATAAATTTAAATATATTGAGGCAGGGTCTTACTATGTAGCCTAGGATATCCTGGAATATTTCTATACAGACCAGGGTGGCCATTGAGATTTGCCTGTCTCTGTCTCCCAAGTGCTGGGATTAAAGGTGTGCACCACCATGCTTGGCAGACATAAACACTTTTAGAGTTTTATGAACACATAAAAACTGGATTCAAAAGGCATAGATTTTTGCATTTGTCTACCAGGTTAAGATTGAGAGTGAACTGCTGTGTAGTTTTCTTAGTTACTAGATCTGCTTTGTTTTAAGACCGTGCAAAGCACCTATAGAAGTTGTCTATAATCGCTGGGTTGTTTGGTGTATTTAAGTTTCTGAGTTCATCGATGCCTCATTTAGTCCGGGACACTGGTTCTCTGCATTACTGTTCCCCTTCATATATTACTTATTTGAAATTTAATTTCACTTTGTCATGAGATTATGACTTCTGCCTCTTATTTGTGATTTTTAGCATCTCTTTTTTTTTATCATTTCTAATTAAGACTATGCTTTCAGTGTGTATCTTGTGAGCCACCATGTAGTTGCTGGGAATTGAACTCAGGACCTCTGGAAGAACAGTCAGTGCCCTTAACCTCTGAGCCATCTCTCCAGCCCCTCAGTGTGTATCTTTTAACAATAATGCTATTTTTTTAACCTAACCTGACAGCCTAGATTTTGTTGTTGTTATTTTGTTTCTGTTTTTATGCTGGAATTTAGTCTCTTCACAGGTAACATCGGCATTTCTCCAAGTGGAATATTTTCCAGGGAGCAGCCACAAGGACCTTCAGGTGGCCAGTCACCATTCTCTTACAGATGGGCCAGGTGGCACATGTCAATCATTACTGCCTCACTCACAGAGAGACTTGCATGAAGCAGGTGGCTGCTAGTTTGCTGGGCTATGAGCATCTTCCTCCTATGGTAGGTTTGGACATCAGGACACACTCATGACCTTCAGCATGTACAATGCTAGGGGTCACTAGGTCTTTGTTTGTGACAGAACATTCTCCGGGGACCTCTCTTTCCTTTGGATTTTTGATCTCACTGAATCTGTGCTTAGTCACATGTACCCCCGAATCTTTTTTGGTAGCAAAGCACCCAGCGTACAATGCTGGAGAAGTACAGGTCAAACACTGTAGGAACTTCAGAGAAAAGGGCCAGATGTGAATGCTCAGCATGGCTGTTAAAGGCTGCTTGGGTAACTGAATAGCCAGCCTTCTGCCGAGGAGGCAGGATACACACAAGTATTAGATAAAGAGAGAATGAACAGGAACATGGGTGGGAGAGAAAGAATCCAAGGGCCAAGTGGAAAGTGAGAACCCCTCTTGTGAGGAGTTCAAGTCCAGGGCACTCAGGTCTGCCCACTCTCTCATCCTATATTCACATAAGGGCTGCCTCTTGGTCCTGAAGACAATTAAGATGTTGTTCACATAAGAAGATGGACTCACCAGGGTCCAGATCACCTATTCCCAACTGAACTAGAAGGAGCCAGTAGAGATTATGACCTCTGCAAACACAGATGTTCACCAATGCCACAGGCAAGCCGAGACTCTCACAGGGGATCACCTTCAATGGGTTCTCATAGATGGCTGTCTGGACACAGGCTGGGCATGCAGACAGTCCAGTGCCCTTACTTTCCTCTCGGTCACCGAGCAAACCCCTAGGACCTTACTTGAGTAGAGAGACCTATTAGCTGGGTCACTGGCACCTGTGGGCCCCTTGATTAGAAAACAGCTGTTCTAGGTAAAAACAAAACCTTCTAGAAAGACAGACAGGGCTCCCATAGCCCCTAGAGCCCTGACTTTGAATGGAGGGTTTTGCATTTCATGTCAGGAGAGTCCTGTGTGGTTTCTAGGCCCAAGCTTCCCTGTGGAAGACAAATTCCATTGGAGGAAGGTTAAAAAAAAAAAAAAAAAGCAGGTGACATGCAGGGCCATTCCACAGCAGGAATAGAGGTTAATGGGAGGGGAAGCCATGGTACTCTACATTCCATCCATGCAGAGGCTCCTGTATGGGGGATACCCTGTAGCGGGGTCTTGGACAGAAACACAGTAAATCAGAGCCTGAGGAGATGGAGAAAACAATCACTAGCCCCAAAGGATGCCTGCAGCCTCTGGAATGCCTCCCTGATCTTGGGAGTGTTCCACAGCCTTAGAGAGGATATTTCAGATGGTTGTCCCTGAGTTCAAATCATCTTGATAAGACCACTCCAGCACACACACACCCCCACACACACCCTGATTCCCTTGAGAAGTAAACTGTCTTGATTTATATACAAACTCCCTGACACTTGGAAATGCTTCCTGGGTGATGGAAGTTCTGGAGGTGTGTGCTCACATGAGGCATGGGGATGCTGGGTCACTGGAACATTCCAGATTACAGATCTTCATTGAGAGCCAACATGGCTACAGGCTCTACATAAAGGACACTGGAGTGGGACACAGACCAGGCTTCCTTTGCGATGGTAGGTTAAAGGCCTTCCCACTCACATGCTGGGAAGGGGATAAGGACATATTCCTACTGACCACATGGTAGTGATATGGGATATGTATGTCCCCATGAGCACAGGAACATTCCAGATTTGGCTGGCTCTAGCCACTGGGGAAGGAGGTGGGGCTGAAGAGCATCTCAAAGCAGCCCTAGTTATTCTGGGTGACCTACATCTCCCCATCTTCCACACTGGAGACTCTTCAGTTTCTCAGGCACAGCAGAGGGAAGCCAGAGTACAGCCAGGTATGGTCTGGTCACTCTTGACATAAAAAAGCTACAGTGGCATCATCTGGGACAGAGCGTCAGGCAGTGGCAGGTGGGCAAGCAGGATTCCTGCCTTTTCTGGATGTGGGGTCACAAAGCTATGGGAACCAGTGCAGGTCGGCAGCAAGTGATAGTTAATGTCCCACAGGTAGGGAGGGTCCAAGTACCTACCCGGAGGTCCAGGCCATCCTTCCTGTGTCCTGGGAGAGAGTCGTGTTTTGAATAAGGGAAGCCTGTAACAGACACAGCACAACCTCGTCACGCACTCAGCCAGGCCAGGAAAGGGCAGGGCCCGTGATGCTTCCAACAGAGACAGTACTAGACAGCTAACAGCAAAAGCACATAAAGATGATCTGCCTGACTTGTTTGTGACATTCTATCCCCAGGATGCAGAGGGTGACATCTCAGCCAGCTACTCACACTAGGGACATTATAGGAATGGGGCCCAGCCCAGAAGGCAACCATGCTTAGGATAAGCCTTAGAACCACATCATCCAGGCAATCTCCTCTCCAGACTGAGGACATCCTAGGCTAGGTAGTTCCATCCTGTGCTATGATGGCCACCACAGGCCACCACCAGCCAAATGGAGTTGGGGAGTCTTTGAGGTTGGGGAAACTCAAATTCCAATAGGTATTACTAACTTCTCTTAAAATGGAGTGGGCCAGGCAGCAACACAGAGGTCCTTGATGCTTGCTAATAGAAGGCCAAATGGCATGTGAGCTGCTGAGTACCCAGGAGAAGGCTCAGAGGGGCTATGGCCCACATCCCCCACCATTCACACGTAGGTACCAGGTACATAGCTGCCCATCTATCCTGACCCTGCTGCTGAGTATGCCAGGCTAGGCATTACATTGAGGTTCCTTATAGACTCAGAAACCCTCCTTCCAAGGCACCCACTGAGGAAAGCCAGGAGCCTATGCCAACTGAAGGTGCTAGATACAGTTCTTCTCAAAGAGAAGGCTACCAGCAATAAAGAACCTGTCTGTTGGGTGGCTTCTCACCTCCACTCAGAAGCCTGTGATTCTGCAAGCCTTCTAGGCCATTTGGTTGAACAAGAAGAGTAAATGTCTCAACTGTGTTTCTGGCCCTCTAATCAGGGGCTGTACACAGTCTTCCCAGACTCAATATTCAGTCTCTCACACACAGTGGCAACATATTTCCCACTGTGTGTCTCCCACTTTTCTAACAACTGTCCCAGACAGTCAACTAAAAAAAAAAAAAAGATCCACTTTGTTCTTGATTATGTGGGAGCGGGGACAAGGGAGAGGGTATGGGCATGTTCAGTGCCCAGAGGCCGGAAGAAGTGGTCAGAGCCCCAGAGCTGGAGTAACAGGCAGCTGCAGAGTGCCCAATGTGGGTGCTGGTAGGAGAGCTCTGGCCCTCTGCTGTCTCTCCAGCCCTGGTTACACCTTTTCCCTTAAGTATGGTAAGATGGGGATAAAGATATGGCTCAACCGTTAAGAGCACTCAGGCTTTGATTCCCAGTACCCCATGGTGGTTCACAACCTTATGTAACACCATTTCCTGGCTTCTATGGGCACACAGTGCAGACATACATGCAGGCAAAACACCTATACATATAAAACAATTTTAAAAATAAACTTGAGGATTGGTGGCCATGCTGCCCACCATCTGTGCCTAGCCTTTTCTCTTTCTAAGGTTTGGAGCTGTGCAGTCATCATTTTCTTTCTGGAGAAGGTCCCTTGGCACTCTTCATGTTGACTTCTCCAGCTTGCTCTTGTCTGAGAAGGTCCCTGTGCCTTCCATCCAGAAGCATACTCCCACAGAATGTAGAACTCACAGACAGGCCTTCCCTTTAGTGCAGGAAGACATGCCACTCACTTCCGGTCCCTGTGGCTTCCATGGGGAGTCAGCTGCCACCAACTAGTGCTTCCTGTCCATGACATCACTCTGCTCTCTGTGTCCTTTCAAGAATTTTTTTTTTAACCTTAGTGTTCAGATTTGGTACCATGTCTTGGTGTGGACTTTTTTGGCTGGTCTTCAGGGTCTCATGGTTCCTTGATCTTCCAGGCTTATTTGTTCTGCTGAGTCCGTGAGGCTCTCAGTCATTGAGGCCTTAAATGTTTCTATTCCATTCTTTTTCCCCTTTAGAGAGTTCAAAGACACAGGCAGGCCCCTGCTGCCTGTTTTCCTTCTCTGTTGTCCATGGGGATCCCAATGTCCTTGGTTGGTTTCAGGTCTTCTGGCCCTCAACCCACACAGCAGGTTTTTATATTATCTTACTTTTCAGTTCAATGCCATTTGCCAGTTGATTTATTTTCAAAGCAATCTGTGTTTCTTTGGTGGGACTTTTTTTCTGTCTCCGTTCCAGTCTTGACACAACGTTTTACCGAGGATCTTTACAACAGATGTCTTAGAACCCTTGTCAGGTGATGTCAACACTGATTCTTTCCAGTCTGGTGACTTTCTCATTCTAACACTAATGCCACAGCTCTGGGTGTTGTAAATCAGTTTTTGATTGAATCCCGAATATCCAATTGTTGTGATAAGAGATGGGATCTTTGGTAGTTTTGAGTTTGGCCACAGTTCTGTTGGGCCCAGATTAATAAGCTTCTTCATCCTTCTCGACTTGCCTGGGGTTGTTGGTGTGCCCCCCCCACCTCCGCCACGGTCCTTGGGTCCTTGACAGAGCTGCCCATGTGTTTGTCCCTCCAGGTGGGAGGTAGAAGATGCTATCGGTAAACACAGACCATCTCCCTAGGCCTCCTCTCTACAGGCCTCCTGCTTTATACCCATCCCCGGCCCCTATAGGAGTGGCCAGCCTCCCCCCCCCCCCCCCCCCCGTGGCTGCTTGCTTTGCTATAACACTCTTCTTCCAGGTGTACTTATCAGGGAGCGCTAGACAGGCGAGCCTACATTAGGTGTTCTTGTCCTCTGAGTTGCTTTTTAGACCTTGTTACAATGACTCTCTCTTAGGGAGGAATTGGCCATTGTGTGATTTTTAAGGTCCCAGAGTCCCAAGTGCAACAATAGAGATAATTTTTGTATTTAAAATCCCTTCACACATTCATAGTGCCAACTCCATGCTCAAGGGCCTCTGGGCCTTGAACACAAGGGAGAAAGGATCTAGGGAGATGGAATGACCTGCATAAGATCAAAGAGCCCCAGCTGATCTTCTAGGGACCTGTGTATCTGATATGGTCAGATGGCCTTCAAGAGTGTGTGATCAAATGTGGACATGAGAGAGAAGTGGTGTGCACAAGAGGGGACAGGTGAGGAGGTCAGAGGATCCCTAGTAAGTTCCCAGCTGTGTGCTCATGATCCTCACTTACATCAGGCTCTTTAGGCAATAGACACTCCTGGGCTAGGTCCAGGCTTAGCCTAACCACACACTCCTGAGCCAGCTCTCAGGCCACCCACAGCCACTAGGAAGCATACTGCCAAATGTTCTTGGAGTCAGCTCTGTTCTCCTTCAGGATGGCCCATAAGAGGTCAGGACAGTCACTGGAGTGTGTGGTCCTGGTGCAGCTGGAGGTGAAGGCTTCTCACAACATCTGGGGATATTCTTCTGACAACTGACTGACAAGCCATAGCAGGTCACTATTCCTTTGTTGGGGTCCAGTATATGACCACCCCCGCCTGCTCTATGCAGGGGAGTTCCTCTCAGCTCTGAACATCAGAATTCAATTCAGAGCTCATGAACTTCAGGCTGTAGAAGCCGGTGGGATGGGCTTGAGCTGGTGGCTGCAGGCTCACTGCAGTCTGGATGTGTCTGATATTCCACCGGGATGTCTTCATAGGCCTGCATGTCCAGATGTCAGTCCCTAATCCTATAGGTTCTTGGATCATTCTCATTGTTGTAGATAAAAAAGAATTTTATACCATAGAGGCTTGTTAGGGGACCCAAGGTCACACAGCAGTGACTAGCTGGGGCTCTGTGTCAATTCCTTGCAGGTGTTCTACACACACTTGTGACCTTCAGATCTTTCTGAAGGTCATGGCTGTTCTCTTCTTGTGGCTGCTAGTCTTACCCCCAACTATACCATGTGTCTGTGTCTCCCTGGGGCTCTGAAGAAGCCAGTCTCCAGACCTTCATATATTCTGTGCATTGCCCAGACTATCTCCCTAACACAGATGCTGGCAGTCATTGCCTGTCACCTTCTAGCCAACTTTGTCCCAGCTCATGGGAGAAAGCTAAAGTCCTCTGGGGCTGTCATTGTATACAGTGTGGTAGGGACTGGTAACAGTGACCTAGACACGCAGTTTGCTAGCCCTGCCACTATCCTTAGCTGGATCATCTTTTCCCAGGCATCCACTGCTTTCAAGATCACATCTTGAGGCCTTCTGGACAGTGGCCTCCTCCCCAAAGACTTTTCATAATCCCATGATACTCTTCCCAGCATGCCCTAGCTGCTGACCTGCATATGTCACCTGATTTGCCCCATCTCACTGCAGTGCCACAGGACAGGGGGCCTTTTCTGTTTCAGGCCCAGCTCTGGTTCCACACCTGGAACAGGGCTGGGACATAGGTGTTCAAGAACTGGGTGCTAGGTGAGTGCACTGCTCCTGCCCACCTGGACTCTAACCTGGCACTGGAAATGCTAAAGATCTTCCAGTTATCTCTGTGAACTCTGTCACCCAGGGGTCTCAGTCACAGCTCTACAGCTTGGCTGTCTCCCTCAGTACTCCCAGGGGACTCCACAGATCAAGAGGGGCCTGCTCTTCATAACCACAGACATGGGAATTTGAGGCAGTTCTTTCTCACCATGGACTCTGCAGGGTGTCAAAGGGTAGAGGGAAAATCGGACCCTGCCCCCTCCCTCCCTTTGGAGAAGAAAAGTCACAGAGACCTGTCCTGTGGCTGGCTGCTGCTCAATGACACAAGGGAAGGGCAGTGAGCTAACGAGCAGAGACTAACACATCCCATCATTTCACACTCCACAGAGGCCTCATGTTGGAAGACACTGAGGTGACACACCAGGCCAGTGTGGGGTGAAGTGGCCCCTGCTGAGGTCTTCCCCCTATACTTCCTGAATTGCTAAGTCAGGGAGACTCATTCTCTCCAAGCCTCAAGCCACCCTGAGCCCACACCTCCACAACCTGGTGATGTAAAGCAGATGTTTACACCCTCTGCATACTGTGGGGCATTACTAAGGACCACTGAAACCCCTGGGCAGTGGCTTCTACAGCCCAGGTACTTGAATTATATCACCAGATCTCTTACTACCATGCCTGTGTCTGCATGCACATTTGTATTCACATCTGTGAGAAATGGACCTCAAACAAGAGGATAGGACAGGTAAAGTCAGGAGTGTGGGACCCAGAGGACATTTGTCCACGGGGTGCAAGCTAGGGAAGAGACCCAGGCATCAGGTCTCCCCCTATAAGGCCTTCAAGGCCCCCTTCTTATGACAAAAGCCAACCTTGTCTCTCTTTGTGCAGACTTAGGCAGTCATTGATGATCACTCACAGAGCCAGGAAACACCCGCAATGGATACAGAAGGGAAATAAACACATCTGTAATAAAACACGTGCCCCACTGATAGAACAGCAGTGCCTGGCAGAGAACTGCTGCCCTGTGGGACTCTGCATCACCTCTGGGATGGGGTAAAGACACAGATGCAAGACTAGACCCTGTGGGCTTTCTGCTCAGGAGATCTGAAATCAGGACACCAGAGAAAGCAGAGGCAGGAAGACGTAGTCATGACTATTAGCACATAGTAGGTGGCATGGGTCTAAGCACCGGCGGCTGGGTTCCTCCAGGCCAGGAACACCCACACACCATTCATGTCGGCCTGCTGCAGGGATGCAGGAGAGGAATGGGATGATAGGGACCCTTGCCACTGTGAGAAGGACCCATGAAGACACCTGGAACAGTCTGCCTCACAGAGACCACCACAGTCAAAAGTGCCTCAGATGAACACTCTTGTTCTGGCACCTGCAGATGAGAAAGTAACACAGGGAGGCCCAGGATACAAGCATGGGCCACACAGCATAGTGACGGCAGCAGCAAGATCCACACTAGGTCCCTGATCCCCTCAGTGCTGAGCACAGGCAGTCCATCCATTCCAGAGGGGATTGCTGAGGGCATAGGCTGACCTTATGAGAGTCTGGGTGAGGTCCTAGGAATGGAACCAGGCACTCCTCTAAGAGATCAAAGACCAGAACCTGAAAAACACCATCCCTATATACCAACATAAAATTTTGGTCCCCAGCTATGCCTGGATAGCAGGACATCACACAAGGCAGCAAAAACTATGGGCACCTCCTAAGCTCTGCCCCGTGGAGGAGCCTCCATTATTCAAGTACCAAAAAGCACACGTGCACACCCAGCAAGAGGGCACCACCTGGGCAGAGATCCTTGGGACAGAGGGCTGAGGGATGATATGTAGCCACCCTAGTAGGCATAGGCAGGTGCATAGGATCTCCACCTTCTCTCACAATGCCTTCAGCTAGCTCTTCCTCCAAAAGAACCTACAAGAGACCCAGACCTATGGGACCATTTGATGTGCCCACCCATGCTGACATCAGCTTGTATGCACGCTCTGGCGCATCATCTGCTCTGTAAGGACTCTCATCTGCTTACAAAGACCCCACACAGAACATTTCCACTTCCAAATAGTCACATGCCCGGCTATCTGCATCTCCGATCCTCCTTACACTGCAGGGCACTTCCAGTGTGCAATGGTCAGGATGAAGATGGGTGTGAACAGTCACAGCTGTTTACTGCTGGCCACCAAAGCGCCCTTGCACGTCCAGGGCCTTAATTATCCAATAGCCAGCATCACTGCTCTGTTCTCTATCCTAAGTCAGTCATCAGAGAGCCCAGATTTCACTCAGGGTCAGGGCCACCATGATGCCAAGTGCTTTCTCTGCCTTTTCACCCCACATAGATTCTTATAACCTCCACTTCCAACCACAGCAACAGAGAACAACCCCCTTCCCAGCTTAGGCCACAGGCTGCTTCTTGGAGAACCTGAGCCTTTCTGCAGCCTGTGCTGGCTCTGCTTGTGACCTACAGTATCTCCAGTGGACAATGCAATGGAGAATTTATTCTATATGCCCTCAGCCAGGCTTCACAACACCCCAAGGCTAGGCAGATGCTAGCTTTGTTGCCTGTGACTTCAGGCCATAACTCCCAGGAACCTCCAAGTGCCTTGCTCAGGATGTCCCAGGGACCAGGACAGTGCCTTGTACCAGTTCCAGGTCTGGACTCGCCCCCTGACCATGACCACATCTGCCCCAGAGAAAGAGGAGCTGTTCTTTGCTTTCTTGCCATCTCCAAAATAACCACAAGGGGGCGCTGTGAACACGCTAGCTTGCTGTGTCACTGCATAGAGGTGGTGGGTGAGGCCAGGGCCGGGGCTTTTAGTTAGCTTAATTTATATTTAAAAGCTCTTTGGGTGGGTTTTTTGTTTTTGGCTTTTTACTTTTATTTTTGAGACAGAGTCCCCTTATGCATCTCAGGCTGGCCTCAAACTCATGGCAATCCTTCTGCCTCGGTCTTCCAAATGCTGGAATTAAATGCCGTCTCTTGCTTTTTTTGGGGGGGGGAGGGTAGGAAAACTGATGTTTGGAGGCCCGCTCAGCAGGGGCCTTTCGTTGGCAGTCTCCAGTGCACATCAGAAGAACCACTCACGTGAGTAGAGGCTGTCCCCAGGCATCCTTTGCACAGGTTCTCGCTCAGCCCCGCTGCTGAGAGACAGAGACTGGCTGTCCAGGTCTGGAGAGTTTGTTCTGGTGTCAGCATCCCCCTTGAGGAGAAGCCAGGTGGTCTTCTGCAGAGGAATGAGACGGGACACCAAGGTCATCTGCCATGGTGCAAACACCTCCCTCCCCAGAGCCTTATAGTGGCTTCTGTGCTTGTTCCTCACAAGCCAACCCCACCGCTTTCACTGCCAGTCTCGCTATTAAAGGTGTCTCACTCACACACTGCAAGTTCTCGAAGCAGCCAGAGAAATGGCCAAAGATTGCCTGTAGCCTGCTGTTGTAATGTCCCGTGTATGAGCTCTCTGGCTGCTTTCACAGTGTAGCCACATTAAAGAAATATATTAGTAAGATCTACTACAGTCTACTCTCTGGCCATTTATTAAAAAAGGAAAAAAACCCACTTGTCAAGCTGTTCTAGAACCTTCTATCAAATACCCCAGGATGCACTAGGTTTGTTTCCTGGTCAGTGTTCATATCTACCCTCAGTCCCAGACACATGGCAGAGCCAGGACACTGGCAGACCACGTACTCATTTTGAGTATAGAAGGAGGCAGGTGGGGGTGGCTCCAACCTTGGGCCTCCCAGGACCCCAGGAACAGAGTAAGAGAAGGACTGGAGACCCAGCTGGAGGAGTCCTCCCACCCTCGGGACTGTAGCACCCTTCATTACCTTCCTACTATCCTGATCAAAACTGCTGTCTTCCACGTCCAACCGCCTGGCAGCTGTAAGGGAAAGTCTGTTTGTAAAGGTGGCCCCCATGTTTGTCCTGGGGGCCATGCTTTACATAACGCTCAAAGGTCAAAGAAACCCGAAGAGAAGGGCAACAGAATGAAAGCCTTCTCGGGCCAGAAGAACAACACTCTAGCGCAGCCTCCCCAGAAGGTGGGCATGCCCTGATAAAGTGACACCTCACTGCAGCTCCAGCCACACCTCCAACCTGGAGGGTTGGAGTCATATTTTCAAATAAAGGCACATTTTCACTCGGCAGTTGATAGGCATACTTTTGACCTTTCCAGGGGTAACCCTGAAGATAGAAGGTCTCAGCCTCAGAGTCCTTGGTGTCAGATACAGCTGTGTGCTTCTTGGACAACACTGCTTCTTTCCCCAACATGAACCCTTCAACACTGGAATTTGACCCATTTCACAGGTCAAAAGACTGAGATTCAGGGAGGTACCTTGCTTTGAGGTCATGGATCAGCCTGAAGTGAGGTGAGGGGGCTGAGAGTGACATGAACTCAGGCAGTCCAAGCCCAGAGTCCCCCTGCCTGTCCCTCGGAGCTACTTACTGCCTGCCCAGCCCTGAGCTATGCCAATGGAGTGAGTCCATAGGAAACACCAAAGAACAACAGTTCGCCTGGAGACAAGCCTGCCTGGATCAAGAGTTCACAGCACCACAACAGGCTGTTTACCAAGAAGACTCCTGGCAGGCAGCCTTGTATGTTCTCACAGGCTGACCCTTTCCCAGGAGTAAATAAAGAAACCATGCAAGGCATGCTGGTATGTTTCAGGACCCACTCAGTGCAGGGAGACCTACCAAGAACTACCCCAACCCTGTGCACACAGCAATGGCTGGAAGCCCTGGAGTCTTCCCCAGCGAGGGCTCAGCTGAGGGAGGACAGTAGGCAGGCTTCTTACCTGCAGCCTGTGGTGGGCTCAGCCCTGCCCGTCTCTTGGAGCGCCCTGCCTCCTGCACCACCAGAGACAAAACTGACACCAAGTCAGAGAGCTTGGACATTGGGGACTGGGCTACAGGACCTTGACAAGACAGGTCAAAATTGAAAACTGAGAACTTCCATTTTCTATACATGAGGACTCTGTGTTCCCCACCCCAAGTGGCCGCCGCCTGTCTCTCCCAGTGAGATCCTGATTCCTAAGGTGAAAATAAACCCTCTGCCTTCTCCACATACGGGGCGAACTAACTACAGACCCACTAGGAGTCTCAACGGAGGGTCACTGAGGGCTGGGCAGAGTTGTTCAGGCTGTGGCTGTCACTGGGCAGCAGCACATATGTGGTGACTACACCACTGACGCCCAGCGGCTGACAGAGGGGCAGGGACAAGCAAGCTGTGGCCACTCCGAGCTCTGATTGTTCTGCCTCATCATCTGAGCCACAGACTCCAGCCCAGAAGCTCTTCAGCTTGTGAAACGCCACCCCAGAAGCCCAGGACATGGATTTTCAAGATTCCAGATAACCACAGATGACACACTAGTAGCCAACACACTCTAGCAAAAAGTGCTACCCAGAATAATCCTCCATTTGCTGAGAGGAATGTTCTCTGGAGACTTAACAAGGGTCCTCTAAATACCACAACCTATGACAAGGTATGTAGTTTGCCAGGCCAGAGCCAAATTCACCAGGCGTTTTGCATTGTTGGTATGTTGCTTCCATAACAACCCAGAGCCTCAGTTTTCTGATCTGTGAAATGGGAAAATGCCACCCTAATTCACCCCTAGAATTTATGAGGACCAGGTGAGACAGTGTCTGAGAATACAAAGGCCAGCTTACAGGTCTACAATGCTAGGAATAGGCAAGTGGTCAAGCCTGAAGGTAATCTGCAAGCCATTCTTCCCTCCTATAATTCTCCGAGCACCCATGTGCAACATATGTGTCCCTCTGGCTGTGTGTCTATTCACTTTTACTTATTCTCTTAGCATTCCACCCACCTGCTCATCTATCTTCCCACACTGACACTAGCCCATGCTTCTCTCGTGTATCTACACCTATCCACTAACACTCGCATTATTTTATCCATTCACCCACTCACCTATACACTAAGCTATCTACCTACCTACTTACCTATCTATCTATGTATCCACCAATCATCAATTCCTTCACCCACTCAAGCCCTAACCTACCCATTTATCCATCTACCACTCATCCATCCACTAAGCCATATACCTATAACTATATATCTATATTTATATCTATGTCTACATCTATCTTCAACCCATCCATGTATTCACTAACCAACTTGCTCATCCTTGTATATCCACATCTGTCCAGTTATTTGCCCACCCACCCCCCATGCCTACCTCTCTTCAGTCCATTTCTTTGTTTACTGATGCATCCATTTATCCATGCAGCCCATCCCTTTCATATCAGGCCTCTGCCATTTAGCCCTTTAGCCTCCCCTGAACCTGCCCTGTCATGAGCACAGGACACAAGGACAGACGTGATCCTCTTCGGCCTCAGCTAACTGACTTTGTTCTTCCCATAAGGTATAGAAATTACAAGGCCTCACCTTTGCCCACAGAGATCTGTGCCCAAATCTGCCACACATACACACACACACACACACACACACACACACACACACACACACACACACACTGAGTAACTGATAGGAGATGTTCAAGGTCACAGCAGCATCTGATGTGCCTGGTACATCCTCGAGTGTCTCACATACTGACCTCCAACACATAAGTGCACACAGAAAGAAGATGGATGGACACAGCCCAGACCTTCCAAGAAGCTTGCCTTTGATGGTGCCTACACTTCCACAGTGCTGGCTTCCAGGGGACCATCAACTACTTCAGGGTGCTCAGGGGTGGTCTGTGGCCATCAGGTAGTCTCTACTGGAGCTCTGTCTGCTATTAGTGCAGCACCACCCTTGCCAAGCTCCGTGAGTGTCCAAGCACAGGCTTTGACAGCTGGGCCCTAGACACACCTGGTTGCTACTATCTCCAGTAGATGGAGCTTCTGAACATGTGAGAGGAGCTCAGAAGCTCGGTGTCTCTCCTCACACCTCAAAGTGGGGATGGGGGCCTTGCTTCTCTATTCAGGTCCAGACTGGGTTTCTGAGAACCACGCCCATGGGCAAGTCTTCTCTTACCTTGCCTAGGATGAATCGACCACCAACCTGTACAGTATAAATTGCTTTGGAATTACATTGAGAGAGAATGAATGTGTGTGTGTGTGTGTGTGTGTGAGAGAGAGAGAGAGAGAGAGAGAGAGAGAGAGAGAGAGAGAGAGAGAGAGAGAGAGTGAGAGAGTGTGTGTGTGTGTGTGAGAGAGAGAGAGACTGAGGGAGTGTGAGTGTGTGAGAGAGAGTGTATGTGTGTGAGAGTGTGAGTGTGTGTATATGAGAGAGAGAATGTGTGTGTGAGAGAGAATGTGTGTGTGAGAGAGTGTGTGTGTGTGAGAGAGAGTATGTGTGAGAGAGTGTGTATGTGAGAGAGAGTGTGTGAGAGAGAATGTGTGTGAGTGTGTGAGAGAGAGTGTGTGTGAGAGAGAATGTGTGTGTGAGTGTGTGTGTGAGAGAGAATGTGTGTGTGAGTGAGTGTGTGTGAGTGTGTGAGAGAGTGTGTGTGAGAGAGAATGTGTATGTGAGTGTGTGTGAGAGAGAGAATATCTGTGTGAGTGAGTGTGTGTGAGAGAGAATTGTGAGAGAGAATGTGTGTGAGTGAGTGTGTGAGAGAGTATGTGTGAGAGAGAATGTGTATGTGAGTGAGTGTGTGTGTGTGCATGCACACACACTGGGAGCAATTCTACAGACTCTCGGCTTCCTAGGGCAGGGATGTACGTGGTTACCTGCTCTAGGGGCACAGGCTATGCTTGGCTATCCCTATGTCTCCAGCTCTGAAGTAGAGCCAAACACAGAGAGGATGCTCCAAAACCACCCCTTAGATAAATCGGTGAAATCTCCTGGCATCTCTTGGCACTAGGCTTCCTTCTGTGAAGCTGGGGAAATGGCATCTGTTTGCTGACTGCTCCTGGAACAGACAGTGTCGTCGGAGGAAGGTTCATCAAGCCGGCACCTCTACCTACTGGCTTCACTGTCACCCACTGTCCCTCTTCCAGAGAAAGGGGCTCATCATGTCCTTTAGAGCACACAGAGAAGCTCCTCTGAGGCCCACAGACCTGTGCCAAAAGCCATCTCTGGAAAGACTGACTTCCTAACACTCATGTCCTAGGTCCCTTGATAACTTCTGCTACACATGCCCAGGATATGATGCTTTTGTTGACACAGAGTCTACCTGACATCGGGCCTTTCATCATATCCCAGAAGAGGACCCCAAACAAAGTGAGACTCAGTCTTCAGGAAAGAAACCCTAGAAAGGTTCAGCAAACTCCTATTCCCATCTCCAACCAGGGAACAAAAAACTGGTAAAAGATATGTCCTACTTGGATGGTGGGCCTGAGGGCATAGATGGCCAGATGAGCATCTTCTGTTTACAGCTGTGCTCTTTCTCAAGCTGTGAGAGGGGCTCTGTTCGCCACCCCTTCACACACACCATCACTCACTCATGTCTGTCTCAGGCTCATGCTTGCTTAGACATCAAATACAACCCTGGTAAGATGGCAGACCTTCTGGACCTGGACAGTCAAACTGTCTAGGAAGTCTTTGAGAAAGCACTATTTGCCTTAGATAGTCATGATTGGTAGTCCCTTCCGCTCAGGATTTAGAGCCACCTCAGAAATTAACCTCTAGCCACATTTGTGAGGAATATTTAGGTTTTGGGCATGCCCATGGGGGAAGGGTGGTGTTGATTATATAATCTGAAGTGAGAAGACCCACACTAAAAGTGGCTGACCATTCTCTGAGCTGTATAAAAAGGAGGAACCAAGCTGAACACTGTCCTTCAACACTCTCGCTTCCTGGTTGTGCACGTGATGTGACTGGGTGCTTCCTGCCCTTTTGACCTCTCTGCAAGATGGATGGTCCTCCTGAACTGTGAGCTAAAATAACGCTTCCTCACTTCAGCCATTCTGTCAGGGTGTCTTATCATAGCAACAGGAAAACAAACTGGCCAACAGTCTGAAAATGGATGCCTTCCTTCCTTGGAGAGACCGCCTCCAGAGAGTCCCTTCTGCTCAAGCAGAGCCCTATCATTTCCAGAAACTGCCAGAAAGCTCTGTGAGGCACGAGGCCTGTCCCAGTTTTCTGGAGAGAATGAACCCTGAGGAAGGAAGCATTTCTCTCTGCTAGGTAAGTGGATGTGGATGGCTGAGATTTCACCCATAACTGCCTCCCCAAGTGATAGGTGATATGGCTCAATGCTGTATGTATATGAAAGTGCATGCATGCGTATGCAAGTGTGTGCGTGTGTGCGTGCGTGCGTGCGTGCACGCACACCCAAATGTGGAGGTGTGTGTGTTTGTGGGCATGAAATTCCACTTTCACATGGAAACACGAACAGCCCACAGCTTGCCTTGAGCTGCCGGCCATCCGGAAGCTTCTGCCAAGTCTGTGAGCCCTCCTTCCTGACAGGCGCCACAGGCCATCTTCCTGCCATGTCTGTGGTGTGGAGAGGTTCCTTATCTTTTGTCGCTCTTACTCCCTTTTTCATTATTTCCTATTTTTCTTCATCTCTTTTCTCCCTCTTTAAAACAAGCCGTAAACAATCAACAAGTAGAAATTAACTGTTGTAGAAATACAGTCAGGTCCCAAAGTGCCCTCCAAAAAAAAAAGACAGCTGTAGCTGATGAGGTCAGAGGTCAGCTTCACATTAATGATTGCTCCATCGATTCAAAAACACCTTGATTTCCACTCCAAGTGTCACCTCCACCCAGTGGGCACAGAGGCCCAGTCATCCTCACAGCTGTCAGAAGAACAATGACTTCAGCATCAGAGAAAAACACTATAACCAGCGCAGCCATGTCCAGTGACGTCACAGTTGAATGCTGGGAGCAAATGCATCCGGAGAAAGGCTGGCTGCTTTCAACATGTTAAATATAGGATCTTAAACTAATGGAACAGCCTTGTGATTCACTGTCATCCCCCAGGGCCTGTTTCAGCTGCAGTTAGTATTAAAATAATGCTGCTCATACCTAGATCTGGCTCCAGAGCTCCTTAGGGAAGGCCTGTGCTCAAGTTGCCTTGGTGGAGCAAACGTTTGGTGAATGTGTGTGTGGGGAGGCTCAAGTACTCTTATATACACAGGCATGCATGCACACACTCTCACCTGTGATGGCGGGGGCTTGTGAATACCAAGGGCCTCAATGCATGAACTGGAAACCAAAGGTACCCCTGCACGTCTTTATTTCCTAAGGGATTTTTAAGGAGATTCTGTGCTGCTAATGCTTTCTACTCACTTGAAGTTTGCATGGCTCAGTGCACTCCTGTCATAGGTTTGCATTGCTGAATGAATGCCTGGCCGAGGTGGTGCACTCTAAGATCTGATTTTTACAGAATCAACATACAGAATCTTAGACTTGGGTAAGTAATTGCTCAGGTTCCTTTCGGCAGGAGTTGCCTGCAGACAGGCCAGTGTCTTATGTCTAGACTACAAGGCTGGTGGCTGGGAACTGGGAACCTGAGCTCTCCCGGGGGCTCAGGTAAAGGATTTAGACCCGAGCACTCTGTCTCAGTCTGGCCCTATCAGACCCTGCTGGTCAATTACATAAAGTGGTTTTCTAATGCTGCTCCTTCCCAAGGCCAACTTTTCCTGGGCTGTGGGTATCAAGACACAGCTAAGGTGCCAAGTAGACATGCAGAGGTAGTTATGGGTAATTAAGCCCATATGCCAACCCCTGGCTCTCCTCAAAGGCTGTCCAGCCTGGCCTACAGGGGACACCTAATAGGGTGTTCCTTCCTTTGACCACACCTCAGTTTCTCCACTTTTAAGACTAAGGTTCTGTTCTTGGTGACAGACAGGTGTCATGTCTGTCTGGCCCCACCCATCCCCTGAGGAGACATGTGCTCTCTGGTCAGGTTCTGGAAACCAAGATTTCAATCCCCTTCTTTCCTTCCGAGAGAAGGAGAAGAAATCACAAAGCACAGGGCCTCTCAACACCACTGAGAAATAAAACCCAACACAGCTGGCCTCCCATAAGCTGCTACCGCTAGTCAGTGTGGGCAGAGGATGCTTTCCTCAGACACATCTGAAAAAAAAAAAAAAGCTTCCAATTGTGCATAGCCCTTTACACTTTAGAACTGTCTCCACACTCTGTTCTGTGAGCATGCGCAACCGCAGAGGAATGAGGGAGCAAAGGGACGGAGAGGGTAAGGGGATGAAATGGAGGTGAGGAAGAGGAGGGCAGAGCAGGAAAGGAGTTTGGTTTGCAGATGAGGAAACCGAGGCTCACAATGGTGACCTGCCCCAGTCACCCAGAAATCCCGATTCTGACTCCTTTAGAGTCCTGATCCACGTCCCACGCAATCTTCTTCTTGCACATCTGTCCCAGGTAAGTTTATGTGGAGAACATGTTGGGGTCAGAAGGATAGAGACACCCTTGCTGTCAACCATCTCTAGCTTCTACACAATGCAAGGAATCCCATCAGCTGAGGGACAGGCATCTCATTCTATCAAAAGATGGAGCCTCAAGTCTCCCTAAGTTGTGGCTGGTTCCAAGTCACTAATTTCCAAAGGTGGGGTCTGTGTCAGAGCCTGGGTGAGAAGCCCCCCCCCCCAGTTCCTCACCATCTCGGCTGGGGCCCTCATAGTAGCCTCAGAAACACAACCTAAAGGTTCTTCATTTCAGAAGACGCACCCCAGCCCCATATGCCATGCGTTAGCCTCTCCACATATCTTCCCTCTTGTGAGGACAGACCTCCCAGGAGCCCACTAGTGAGTGTGCATTTGACATTCAGTCAGAAGGGCCTCCCGGAGCCTCGGATGAGGATACAGCAAAGGGAGCATTCAAGAAGCAAGAGGGTGCAACAGGCATGCAGGCACTGCACTGCACGGCAGCAGAGTCCAGCAGACCAACCGTACCGTGCTGTTTGTAGATAGGGGGTTTCCTATAGATGTTATCTTTTACGCCAGTGTCTGGGAAGAAGGAGAGAAAAGGAAAGAACGTGAGGAAAAGCAGGGAAGCAGGCCAATGCTCTCCATCCAGTGGCTTCTATCAGCTCACCCAGCCTGGAAAGGTTCCAAAACAGCGAGGGGGTCAGGCTGAAGGCCCTCACCTCCGTCGAGCATCCCCTAGGCCGGACACCATCCCGGGGGGGAGGGAACAGGGAGAGGTGGTCAGGGAAGGTGAATCGAGAAGCTTTGCTCACAGGGTGTGCGGCCATCTTTCCTCCACCTCGACCCAAGATGGAAAAACACTTTCTCAATATCTGTGAGACTTGGAGAAAAACCCAACATATGTCGGCTGAGGAGACATGCAAACTCACTGCATTAGGGTTTTGTATTTTTGTTTGGGGGATAGACTCTTTTTTTTGTTTTGTTTAGTTTTGATTATTTTTTGTTTGTTTGAGACAGAGTTAATCTGTGTAACAGGCCTGGCTATCCTCAAACCTGTCTCTGCCTCTCTTGAGTGCTGGGATTAAAGGTGTGTGCACCACCACCCAGCAGAATCTTGTCGTCCAGTCCAGGTTGTCCTTGAACTTGTGACCCTCCTGCCTCTCAATGCACACACCACTACACCCTACTGCACAAAGTGACTTTTAAGGAAACTCAGTGTTTGGGGATGCTCTGACAGCTTAGGTGTGACCACTATGAGGAGCCGACGAGCACACGTGGACCTACCTGGGACATGGAAGTGGCGAGGTGCCTGCTGATAGGTGGAGGAAGGAGGTCTGCTGTCGGAGAGCACCGAGAGACTTGGGGTGCTACGGCCACTTTCGCTGCCTCCAGACGGAAGAGCAGAGGCGGCAGGTGAGGGGCAAGAAATCAAAGCAGAGTGTTTCAGACAAAGAGAGCTGGTCTGTCTGCGGTGAACCCCCCTCTCCTGCCTGAAGGAAGCCCACCGCTGAGTCTTCCAGCCAGGGCTCTATGATTTCTGTCCCATCCTGCAGTGTACCTGGCTCCAGGGTGCGTAAAGGAACTAAAGGACAGTGACTGGAGGGCCCAAAGCGTGTCAGGGTGTGGGCAGTGGGCAGAGTCCAGGATCCTGGGGTGTGATCTCACACTGCAGGCTCATGGTTCCTGCCTCCCTGGTGTAGCTTGTGCAGGAAGGTCCTGCTTACTTTGAGTTCAATTAACTCTGAGACTAGGACTAGGGTATGGGAATGGGTCAAAAGCATCCCTCACAAAACTTTGCCCATGTAGGAGACTAGGGATCAACACCCATCAAGTTCCACTGTCCTAGATACAAGATGTTTGTGGCAAGCAAAAGGGAGAGAAATGCTGCCTCCGCTGGAGCTATGTTTTGTGTTCTGTGAGAGGCTGGAAGATTAGATCACCCACCAGACACCTGGTGACCTGGGTGAATGCCCCACCTCCCACCAATACAAGATGTGATGGATAGGACACAGTGGCACTGGACATGTGATGAGGAGGAGCATGGCTCACAGCAGGACACCCCAAAGGCACAACTGTTCCCTTCCATTAGACCTGGGGGACTCTGCAGGGCAGTAGCTGATCACTTGGCAAGGGAAGGTCTCTAGATTTGAGAACTATGCCTTTGAATGGCAAGATCAAGCAGCAGGACCCTAAAGCCAATGGGACTGAAGCCAGGCCTGGATGGACTGGACACAGCCAGAGCATCACAGACAGGCAGGGAGGGCCTGGCTGGAGGAGGCCCCAACAAGTGGCCACCAAAGGAGATTGATGATTCCTGCTTTGGGTGTTGTCTCCTGCCCGAGCACGGTCACTGATTTCGCCTGTAAACACCGATGGAGCTTTGTAGAACTACAAGATTTTGTTCTAGAATGGAATAGAACCTTCTGACTGGATCCATCCATTAAGCTTCTGTGTCCTAGCAGGGGCCTCACCCAAGAAGATGGAAACCATAACAGACTCCTTCTATACACAATATCCTGACTCCATGTGTCACTTAAGTCATGACAGATATGGTGGCCTTGGAAACACAGCTGTATGCAATCCACTCTGGCTGACGACTGTCCCCATTGGCTGTCATTCCTGTGCCTTGGCCTTGTTGAGCCTATAGCCTCCCATGACCAGGCTGTTATTTCTTCTATCTCGACTTCTGCCTGGGATACCACCTCCAAGTCTCCTCTGACCTCTGCCTGACCTGCACGACCCTCCCCAGGCTCCATACTGTCTAGAACTTCCTAGGTTTAGACTCAGGATCTGCCCTCAGGAGGCCAAGGTCACCACAGGCCTTTCCCTGTTCTGTAAGCATACTTGCCTGTGTTATGTAGCTGATAAAATATCCTGTTGACATCAACCCCACAGCCTGCCTGGACCTTTGCTGTGTGCTTTTATGGTATGTTCATATCAGTCCCACAGGGTGGGCACCATTTCTGTCACCTCCTGAGAAGGGCAAGGGGACTATGTTATGTGAACTGGGCACACTGATCACTAGGAAGCTAACTTCCTATTGGGCCCCTGTGATGAGGTCCCTAGACCCCTGATGTCACCCTAGGAGAGTCATTGAGGCTCCTTTGTCCACTCTCCTGTTTTTTGATTTTGTTTTTGAAGGCTGTTTCTGACACATTCCAGGGAAGGCCCTGCTCAGGCTAGGCAGCCCAGGCTCTGGCATGGTCCATGACTTCTTTTCCCTTTAAGTCAATGTTTTGCTTGAGAATAGTTTTAGATGGTTCTAGAAGGTGCCACCTTCCTCATCTAGGACCCACTTTTGACTTGGAACCACTGTGTCATGTTAACTATACTTTGAGTTTCACCCATTTTTATTTGAGATCTTTTCTGTCTCAGGACCCGCTCAGGACATCACATTATACCCAGCTGACTTCCCCCAGCTGTGACCAGCATCCCTATCACAGATCTTACAGCTCCTAGAACACTGGCAGTGGGAGGGGTCTTATTGAAGGTCCCTCACCTGAGACTGAGAAACAGGGGTTATAGATTTAGGAGGAAAGCACAGAGGTAGCATGTCGTCTATGGCACATCTCCCCCAGGGCACTTGCAGTCTGCAGAGCCTGGAGCTAAGAAGGTCTTGCCTGGGAGGGGAGAAGCTCAAGATCTTAGTCTGCACTTGGCTATGCAGTGGAGGGAGTCCGCCTACCTCTAGGATGCACTATCTCCACAAATTCTGTGCAGAAATTGTTCCCCATGCTCTTATTTAGCTGGTTTTTTTCAGTATAGATTTATGGACATTGTGTCATCTATGAGTCCAATGACTCATCATTTACTTTCTTGCTCCAAGTATGGTTGCTATGACTGCAGTTGACTCTGGCCTTGAAAATGCTATAGTTGGTTCTAGTCTGGATGCTACTGCAGTTGGTTCTGGCCTTGAAGATGTGATAGTTTTTTATGGCCAAGATGCTGCCATCCTGGGTGTTTAACTTCCTCAAAGTCACATCAGAGCAAGTCTGGTTCACAACCATGTGTCAGGGCTGTTTGAGGACCATAGCTAAGGGATGTGTAGTTTCTACCTGGATCCTCCTCTGAGACATCAACTACAGATTCTTAGGCTGAGGGAGCAGTGCTCAGGGACCTATTTGAGAGCTAAGGGAGGGGACTTTTGGCAAAATGAGAATCCCCTGCTGGGCACAGTGCATGCTGGGATTTTGAACTGAGGCTCTGTCCTAAGATCTTCTGCCTCCCTTCCTTCTCTTGCCACTACTGCTGGGGAAATTCCTCCAGTCAGTTCCCAGAATGGTGGCTTTACCAGCATGATGTCCCCTTGTCAACTTACATCTCCTCACAGCCTATCCATTATCAAGTAAGAGTAGAGTTTAAACCTTACACCATCCAACCAAGGTCTGGAATTCACACTAACGCGCCAATAACTTTCAGTAGCCCTTCACCTGACCATAGGTGTGGGGGCAGTGAGGCCCTAGGCACTCAGACACAGTAGAAGGGTATGATGCATGGGCTGGTTGGAAGGTGGAAAGAGGCAAGGAGTGAGGGGCCCTGCCACTATATAGCTGGGTCAGGAGAGTGCTGGCACAGGAAGGCATGTCTACCTAGGAGCCCTCAACCAGCATCAGACAATCAGATAGTAAAGTGTCTCTACTGTGTCCCAAATACTGTAAAGCACCCATGTGGGGGAAGGAATTTTCCAGAGACTGGGCAGATGCCACAGCTATGGCTGTGTCCTGTGGACAGGAAAAAGATGGATACCCAAAGGCTAGAAATAGGGTAATCCTCATGAGGACCTCAAGGTCTGTACCTCCTCATCCACCTCCTCAAGGAATGTTCTGAAAGATGCTGGAGAGCCCAGGTCACAGTCTCTCATGAAAGTCAACTGGAGGGGCTGGAGAGATGGCTCAGCAGTTAAGAGCACCGTCTGCTCTTCCCAGAGGACCCGGGTTCGATTCCCAGCACCCACATGGCAGCTCACAACTGTCTGTAGTTCCAGTTCCAGGCAAACACCAAGGCAAATAAATAAATAATAAATAAATAAATAAAGTTTTTTAAAAAAGAAAGTCAACTGGAGAGCAGAGTTGTGGGTTCCTGCTCTACCCCATTAAGGAGAGGAGCAGCCACAGCCAATGCCTAGAATGTGCCCTTGTTCTTGGTCACAGGCTGACCAGGGACCCAGAGGTGTAATAGAGCCACCAAAGGCAGGGCCGCACAGATGGGAGGAAACTGTGCCCAGGGCCACTGAGCAAAGGGAAGAAAGGCATCAGACTATGCAGCCTGTCTGGCCTTTCTGCATCCCTCACTCTGAGACTCCCACAGACATATGCTATGCATCTACCAAAGCCCCAGAAGCCACTCAGCCACTCTGGGGTGTGTCATTTGGGGCTGTACATCTTCACTGAAAACTCATCTCTGCTCGAGATTGGAATGTGTGGTGAGCCCATGAAGGGGTAAGGAGGACACGATGGTGCCAGGGGCTCTTCCCAGTGGACCAAGGGTGAGGCCAGGGGTATGAATAAAGATAAAGGAGAATGGGCCATTTACTGACTGCTGGTGATGGGGGCTGTGGGCTGTGCTGGCCCTGTGGGAAGGAGATTTCCATGGGTACCTACTACATGGCTCTAAGAGACAGGGAACTTAATATATCACTGAGACTCTTGAAAAAAAATCATTGCTATATCTTCTAATTCCCTAGACATCATTTGTTGGTGCCTTTATCACTGGGCTGTGTAACAAAATTCATAGCTCATGGCCTACATTAATATCATTTCTCACACCTCTGAAGTCATAAACAAAGCCCAGGAGTGGGTTTTTGGTGTGGTTATTGTTGTCGTTTTATTTTATTTTGGTGTATTTCATCCTGGCTCATTGACAGTCTCTCCACTGATCTTAAATGAGTAGACAATGCCTGGAGCCTCCTCTTCACCTTACAAGGTCACTAGAGCCAGTAGGAGAGGCCCACCTTGTGACCTTACTCTTTGTCTCTTCAAACACTGCTATCTGGAGGATTGGTCATCAACATGTGAACTTGGGGTATGTACAACTCAGTTCTTAGCAAGGAGAAAATCACAAGGGTGTCCATTCCCCCATGGAATTATGTGTATGGGTCTACAAGACATGGATTGTGGCTGGTTCTGCATCCTAGAATGAGTCAAGAGACTGGTGCTCCCTCAGTTGAGTCCTTGCCCAGCCACCAGGGCTCTGAGGCTGTGGACATCACCACTTCTCCATATCTCAACTCCTGTTCCTGAAGGCTGACACTAACACCACATAGGATTGATGGGGAAATGTGTAGGCCCCTCAGCATGGAGCAAGGGGTCCATTGACATGTTTTCTACAGCTGCACTTTTAGTGACAAATCACCCTGCTCACCTTCCAGGAACATGGACACACTGACAAAATAGAGCCACATAACACAACACAGGAAGAACACAGGCATGAGACACAGGGCTCTGGAAGCCATGCTGAGACATGGGACAAGCACCCCCCGCTGTGCACTGCACGCCTTACCTCGGAAGTAGGGGATGTAATGATGTCTGAACACGGATGTAGGGCTTGGGTGTTGGGACAGGGACAGACAGCTACTGGTACCAACACTCACAGTACCAGCTGCGGGCAACAGAGAGCAGTCAGTAACCCTGGGCTCCTCCACCCCAGAGCCACCAACTTGTCCGAGTCCCCATGTGGCCAGGGATATTGTCCCTCTGCTCTCCTGGAGCACCTGAGGAGGGTCATCCAGCAGGTTGTGGGACATTCTCCTCCAGGCGGGGTCAAGAGATGCCACCTCTGTGACACAGGGTGGCAGCCAGGGCTAGGGACACTGCCTCTGGTCCTGCTTGTGGCTCACTTTGGGGTGTCCTTGAGATCAAGGACTGTTGGAGGGCAGCTTCCAGAGGTCAAGGAGTGGTCTGTCACCAGCGTCCTCATGGCACATGCCAGTCCAAATATAAAGCTTGGCCCTGTAGGCTTTACCCCTGACCAAGCAGTCAGTACTCAGGCCCTCTTGGTGATGCAAAGTCAGAGGTCAAGTCAGAAGAGGCCTTAGGGAAAGGGCTCAGAAAGTCACTTCTATCCACACACCTACTCATCTGCTCATTTTCTCACTCACTCACATATCTCCATCCACTTATTCAATCTCTCACTCAATTTATTCACTTATACTAACCATTCATTTACTTACTCGTTCAATCATTCATTCACTCACTGACTAATCCATTAACTCATTCATTAACTCATTCAGTTGTTCATCCACTAGTCCACTCATTCAGATGCTCACTCATTCATTCATTCACACTCACTCATTCACTGGCTCATTTCCATCCCTCGTTCATTTGCTCATCCACTAACCCACTCATTCAGACATTCACTCATTCACTTACTCTCTCATGTACACACTCACTCACCCTCTTTCTCCACACTTGCTGAGCAGGATGGACCAGGAGTATTGCAAGGAATCGATGGAAATGATTGCAAACAGTTAAGTTGATTTTTTCGTAAAGTTTTAAAAATAAGAGCTATGGTCCATAGGTGTGAACATGGGTCATGCACAGCTCGAAGGGAAGAAGCAGGCTGGAAAAATCCCTCCAAAAGGCATTGCTTCTGTGCATGATCCCTGGCTTTCACATGCCCGCTCAAAGCTGAGGAAGACAATGCAGATTGGGGGATGGGAGGGGAAATGAGGCAACAGGATTGAAGGCCCTGTGCAGGGCTCTCTCCCAGCTTGGAAGGACATTGGGTCTTTTGCCAACTTCTTTATTAGAATGGCTGTCTCTAGGGTTACTGAGTGATAGGTACAGCATCAGGCATTCTGACTGGATGTTGTAGCTACTGACTTTGACCCCTCGGCTCCAGTCCTCCCAAACTCCTGTGAGCTCACAACAGGCTATGGCTTGGTGTCCTGCTTCATGTGCTATTCCACATCTTGAGATTGTTACCACCCCCAGAAGCCTACTCTGGTTGTTTTGTGTGGGTCTCGAGATTGTATGCTTCTCAGGATGCACACTGTGGATGCAGACAGCTCTTTCAGCCCCAGGGTGACCAGCTGCCTCAGGTTACCTGCTCCTAGGCATGAGACAGTCCTTTGCATTATGGCTGAGTGTCTCTCCATTGACCACCCAATGGCATTCCTCCACCCCCAAATTTGCCACTTTTCTCAATGAATAAAAAAGCTACTTTATACCAGCAAACACATTGAGAAGTACAGCCTCATTGGGGTTCAAGGGAAGCAGGATTGGAGATAAATACCTGGGCGACTGTAGTGCTGGGGTGACCGTGATGTTGGGGTGTAGTGCCCAAGGCTGACGGAGCCAGCAGAGCTGGGGCTGGAGGTCCGGCACTGTTTGTAGGACCGATCATCCTGATCCCCCTGGGTGGAAAGACAGTGTGAGAGCACCTGGGTCAGGAACACTACTTACCCTTCAGCTACCCCACTGTTATTTTCCCTCTAGGTCCCAGGGGCAGAAACAACACAGCCCTAAAACAGTGTCTTGGAACACAAGCAGAGCACATCTGGACAGCAAGGTAGGTCTGAGCCATAACAAGCCCCTTGGCCTGACCATGGGCCCATGGAATATCCAGCCTTCTTATCCACCTGATCCTCTGGGATGCTGTGAAAAGACCCTACCTGCATCCTCCCTACCTCATTCCCTCCCTTTTAGCCCTCCCCAGCAATCTGAATCCCCAGAACAGTTTGAGAACACTGAAATGCTCCTCACATATGAGCAAGACGCTAGATGCTCTAGGATACCTTCTAGGGTGCAAAGGTGCCCTCTGGGGTTCAAAAGCCAGCCAATGAGACCCACAAGTGCTGAAGAAACAGCCCCTATCTTAGCAGGAAGAGGAGCTTCTGGGAGCAGCCAGAGCAAGTAACAGCAGCATGAGATGGCATGGCACCATGGTTCAAGAATCAGACTGCCCGTCTTTTGGCAATGAAGCCTGGTGGCCTGGGTCATGCCAGTCCTCCTAGCCCTGTCAAGCACCCCACAGCACCAGGGTCCCCACAGTGCCAAAGGCATGGTTTCTAAGACAGCCTGAGGCTGTAGTGGAGGGACAGGCAGGGCTCTTGCCACAGATCCTGCTTCTAAAGCTCTAAGAAGTGAAAAGCATTCCTCAGTCTGAGACAATGAGGAGGTCCTCACTCTTTGGACCAGCTCTGTGGGCTGGAATGGGACACTTCCCAAGGATGGGGAGGGCAGGAAGCAAATGACCCCAGTTACTTGACATCTGGGTCCCAGTTTCTCCATCGGTAAAATGGGAAACTCTTGGAAGCTACCTCTGGATGATGTTCTGGGGCAAAAGAATTAGACATAAAATAAACATAGTAGTGTCCAGCACAGAGACAGAACTCAAAAGTGTGATGTGCCCTTGTGCGCTCCCCAGCCCTGGGCTCGGTCTGCCACATGGAGTCGAGTCTGAGAAGCCATGACCTGCATCATTGCTTCTGAGGAAAAGAGAAGCCTGGGGGGGGGCTACTGAGCTTCTTTGCTAGGTCAGCTCTCAGAGAGTGCTCAGCCTCAAGGTCCCAGAACTTTCTGTATATCTAGCTAGGGACAAGAAGTGAACCCCACATCACCCAAGGAAGTCATGACCCAGGCCAAGAGCTGCTGGGCAACACCACACCCAGAGTGGGTGAAGACCTGTCTGCACACACATAGCGAAACATGCAAATGAGATGAGATTATAAAAACAACCAGCAAGAGAAGGGCTCCCCCGGGAATGTAGCCAGGGCCCCGTGGCCCTCAGGGTGCCATGCTGGTCATCTCTATAACCCTGCAGGTAGCAGCACCATGCGCACACAGGGCACAGGCAGAGGTGGTGGTTACCTCAGTCGGCGTTGGTGAGAGCAACTGAGGCGACTGTGGACACAACAGAGCCGTCTGTTAGCGCGCTGTGCCAGGGGTTGCTTTGAGGTGAGAGGGCTGTTGGGTACCACGGGCAACACAGGCACCACATTTGGTGACCTGAGACTCTAGCTGAGTAGAGCCCCACTACAAGAGAGTGCTGGGTGCTGCTTGGCCCAACGTCTTTCTCCACTCAGCCCACCCAATTTCATTCTTACTCTCCACAGACACCAGGAGTTTGAAAACAAAGCTGTTGGTTCGGGGACCACTGAGACAATTACCCATTGGGCTCATCCCTTTAATTTTCTCTGGAGAGGACAGATGGGGTGAGAGATAACATAAAGAGGGTGGCTAGTGCCACAGGCTGGAACCTAGGAGACAGGTTCAGGGAGGAGGTTCCTTATGTTCTAGCCAATGGCTCCTCTCCACTTCAGTCAGGGCACTCAGAGAGTGGGGGCCAGAGGCAGCTTACCTGGGCCCATGTGAGGAGCCCTAGCTGAGCCTCACTTGGCCTTGGCTTTCTTAGGTACAAATAAGAAAATTTATTCCCAGGGGCTGGGCCTGATGCAGGAACAATAATGAAGAATCTGCTCATGAGAATTGTCCACAGTAATGAAGCCGTGAGGCATAATGAAGCAATTGGATACTGTGTGTGTCAGGTACCTGACAAGAACCCTGAGGTTTTCTGTGTTATGTAGTAGCATGATTGTGGGTTGTAAGAAGAGAAGACTCTGAGCTAAATGTTGAGGGAAGGCTGAAATATCAGAGAGAGAAAGCACCACAGTCAATTCTCACCAAACTGTCTTGCAACTTTCTTGGTCTCGCTTCTGGTCTCTTCTGTCAGTTGCTTCTGTCTCTGCCTGGTTTCTACAGCCCGTATATACCCTGTCCCATCCAGATTAGGATTAAAGGCATGTAGCCTTGAACTCACAGAAACAGAAGAAGTTCTGTCTTTGGAGTTTTGGGATAAAGGATGTTGGTCACCACTCCCAGCTTTCCCTGTGCTGGGATTAAAGGTGTGTGTGTGTGTGAGTGATTCATCTGTTTATCCTTGTGTTCAAGGTATGTGTGATTGACTCAGCTGTTTATCCTTGTAGTCAAGGATCAAGAATTTCCTGAGCTGTCTGCCTAGGATTTGACTCTGTGGTCTCTCTGATATTCCAGGAATTATTAAATATTTAATATATATGCACAGTGTTATGTTGGCCCACCATGCACCACCCTGGGCCTCAGAAGAAAGTAGCATTTTAGTGGGAACACCCCTTCCTTCCCCCAGAACAGCCTGGTACTGACTTCTACTGAGGCAGGTCTCACAGGCAGTATAGTCAGATGATACAAGCTGTGGCTGACCAGATACTGGAGAGGGTGACTCCTAAGTCACACACATATTCTCCCACTGTCCTCTAAAGATTGGACCCTTAAGTCAGGACTATCTGTGGGTCACAAGGACCCTGCTATGTGGTCTCAGATGCTGAAAGAAACTTCAGAGGTTTCCAGACTGTGTCCACAACACACACATTTGCAGCAACATTGTGTGACTATAAGGCAAGGTTGTCAACAGTCTGTGGTCCTTTATATTAACACTGCCCAGTGCAGTGCTTCCCACCATGGCTTTCTGAAGCCAGTGCAGGAAAGCCAATGCTTTGTTCAGGGAGATCCTTGTTGACATCCTGAGACTGAGTATAGTGGAATTTGAGTCCAGTTCTGAGACCTGAATTCCAGGTCCCTTAGGATCAGCCAAGGAAACAGCTAATGTATGGTCTATAGGGAAGAAAAGCCTTGGATCTCATAGAGATACAGGCCAGTTGTTTGGCCTCTGATCTGTAGTGGAATTCAGGCGTTATTGAGGGAGGCTTAGAGGCATAGTTTTGGGTGCTCAGGACCCTGAGTGGGGTGTGGCCAGACCCCATTGAGGACCCAGGGCATGCTGACCTTCCCTTCTGTTTGTTCTTGCGTTCTCAGGGAGAGGTTTGACTCCATCACAGTGTGGGACAGTTCCAGTCTCCAAGAATTGTTTTTAGGTTCAATTTGTATCACTGAATGTTTATATAACCCTTTAATAAATATTAATCCTTTATATTATCAATTGCAAGTGAATAATTCTGCAGTACTGACCCTCTTCAGTTGCCTGGCGCCCAAAGGCTAGAAATGGGATGGTGAAGCCCACACCCAGCTCAGACACATGGTGGGCAGTGCGGTAGCCACAAGGCTAGTGATACCCTCTCTGTTCATCAGGCATGCATACCCGGAGGGCTACCTGCTGGTCTCTTTGCTCTTCTCCATCCCTCAGTGGCCCTCAGAGCCTGCAGGCTTGTCTGGTAGCTATGATCTACACAGGACCAAGCTGGGCAATCCAACACTATTATTTAAGTATAATGCCCCCGGTCTTGGCCCTCACTACCCACCCACAAGGCCTTGTTGAAGCCATAGAAAGGAGTCAAAGGGGCACATGTTAGGAATAACCACTTTTCTGCCCCAGGTGAGCATCTGTTCTGAGCTCCACACACAGCCAAAGTCACACTAAGACCTCCTGACAGAAGAAAATGAGACTCAATAGGAGCTGTTGCATTCAGTGGAAACAGGAGGTCCAAATAAAACATCACCACTAGATGATGCCTATTTCCAGACATCACCAATAGAGTTGTTTAATTTCAGACATCACCACTGGATGCTGCCTACTTTCAGACATCACCACTAGACGCTGCCTACTTCACAGATATCACCATTAGATGCTGCCTACTTCATAGACATCACCACTAGACGCTGCCTACTTCATAGACATCACCACTAGATGCTGCCTACTTCATAGACATCACCACTAGATGCTGCCTACTTCATAGACATCACCACTAGATGCTGCCTACTTCATAGACATCACCACTAGATGCTGCCTACTTCATAGACATCACCACTA
>PVIH01000410.1:0-291993 GCA_004025045.1 Sigmodon hispidus | reverse complement strand
GCTGCCTACTTCATAGACATCACCACTAGATGCTGCCTACTTCATAGACATCACCACTAGACGCTGCTTACTTTCATGAGCACTGGGAATCATGACCCACACTGTTTAACCAGCCTAGGAACCCATAGAAAAGCAGCTGGCCTGGGAATACGGGCTCAAGGCCATATGCTCCAGAGAGAGAAGACGACATACTTCATGTGTCATAAAATCACTCGGTAGCCAGGAAACTGCAGACATTTTCATAGTGTGCTCCTCTTTCCCCTCCTCTGCTCACCTCCATTTCACTCCCAGACTCACTTTCCTGAGGGGCGTGGTTGAGTGGGAGGGCCTTAAATAAGATGGACATGTCCTCTGGGGGCGAAGAAGCTGAGAGCGGTGGCAATGACTAACTCTGTTCACAAAAGCCAGCACTGGGAGAAGCATGCAAAACCCAGTGAAGATGCATACCTCGCCATAGCTCTGCCGGTCCCCCATGGCCGAGTGGCTGATGTAGGGTGAATAGGAGATCATGTCAGGGCGGTCAATGTTATAGATCGCTTTGCTTTTGGGAAGAGCAGCCAAGTCCCTGTAGTCCAGGATCTCATCGCCAAGCTTCGCCTGATGAAGGAGAGAGCAGAACACAGGACATTGATGGCACGTGCCAGGCCAGAACAACTCCACAGGGACCATAGCGTGGGTTTGCAGAGCACACCCAGCCTCCAGAATAGGTGGGCCAGGGATGCAAGGCCAAAGACCTGAAGACAGGGAGGGATAGTCCTGGGGTCAGACATTGAAGTCGTTGGTTGTGCCCATAATGCATTGCTATGGGGCTTGACAATGAGACCTGGGCTATTACTTAAAACCACACATAGTTACAGGCATGGAGCATGAACATATATCAGAGATGCACATGCACACAAGCCACTACTCACACCAATGCACACACAGGTATGTTTGCACACATCAGCACACACAGATGGTGTGTTTTTCTAAGGTGATGAGGGGATGATGCACCAACAACTACACCCACATGATAACACACACCTGCTGATTCATAACACATCCCCATATATTGGCACACACAGGACTGGCTCCTAAAAACTTACACACATGTGTGTGACACACACACTACCTTAACTCATCCCACCCACACCAAATGAGTGCACACAACCACATCTGCATTTATTCTCATTCTCTCCCCTCTTATTAGTGGTTTTGAGCAAGTACAGGACAGCAGCAAGATGCCTGCTCAGCTTTTGACAAGGTGCTGGAGTACGACCCACGTGTACTCACTGACTGTGAGATGCTGTGAGCCACCATGCTGTCTGCCTGGCTGCTGTTGAACCTGCTCACCCTGCCCATGCACACTCTGTAGTCCCTCCCACATGTCTGCTCCTGCTCTAGGAACACCTCAATTCTTTGCAGCCCCCAGCCTCACCCTGGGCTGGTCCCTCACTTCTCGGGTCTAATTTCTACATTAGACTTTGCTAGGTCTCCTCTTCTGGTATTCCGAGATAAATCCTCAACAGCCACAGCAGATACTGGGCTGCATCAGTCACAGAAAGTCACAGCTCCCTGTAATGGGGACACTGACAGTGATCCCATCTACAGGAGAGAGGTTGGGTAGTTTCCCAGAGTCACTCACCTAGGATGGCATGACAGCTGTATGACTCTAGAAGCCCCCCATTGGTACTCCCTTCTGTAGGGCCCCCTAAAACTCTCTCAAGCTGCAGCTACATCAGTGGCTCTCCTAATGGCACCTCAGGCATCTCCCTCCTCAGACCACTCATAACTTTGCTTATTTCCAGAACCTATCAGGACCTCCAAAGTCCAGCAGCTCCCATTTATCTCCCCTAGGAAGCCTTCCTGACCATTAGACCCACTCCAGGACTTCCTGGTGACATTTGGCAGAAAGATGTACAGTAAGACTGAAGGCCTAGTGCTTCACATCTCTAGCTGTTCCTTCTGGAGCCCAGGTCAGACCTCAAAATCCCTGAGGTAAAATTTCAAGCCAGGGTTTATGATCACCATGGACCATGTCATTATGATTGTCTAGCTATCTGGATGAATGAAGCTCAGGGGATCATTCCCTGGTCATCAATTGATCTTGATCTCTTCTGCTCCACTCCATACTTCCTGCCCCTCAGCTCCTATAATTTGTACCCTTCATCTGAGGGCTTTGCAAGTCTCTCTTGGTTGACCTGTGAACTGTATGTCCTTTCCCACATCCTCAGTTAAGGGCTAGAGTTGTCCAGGACCCTCTGGCTTTGTCAACCTCTGTTTAATGCTGAACTACCAGGCATCTGCACAGACCGGGTGGGCACCCTAGCCTCTGTCTCCTGTAGTGCTAGGCCATCAACTGTGTATCATGCACTGTTGGACTGTTATGAGCATCTCACTAAAATGCTCTGCAAAGGGTTCTACAGGCTGAAATAGGATATCCCTGACACTCGCATCTCCAGGACACCAGGAACGATGTGCCCTTCCCAACTCAGTGGTCCTCCTGGCTACCCTCACTCATCCCACAGTGCTTGAGTAGAAGAAGGCCACATGGCCCTGGATAGTCTGTTCTTTCCTCAGGCTTCTGTACAACCTGGGCCCCAACAACCTAGTAGCTGCAAAGAATGATTGCCAGATAGCTTGTGAGGCTTCCTTCTCCAAGGCCTTGGATGGTTACCGTGACAATGAGTTAAGCTTTCTAAGTTGTGAAGGCTGCTGGTGAGTGAGTGTGCACATGCACGTGTAAGTGGTTTTCCTTTTTTCTTTCTTCTTCACACTCCATGAAGCAAATTAAAGATGACCATATAGGGCACTGAAGTGTATACGCTCTAGCCCAGGGTAATACACAGTGTGGTAACTGTTCTTTTTCTTCATGCCCGTGAATGCCAACAGAAAGAACTGTCAGAATACTGTTCACTGTGGCTTCCCACTGCTGAACAGTAAGTCACACTTATTGTGAGAAAAGCAACCACGGTTCCTCAGGGCTCCAGCTGCAGAATTCTCCTGGAGGGATAATGAGGAGGATCTTGTCCCCCTTCCCACTGGCCACTGTTACTTTGTGCAAACAACAGCAGGGGCTGGAGTATGGCTCAGTCAGTAGAGGGTCTTGCTTAGCATGTCCAAAGCCCTGGATTCTATCCCTGGCAACCGCATATGCCAGCCATAGCAACACCTGTATTCCTAGTGCCCGGAAACGAGGCAGGGAAAGCACAAGGTCAAGATTATGCCTGGCTAAACAAGGAATTTGAGGGACTGTGGGCTACATGGAGCCCTGTGTCAAGGAAGGGAAGAAAGGAGACAAATAAATGGATGATTCTAAGGTTGTTAAATAGATCATACAAAATTGCTGCTGTGTGATACTTGCCTCTGATACTAGACAAGTGACCAGGACCCTAACCCTAACCCTAACCCTCACATTCTATGTGAGGACACAGAGAGATACATCTACCATCCAAGGAGAGAGGCCTCAGGAGGAATGAATCCTGCCCTGCATGGGCCTTGGCTTCTAGGCTCCAAAGCTGGGAGATGAGAAGTCTCTCTGTCTGGGCCCCGGTACCTGATATTGCATGCAAGCTCATGACATTGAGGGCTGGCATGCTCTCTCTGGGCCCAGAGCTGTACTGGAAACCTCACATGCCAAGCCTCGGGGAGCCCCGGACAGTGGGGTTGGGCCCACCCAACTTAAGGCTAAGCTTCCAGAGGCCCATCATAGGAAACAGCTTGCCTAGGGTACACAGCCAGACTCTGGACCTCACAGGCACTGGGTGAGACTCGGCACAAGTGTCCACTGAGGGCTCTGGTACCCTCTCCCTCTACACGGTAGTCACAGTGACCCCAGGAAAGATACTTGTTATTACCGACCATCAGCGTGACCCCTGACAACCACTATGGGGAGTGAGGGCTGAAAAGACAGGCAAGGGAGAAAGAACCTCATCTCCCTACCATGCTGTCAAGATCCATGGCCTGGCCAGTGACTTGGCCCTGTCACCTGCATCCCCCACCTCATCCCCAGTCCTTGGGCTTCCTTCACCACTCGGCTGCCCCTCACCCTGTGCCTCTGGACTCTCAGGGACAGTCCTTGTCCCTCACACATAGTGCTGTAACAGCAATACCCTCCTGTCTACAGCCTATCTCCAGAGGTGGCTGTTCTAACAATTTCTTAAAATAGGTCCAATAGTTTTTATACTTGTATGGGTGCTCCCGTATATATACACACACACATACACACATGCACACATATATAAAAACACAAAACACACACTCACATATGCGCATGCATGTGCATCCCACACTCACATATGCGCATGCATGTGCATCCCACACTCACATATGCGCATGCATGTGCATCCCACACTCACATATGCACATGCATGTGCATCCCACACTCACATATGTGCATGCATATGCATCCCCAGTGTGCTTTTCTTGGGGAGCTGGGCAGGAGGCTTCTACGCACAAGCGCAGACCTGCACAGTGGTGTACAGGCTTACAGCATCCGTCCTTCAGGTGGTGTTGGCTCACTCTAACTATAGAGCAACTTTTCCCCTTCACAGTATTATGACCACAGTTATGCAGTATGTTCTCCTTCTCATCACCAGCTAGTTGGGGACAAATTCCTACAGGCCTCGCCCGGCCACATGGATGTGTCCGGGCCTCAAGGTTCTGAGTCACTCTCCAACTCAGTATACATATCTTTCCCAGGGCAGTGCTGAGTGCCCAGCCTCACCCTTGGAGCCCACAGTGCCCATTCTCATCAGACTGCAGTCCCCACAGTACTGGCCCTGTGATGACCCCACCCACCCCCACGGTACTCTCCATGGCCCTCACTTACATAGATCACACGGCTTGGGGACCCCGATGTGCTGGATGCAGGAACAGAGACGATGCTCTCCGAGGAAGTCCTGGTTTCCTAGAACAGAGTTGTACAGGTTGGCATGAGTGGTGCTGTTGGGAACCTTCTGGAGGTATCTCCAGGATGTGGGCAGGAATGCCAGTGACTCAGCAGGTAGAGTTTCCCCCCTTTTGTGGGTTGAGGGAGGTCTCGGAATGAATATTAGGTTTGGGTGGACAGCTGAAGGTTACAACAGGCCATGAGTAAAGGTAGGTAAGGCATCACAACCTGACACTGAGGGCTCAGAATGTACCAAGGGATGCTGGGGTGAGGCGATCGTGTCTCTGAGGACAAAGGCAGGTGGGCATGTCTAGCAGCCCCTTGATCTCTATGGTACATGGAACCTCTGCTACTCATTGATACTACGTTCCTCTCATTGGATAAGCGTCAGTCCTCCAGCCACACCCTCCATGCTGCTGACCTGGCCCTCACTCCCTTCTCAGCTACTCCTTCCTCTCTTACCTAAGCTCCTGCTCTGTCAGGACCAGGTGATGTGTGACATCATCGCACATCCACCCTCCTCCCAGTCTCTGCTGTTGACAGTGCTCGGGTCTCCTTACACAGACCTTCTCATGTCTCTGCATCTGTAGCTCAGGCTCCTCCTCCTCCTCCTCCTCCCTCATACAGACCCCCTGCACTGCACTCCTCACAGTTGGCTTTCATCCTCACAGGCAAGGCTCATGCACATGGCCACTCCACACCCCTCCTCTGGTCTAGTGCCCCCAATGTCTGTTCTCTCATATCTCCTACTCACCTCATCTATGAGGAACATATTACCAGCCAGTGTCACTGTCTCTCAGTAGAAATGAGCTCTGACCCCTCTGCCCTGGGCCTCATAGCCTCCACTGAGTAGCTTCAGTAACCCCCACTGCCACCACCTCAGCCTCATTTTTCCTCAGGAGGCTCTTCCTCGCCTCTGGATTCTGTCATGTTTCTCTCCTGTTGACATCATTGAAGTCCAAATTGGGTTTCCTAAATTTTCTATGTTGAGGCCCCATGCCAGGACCTCAGAGTGTGATCCTGTGGAGACGAGGTCCTCACAGAGGTCACAAAGGTAAAATGGGTCACTGGGTAGAGCTAAACCAGTCTGCTTTGGGGTCAGCCTAAAAAGAGTTTAGAACATGAACACACACACACACAGATAAGCATGTAAGAAAACATGCTGCTGTCACCAAGTCGAAGCAGAGAGGTCTCAGGAGGAGCCAGCCTATCATCACCTATCATGTGGCTTTGACCCCTGCCACAGGGAGGCAGGAAAGTGTTGAAACCTCCAGGCCAGATGAACCAAGCCTGACCCGGAGGAGGCCTCCCCTCCTGAGCTCCTTCTATATTCAACAATACAGTGGCAGAGACAGGCAGACACCAGGACCAGACGTGCCACACAGGGCAGCGGGAGGCACCAACCTGTAAGGCACAGGGCAGGGTGCCCGGGCAGGGCTGGCTGCAAACAGAGCTGTGCATCTGGAAGGGAGAGACGGGGGATGACGTGAAGCTTGCTCTCCGGATCACCGCCATCCCCTCTGCACGTCCTGGGCTCTGGACCCCTCAGCACTGAGTTCTGCCTCCCCTGGAGCTCCTCAGCTCATCAGCTCAGGATTACACTGATAGGTACCAACTCAAGGGGCCTCCTTGACCCCTGGGACCACAGTGTTCTGAGGCTGACAGGAATGGCATCACCTCACAGCACTGGCTGTCCAATCCTTGGGCACCACATACCTCCGAACTGCTCCATGCAGAGAAGGTTGCACCCCCATAATTGGTGCCTATAAGGCAGGGCCTATTCTAGATGCAGGAAGAGGGGGGGTGGCTATTGTGCTCCACTGACCCTGGATGATGCCTGCCTGGTCCTCTTCTCTGGAAAGTGACAAAATGCTTAGCTAAGGGCCTGCTGTTCCTGACATGTACTGAAGAGCAGTGTGGTGTTCAGAGCTAAGCCTCTTATTGGTCATGTCAAGGCGGTATCTGAGCCAGCCCCACAGAGCAGGCAGAGACGACCACTCCCGGCTCTCTTTGTGCTGTGGGCTCCAGCCACTCTGAGCAGAGATGACTGAGCCCTCCTTGTACTCGGTGCCCAGCTATGTGGGAGGGAGCCGAGGGCAGAACATGACTCACTGTCAGCAGAGGAGACAGAGAGAAGAGCTCAGGTGACTGTCACCAGGGTAAGAAGATGGGCACTATCCTGTCCCCTCTGCCACCCCTGACCTGAAAGACAGTGAGCTTTAGTGCCATGCTCCCCAGAGTCATGTGACACTGTCTTGTTCCCACCCACAAAGACAAGAAGGGGACCTGGAACTTACAGAAAATCCACAGGCCTCATTCACCACCCCCTCCCCAGTTCTATACAGAATTTCTCGCCAGTTCTAAAAAACACAGGTTTTGTTTGTCTGTAAATGCTAGGAATCTAACTTGGGTCCATTGGAAGAACAGTCAGTGTCCTTAACCTCTGAGCTATCTACTATACAGAATTTCTAAAACGCATGGTGGATGCCAGGTGCTGTACTGAGGATGCCATGATGCCTGTGGGCATTGGGTATGTACTAAGGATGCCATGATGTCTGTGGGTTTGGGCAGCCATGATTCCATCTCCTGGTGTTCACTGTTCCTACTCCAGATACTTAAGACCTAGTAACCTGTGGCCCCTGTTCACAACATACTCCTTGCCTGGGGGGAAGATGAACAGCTGCACAATTGGGGTGCCTTTCCAGAGAGCAAGGAAGGCCTGTGTTTCTTCCTGCTGGCCTGGCCCTACATGAGTAGACCAATCAGGAGCCAGAGTCTTAAAGGATAAAGGGTTCCCTGAGTATCCTAGAGATGCGCAGGGCTGGCACCAAGAGACATGTGTTATGGTGACTGGTAAGCCCAAGACAGGGAAGTCATTTCTCGTCACTGGGTAGAAAGGACAGTGGCACGTTTGAAGAGTCAATAATACAGCTGCCACCTCCACGCTGTCTTCCTCAGGGACAGGAGTCTTCTTAAACTGACCAGACCTGCCTGGCTTCACTTACTCAAGGGCTGTTCATAGGGGAAGCAGCAGAATGCAGGAGTCTGTCCCCTCCACCCCCAGGCCAGACCAGACAGCAGCCAGTCCCGGGGAGCCCGGGCTTAACACCAAGAAGGCAGCTGGTCTCAGTTGCCCAGACTCTGCCCCAAATGTTAGCTGAAGGAGACAACCTTCATGCTAAACTCCTCATTTCAATAGCTGCACAGACCAGGGGTCCCTGGATGTAGAGCCCTCCTGAACAGGCCCAGGAAAACAAGGTTGTCCTCTTCCCTGGTCTGGCAGCCACCAACCCTTAGGGCCTTCCATCCGGCCAGAGAAAATGAGAAAGGCTTTTGTCCCCGGCAGCTGGTGTAGGGTATGGGCCACTCTTCCCTGTCCTTGAGTCTGACTCAGGGAGAGAAGGAGAACAGGGTACCAGCTCCCTTTCCTAGCTCTGTTCAATGTGGTCAGGGTGCCTCCCTGAGCACATGTGTGAGAGAGAGTGCATCTGAGGCCTCTGGCTATGCCTATCTCTCCTTCTGCTGAGCTGTTGGGCAGCATAGGGGACCCCGCAGACAAGATGATGTCAGGCTCTATGGTTACATCTCCAAAGAGACGCCCCAAGTGGCAGATGCACAGTTTGCAGAATCAACCATTAGTAAAAACAGAGCATACAGTGTGCTGTTGCTCAATGGCCTCCTACCTGGAAAGCCACAGCAAAGGCTTAATAGAATGCCAGCGCAGTGAGGCAGAGTGACACAGAGTCACAGGGGTGTGGGTGTGGGTGTGGGTGTGGGTGTGGGTGTGGGTGTGGGTGCGGGGTGTGTATAAGCTCCTCCAGTCAAAGGCAGAGCTGCTGAGACGGTCCTGGACAATGCTGCTAGCCACTGCCTCCCTGGCCTCTGAGCTCCTCCAGGCTATCCTCCTCCTTCTGTTACAGACAGACTTCCTTCTTGCTTCCTCCTCCTCCTCCTCCTCCATCACTTCCTCCTCCTATGCTTTTCTTCCTCCTCCCCCCACTTCTCTCCATTCTCCTCCTCTTCCTCCTCCTTCTCTGTACCTTAACATTCAAGAAAGAAGGTATCACCCTGGAAATCACTCCCACTCAGCTCCCAGGCTCCAGCACACCCCCTGAAAGCTGTGTTTCCCTCCCCCCACTAGGAATCCAGGGTGGCTATTGTGTCTCCATATCTAGGCCATAATCCTGATGCCTGGCACACAGTAGGGCATCTGTGGGCTTCAGAACCCATCCCTTCCTAGTGACTGGCCTTTGCTCTCAGCTCCTGGGGGTGGGGTGGGGGGCTATCTATCTCATCTTAGCAGCAGCTGTGTTCAAGGAGGGCTGGCCACACCTGATCATCTCAGGGTTTGGATGGCCACGTTAGGAAGACCAACCTGTGCCCTAGAACAAGAGCCTTGGGTTGCAGGGAATCAGTTAACCTGACATGTGGCCTCAATGGGTCATACTCTCCCCTTGCCAGAGCTCCAGTGAAATCTCAAGCATAGCGCTTGCCTGGTTGGCAGTGCTCCGCGTGCCCTGTCCTGCATCTGTGCAGGAGGGTGACATGCCCATCTCCACAGGAAGAAGACCGTGGAAGTTCTGCATTAGGACTCGGAAGTTCTGCATTAGGACTCGCTGTGTGTTCTGACCATTGTCCCCTCAAGAGCTTGCCCTATGGCAGGCAGGCCAGCTATCAGTGAGGTCATGGGAACTGTCAAGCCTAGGCACTATTTGGACCCACAAATGTCCTGATGGCCATAGGGACTCTTTGGGGGTCCTTCAAACTGTCACGGCCATCTATGTTCAGTGACTGGCCAAAGAGGTCAGCAGGGCTGGGCCTTCTGGTGTCTTTGGGGCCCCATTAGACCTGCATAATGGCTCATTGACGTTTCTGTTCTCCCTTCTCTGGGGCCTGGCTGACAGCACGAGTATGCTGGCCTGTGTCTGCCCTCTAACCTGCATGTGGGGAACACCAGGAAGCCACAAGTCTCACCAACCTTGCCCTTGTCCTCAGTCCTGGCTGCTTGTCGACATGCCGGGTGCCAGATAGAGGAGCCTGTGGACAGATTCGCAAGAGGAAGAGGTCAAAGGGTAGCTCTGGGTGTGGTGTCCATGCATGAATACCTGCTCAACATCCTTCAGACAGGCTCCACCCCTCCTCTCTGTGACACTGAGACCTGAGCACCTGAGCTTTGAGCAGCATGGCTCACGTGCAATTATGACGTGAGGAAAGGGGGAATCTTCCCACCATGGACCAAGTCCTTCTGTGGGCAGCAGCATGGGTTTCAGGAAGCCTGGGCACACTGCCCAACCTAAGGTAGCCAGAGGGGTGCCCTCAGAGGCAGCATCAAGTACAGAGGCAGGGCTGGGGGAGAAGGTCTCATGGCCAGAACACCATAAAAGCCACAACACCTACACTTGACAAGGTTCTGGTCACAGCATCAGCAACCTGCCAGACATCACCGTCATGAAGAGTAGGTGTGAGGATCCAAACAGAAGGCTTCAGGGTAGCTGGAAATGCTGGGGTCCCACACAAGGCCCTAGCCAAAGGCTTCAGCCACTAGCCTGGTCAGATGCCTATGCAGTATGGGATACCTGAGAGAGCAGCCTGGACTCCATGCCCACAGAAAGCCCTGGTAGGTCCCACTGCACTAGTTGGATCAGCTGAGACTCATGAAGGGGATCTTTGTTTCTAGAGATGACACCTTCATGTGAGCACGTGTCCCCAAGACACTATCGCAATGAGCCGTGCTTGGCATTGGCCGGCCCTGTCTAAGGGCTTTATTTACATTTATAGTGGAGCCTCTGCAGAGGGCCTCTCACAAGGATCTCCCCCTGGGAACAACAGGCGACAGTGAGGACAAGACTGATGCATCTGACGTCACCCCCAGCCAGGGCTTGCTTCAGAAAAGGGAGGCCTGTCTGACACACAGATTGGCAGGCCTCTCTGTGGTTACTCAGCATTGGTCATAGACAGAACACACAGATGCAGCTGCGACCAGCTCTGTCCCTTGCCTAGCCCTGCTCAGCTGAACCTGGGACCCCAGAGAGAAAAGGAAGTTGCCAAAGAGATGAAATATCAGCACCATGCCATCCTCATTTGTCCATGATCATACCCACTCTATTGCTGGCCCTCAGTCCCCATCTCATCCTAAGGCCCTTTGAGCACGGGCTCTCAAGCCCCCTGCTTCTGTCTCTCAGGGACAGGGGTTGAGGGGTGAGCTCCCTACTCTTGCTGCATCCAGCCTGGGAAGGACTGAGCCAATCCTGTCACCTTCAGCTTGAATGTAGATTGTTGCTTCACCTCCCTATTCATCCTCCAGCCTCTCTCCATGGCCAGGCCAAGCCCCGCCCACACCTCCTCAGCCTTCTGCTGCTGTGTCTGAGATATCTTGGCCTCATACTGGCTCCTTCTGGCTAGCTTCTCTGGAGGCTGGGCTAGCCTGCCTCACTTACCTGTCTCCAGAACTCAGTGGGAAACACAGGTTCCTTAGACTCCAATCTAGACTGGGCTGTGACCTCTGCTTCCTGTTTTAGAACTACTTAGCCCAGCTGTAGCCGGAATAATACAAGCCAAGTCACTGAGAATCCCTTCCTGCAGTGCCTGGCCACCCTTCCTCAGGTGACTCTGAGCTTTGCTCTCCTTTCAGTAAGGGCCCCCCCTACCCGGGACACATGTGCTGGTTCATTTTCACTGTCAACTTGACACAGCCTAGAATCATCTGAGAAGAGTTCCACTTGAGGAGTTGTTGAGATCAGGTTGGTCTTAAATTTTAATTGATGTAAGGTAACTCATTCCCGTCACGGGCGGTGCCATTGCCTGGCTTTGCGCCCTGAACTGCGTAAGAGCAGAAATGGCTGGCTGAGTACAAAGTAAGCAGGTAACATGCCTGCATTTGTTTCTCTCTAATCTTGACTTGGATGGGACGGCTGCTTTAAGTTCCTGCCTTGATTTCCCTAAAACAACCACCCAACCTGGAATCATGCTGCTTTTGATCAGGATACTTCATCACAACTTCAGAAATAAAACTAGGGTATCATAGTTTCTCCTTGAGATCAAAGGGGTCAGAACATGCTACCATAACATGTGACTAGGAAGCAGCATGTGACACCTATGTCTTCTGTGGCAGAGGGATCACTTTAAGCTAGTTACCTGGGGACACGGAAAACACATGAATGATACAATAGAAAGGAGGCCACTCGCTGACTACCAAGGAGAAATTCAGATCTGTATAGAGGTCTCCAGGTATAAGGGCACGTCTTCACCTGGCAGATGGGGAGACTGAGTCACTAGGGGTTCCATAACTGGGGGAATGTGATTAGTGCCTATAACAGAAAGACCACACACACACACACACACACACACACACACACACACACACACACGGTCTCCTTCCTCCATCTGACACTCTCTTCTCATGGCTAAGCATGTGATATGTCAGCCAGAAACCAAAGCTGCCCTCTGAGATCCACCCAGATGTCCTGACTGTCCTGTGTATACAAGAGGGACACCCATTCCTATGCTTCTCTCTGCCCTTTTATCCTCCGCAGACTTTCCATCCCAGGGATCCACACTGAGCTAGGAAGGGTGGAGAGAAAACAGCTTCCTCCTCTACAAAGGCACTGGCTCCCTACCTCTGCCTTCAACCAACAGGAAAGAAACGAGGGACACTGAATGCTACCATCAGAATCTAACAGCAGCCAGGAACCCTGTCAAAAGGCTCACCTAGGAAGAGATGTTGTGAAGCCTGGCTTGGTCTCCAGCCCCAGGAGTCCCAAGGAGCCCTCTTCTTTACTACACTGTCAAGTGAAGACAGGTGGCTGGGGCAATGACATTCAACCAAGCTCCTGCACCAGGCTGGACTGAACATTTAACCTAAATGATGTCATTCTCAGTAGAGGTTTGAGATGAAACCATGTTGCCTCTTGGACTTTCCAAAAGATAGGGCTGGAAGGAAATAGGTCTAACCTCCTCTTCAGGCCTGTTAGGCTGGCAAGCTGCTAAGTGCCTGTGTAACCTGGAGCCACCTTTAGTTGGTGGTTCTGTCTCCCATAATGCCTCAAGGGAGTTAAGTGGCCTGGCAACGCCATTATCGCCTCTCTACTGCTGCTGTCTGTGGTCTACACTACCACATCCTCTGTTCGGCTATGGGACACTAAGCCTGTAACATTGCATGGGTTTAAAATGAGACATAGAGCTAGGAAGGTGGCTAAGCTATGTCACTATTAGTTTCCATTTTGACTTTATTATTGTGGTTTATTTTTATTTTATGGGTATTGAGGGGGGCGCGTGTACCATAGCACATGTGAGAGGGTCAGAGGACAACCTTGTAGAGTGAGTTCTCTCTTCACCTTGTCTTTGGGTCCAGGGGTGGCACTCAGGTCATCAGGTGTAGGCAATAAGGGCCCCCAGCCACTGAGCCGCCTCACTGGCCCCATGCTAATACGATTTTTAATGGTGAGTGGGTGGGGTTCCACTCAATGCATTAGAAGGCTCCTTTCTCCCAATTTTCCTTTGCCAATGTTAGGAATGCTGGCCCTTTCCATGCTTCAGGAAGGAAACCTGGTCTTGCTACGGTGTCACAAGAGCTCTTTGGCAGCCTGATCTCACCCATTCAGGTTCACTGACACCCTCGATGGCAAAGCTGCGGAGTAGAGGTCATAGTCTGATAATGCCAACTCCCAGCAGCACTATGACCAATTTTACCCCCAGTACAGTAAGCAATAGGTCCATCAAAACACTTACCTTGAAGGTACATCTCCTCTCCCTCTGAGAACATCTGGCCGCACCTGACGCATAGCGCACACGAGGGATGGTAGTGCTTCTCCCCGGCCTGGGGAAAGCACAAAGTAGGTAAGTGTTGCCCGTGCAGTGGGTACCCACCAGACCATAGCATGCAAGGGGCGCATCTGCCCTGTCCACATCTGGGAAAACTGGACAGTGAACACATCAAAGACCCAGCAGCCACTAGGGTCAAAGATCTACACAAGCTACACACAGGACATCCGGGGCATCCAAGGCTTGTTCAAAGGCTGGGAAATCTAACTCTGCCAGCCTTATCCTTGGTCTCTGGAGACCAGATGTGCAGTGAACCACTCCTGTGTGTGGTCAGTGCCTTAGGAGGATCTGGTCCGTTCCCCTCTGCCTATCCTGGGGGACAAGAGGTAGAAGCAAGGATTGGAGGGTAGAATAAGGCAACTTCATTTCTCTGGGGATGGGAACAGGAAGGAGAGTTTTGGGTTGTTTTGCTTTGCTTTTATACCTACCTCTTCACTTCTCAATTCTCTCAACTGGCACATTCTAATTTTGTCATTCTTAAAAACCATTAAATTAGATTACAAATTTTAATTCTAAAACAATAAATAGATTGTACTAATTGTAATTTCTTGCTTACTCTTACATGGTGCCCAAAAAAGGCCTAACATACTTTTTCCACCATCCTGAGCCGTGAATAATGTTCCCAGGGTGTGGCAGGTGGGCCTGTAACTAAATTCGAGAGATGAAGTCTCACAGCATCCTAAAATGGGAAGAGGCTCCACGCCTGCTTCTGAACCTGAATCTTAATTGGCACCTTCCTGAATAAGAAGGGAGGGAGCTGAGAGCACCTTACCTTGCTCCCTACCTCTGCAAAATCTAGGCCAAGGCTCCTCCATATGGGAAAAGAGAATCTAGAATGTCTCCTGTGTGCCTTGCTGACTGCTCTGCCACCCTCCTGTTGTTAACTTGCCACTCCGCTCATGTCTTGGATCCTCAAGGCAAGGAGGCAAGACCCCATCCATGTGGCTGACCTCAGCCCCGGCCCCTGTTCATGCTAATTCTGCCACCTGGGTCCCTCTGGACCTCCCAGCCTCACCAAATGGCCTTGTTTCCTCCCAATGCCAACTCCTTCATAGGAGTCTCCCCAGTGCTCCCTAACCTCATCCCTTCTGATCCGTTCTTCACTGCTGGCCAAGTGTCCGGGCTTCTTCCTCCCAGAACACACTGAACTTTGCTGGCAAGGCTGGTGCCTGGGCCCTTCTAGGACTGAACAGCTTCATGGACAGCAGTCACAGCCAGCTCCAACCAGAATGACAGGATAAGGGTCTGGGTCATTTTGGTGATTACAATATACAGCATAGTGAGTGGGCAGGGGAGCGCTGTGTCTTGGGTTCTAAGAAAAGGTTGAAAACCACTCTGTATTTTTAGAAAAGTCAGCTGATTGCCAGAATTGATGTTCCACAGTTCGTGACCTTCCTACCTGTCTCTACTCCCTCCCACAAGTTCTCCCAGCAGGGGGACGGACCCAGGGCAAACAAGTTCTGTGTCCACTTGTGAATTCATAGGGACACAGAATGCTCGTGGAAACAGTTTCTGAGATACTTGGTTTAGGACTTGAGAGATGGCTCAGTGCTTGAGTGAGTTTGCAGGCCATCCAGAGGACCTGAGTTCAGTTCCCAGAACCCCAGTTGGACAGCTCACAGTTACCTGTAACTGCAGCTCCAGGTTATCATATGTCCTCTTCAGGCATGCCATACACATGGCATACACAGAGATATAAACACATTATTTGCTTTATTTATTTATTTTTAGACAGGGTTTCCTTTGTGTAGCCAAGTTGTCCTTGGAACTTATTCCATAGAGCAGACTGGCCTCAGACTCACAGAGATCCACCTGCTTCTGCCTCCCAAATGCTGGGATTAAAGGTGTGTGCCAACACTGCCCAGCCTCCAACAAATTGTTTTAACATCAGCCTTTTCCACTATCAGTTAATTACTAAGTGTTCTTCCTAGTTTGATCATGGCACTAGATAAGTGTCTTTAAAAAAAAAACGAAAGAAATGAGCTGCAGAAATCTCTCAGCTTAAGAGGGGAGCTGAATTCAGATCCCAACACCCATGGAATAAGCTGAGCATGGTTTCATGTGTTCCTCTAACCCTAGCAATATGGAGGGCAGGAGCTGAGCTGGGGTTTGTGCCTGATGAATTTGAGGACAGACTCTTCCAAGGACTACATCGGAGGAGAATGGTAGGGAAGAGCTCCCAACGCCGTCCTCTGGCCTCTGAACACAGGTGCACACAGCCACACACCTCTCACACATGCGTACATATACCATGGGGAGGGGGCTGGGCAACCTGGATAGACATTTCTCTAAAGATGATAAGAAAATGATGGAGCAGAAAAGATGGTCGGTGTCGTCTGTCACTGTTGTAGGGACTTGCAAACCAGCTCCTGACTTATGCAGACAAGGTGACTCATACCCAGCAGGACAGCTGTACATGTATGTACAAGAATAATCAGGACCATGAGAAGCCTATGGGAAATTGTGTCCACCCACCATACAAACTAGAAATCCACTCCTTGGTGCCTCAGAAAGAGCAAATTCTATGTCCAGCTCAGAGCCACATGGCACACACTGGCCAATGACTCCTAAGATCACACATGTGATGTGAAGGAGGCAGTGTGGCACATCCATCTGTAGGATGCTGTGTGGCTATAGAAAGGAGGAAGTACCCACAGGTACCATAGTGTGGACAGCCTGTGAACACTGAAGGACAGGAGCTAGCCATGTAAGGTCAGCAGTGTGATTTGGAAACATCTAGAACAGGTAAGTCTACAGAGGCAGCCAGGGGTCAGAGGTGACCTTGCCTGTGTGGAGAGTTCCTTTTAGGAGATGGGAAAGCTGTGGATCTAGTGAGCAGAAGTTTGAACAATGACTGCAGATACTGGCACGCTTTGGAGTTTGTGTGTTTTAGTAAACTGCCAGGGGTTAACTGTACAGGTTGGGTTCCCTCTGCATCCAGAAGAGGTCAGTCCCTGGTGGTGATCTTGCCAGCCATGTGTCAACCAGCGCATTCAGGGCTGTCTATGCATTCACATCCATTGTCTGGGTGGACACCCTCATCCATACCCACTACTGAGGAACCCGAGGCTCAAGGAAGCCAGAAGACCCAGCCAAGGCCTGAGGACTAGTCAGGCAGAGCCAGGGCTTTAGTCAGGTTGTCAGGCTTCCAGCCTGGAGCAGACACTACTCCCCAGAATGTGCCACAGTCTCAGGACATACAGACGGGCAGTGACAGAGCCCCTGATCTTCCCAGGACTCACAGCACAGGTTCCCTGTTCCCTCATTGTCCATGCGGTCATCTCCTACACCTGGTGGTCCCACAGGGTAATGTGCAGGGGAGGTAATCACAGAGTGCCTACTCTGTGCAGGGTCTTCTCATTCTGTCATGGCACATGCCTGGCTCACTACAGGGCCCCACATCTAAGTCTGAGTCACAGGTAAACCAGTGTCTCTAACGCCATCCCTCCCCAGTGACCACACATCTTGACCGCATGGGTTCAAGCATCCTCATCCTCACAGTTAGAACAGACAGCTCTTCTCATTCTTGCTGGGAACCACTCATCTGCAAAACATGGCAGACAACAGCTGAGCTACATTGCAAAACTGTTCTCTAATCCATCTGTGATGTAGACATAAAGCAGAAAGCGTGAGTCCCAGGTATCATGGAGGGCACCATTTGGCTATGTAGCCCACTGATGAGTCCATCAGGCCTATCTTAGGTCACAGCAAAAACCAGGGTGATGACTCCAGCCTAAGACCTTTACTTACTTTATGTGACCTGAGCCTTGTGACTTGTCTTGAAGGTCACTGTCCCCTACTATAATATAGAAGGCCTCTCTGATTCAGGCAGTAGCAAGATGACAGAAAGACAGGGCTCTTTGGCTTGTGAGGACACACAGGTATATCAGCCCCCCTAAACACGCACACACACACACACACTTCTGCTGCTGCTGCGGCAACAAAGGGAACACAGAGGCCAGTGAGGGTGACAGACTCAAGGCCATGCATCGTTGCTGCTGCTGTCACACTCCACTGTCATTGTGTCTCTCTCACATCTTCCAGTCATCTGTCCAAGCAGGCTTTTCCCACAGGAAGACCAAAGCATCCAAAGCAGGTTGCTTCAGTATTGAATGTTTGTGTCACTACCCCAGGTCACCAGAAGGCAGATGGCTTAACCCCTTGCTTGCTTGCTTGGGGCTCAAGATGGCTCAGATTTGAACAGTACATTAGGAGCTCAAGAGGTCTTGGCAGTGTGTGGTTTTAGAAAAACAGCTTAGGGGCTGGAGAGATGGCTCAGCGGTTAAGAGCACCGTCTGCTCTTCCAGAGGACCCGGGTTCGATTCCCAGCACCCACATGGCAGCTAACAACTGTCTGTAGTTCCAGTTCCAGGCAAAACACCAAGACAAATAAATAAATAATAAAATAAATAAAGTTTTTTTTTTTTTTTAAAAAAAAAAAGAAAAACAGCTTATGCCTTCCAACAAGCAGCTGTCATCTTTAGCAAAACAGACCAAGGCTGGCAATGGAGACGTGAGTGGCTCAGTTTAGAGCCCCCTGCAGCCCCAGCAGGGTCAGGCTAGTAGGCAGGGCACCAAGGATTATTGTCCCCAGCAGCCCTGCAGAAAGGGTCAGTGGCACTAAGGTGGGGTAGAAGCCACATGCCTTGAGACACTGCCTCTCCTCTACAGGGTGGAGCAGGGGACCACTCCTCACATGGTCAGCAGAAGTCTAGATCTTCCTAACTGAGTGAGCCTCACACACCCAAGGCCAGTACCTTCTTTCTCTGGCTCAACCATAGAGTTTAATGAAGCAAGTTATCTAGGGACCTGGACATGCCCCCGGATGCCCCTCCATCCTTCACTGGTTTCCCCATGGAAAGCAGAGCTGGACATGCAGGTGTCTTTATAAAGCCCAGGTCAGTCTCAAAAGTATATATGCCTTTATTCTTGTTTAGTTTTGCAATGTTGAGTTGGAACTCAAAGTCTTGCCTATGCTGGGCAACTGCTCTCCTGCTGAGCTATATCCCAATCTTTGGTCTGTAGAGACAATCTCACTTTGCAGCACAGGCTAGCCTTGAACTTGCAAGTCTCCTGTCTCTACCCACTGAATATTGGAAATCCAGGTGAGTACCACCATATCTGGCTTGCAAATTCCTTGTGAATTCCTAAGACTGAATCCAAATGTTAAAAGTCCTCATTGCCATGGTACAATGAGAAAAAATTTACAAGGCAAAGAATCAAGACACAAAGCAGGAGCCAAGCATCCCAGGAGTTCCTGGTGGCTGAAGCTGCACTGAATCCCCAGGGCTCTTCCACCTGAGACATGTCCCCCAAAGAAGATCCAAGTTAGTGTATGCCCAGAGAAGCCACAAAGGTCTGGGGTTGCTGCCAGACTCTGGCTCTGTTCTCATGTTCACTTCCTTTACCACCTCCCAGCTCTCCACTTCTCAGGATCTGTTACCAACATACACACTCCATGGGTGCCCCTGCTCCAGCTCCCCTCTTGATCCTCACCATCAGCTCCACTTAGGAAGTCATCTTAGGAAGCTGTGCCATCTACCCACACAACCACCCTTAAGGCCCACCCAGGGATGCATCCACAAGGTCCACAGCCAAGCATAAGTAGTCCCTGAGGACAGGGGGTTCTAGCCACACATGTGGGAACAGTTGAGGGTCCCAGCCTACAGTGCCATACACACTCACGCCTGTATCTGTATATGTGTGTGTGTGTGTGCCTATTCATGTTGTCTGTGTGTACATATATGTCTATGTCTCTGTGTCTGTGTGCTTGTATATGGCATGCCATGTGTCTGTGCTTTTCTGTGTGTCTCTGGGTATTGTATCTATGTGTAAGTCTGTGGGTTACCTCTATGTGTATGTGTGAGTGTGTGTGTAGGTGAAATGCAAAAGTATCATTTCTAAATACTGAATAGCTTAGGTGTCAGCATTCATTAGGAACGATTTTGTTGTTTATTTTACATAAGTCTCTTGAATCCACTTTTAAAATGAGCACATTGGTGTTGGGGGCTTGAGATGCTGTCTTCGATGCTATCTTCAGCTTTCACACGCTCCCAACTAATTGAAAACACAGTTTTTCCTCTGCCAGTAGTAAAGAGCGCTTGCATATGGAGGAAAGTACCCATGGGAATACAGAAGTGGGCATTAGAAGTAGCATCCTGGCATGACAGGAGATGGTATATGGAAACAGAAGAGTTTGTATGGGTCCCTGACCCATGGCAGAGGAGCCCAGAAAAGTCTCCTTTTTTACAGAAGCTCACATCATCCTTCATGGCAGAGCCCAGGTTACCTCATTTGTGTGGGGCTGGCCCCAGCTCACAGAAGGACACAGTGAGCCCCACAGGAATTAATACCAGGAATGGAAAAGGAAAGAAAAGAGGCAGGGATGGGGGGAAGAAGTGAGGAAGGAATTAATTAGTGGTCCCTCTGGGCTTTGTGTTACCATGGAGACAGCCGTAGGTATAAAATCACTGCAAGTGGGGCCCAAACCATGGTGCCATCAGGGTTCAAAGAGTGTGGAGCCAAGTTACACCCCCATACCATGCTCACCCCCACCTTTGCAGAAAGAAGAAATGAGACTTATAAGATGGCTAGCTGAGGACTAGACACTGCCATGGATGCATGCTCCTTCCACACCTCTCTATCCCAGCCCCAAAGGACTCCCTAAGGACATGCCTCATGAGTCCTCCGGCAAACCACAGCTCCCTGTGTGAGCTCTGCCTCATCACCCACACACCACCTCTGCCCTCACCAGTCCATCTCGCTAATGCCCCTCCTTGACCCCATAGGTCCCTGTGGAGCAGGCTGCTCAGGACTGCTGTCAGCATAGGAGTGACAGAGGACAGGAAGGGGGAGGAGTACCCTCCATCACCAGGGACGCACATTCCCCAGGCGGTACTGTTGGCACCAAGAGCCTAAGATGGATGGCACCATGCCTACCTCATACAGTAACAGCACAAATGAGGCTGTTGTGGGGGAGCACAGGGGCTCCCGCTTGGGGCTCACAGAGAGGACAGCTGGGGGCTGAAATTGGTTTTAAGGGCAAGAGAGACCGCAGGGACCTCCAGCAGCCCACCCACCTGGCTCTGCCAGGCTTCCTACCTGCACAGGGTCTGTCCCCAGCCCTTCTCAGTGCCTGGACCACCTGCCTGAGGGTGTCACCCTCACTCTCAGCCAGCCTCCGTATTCTTGTCCTGTTTTTCTTTCTTTCTTCCAATAAGTCACTCCTTCCTGCAGCTCCCCACGAGCCAAGTGTCACCAGCCAGGCGCCAGCCTGCCTGGCCCAGCTTCAGGCGGTGCCACTGCAGCGTTGTTCCTTTCTGAAGAGCTGACTGTCTCCACCCGCAGCTCCCACCTCACACCCGCCAGGAGGATGCTCAGAGCTGTGCAGAGCCCGCAGCGCAAGGACTCAGTTGTGGCACCTCCAGTAACTACTGCCACCACCACCGCAGCTCACTCGCCCCCAGAAGATGCAAAAGCGAAGGCTTGCAACCCTCTGGGAAGCCCTTTCTCCTCCACTGTAGAGCAAAAACCAGGACTGTCCAGATCCTGTTAGCGAGGCTAGCTAGCTCCCCTCCACAGTACACTAACAGTGTTTCACAGCACCTAGTCCCTGCCTCTGTACTTGGCTCAGAGACACAGGAAAGATGCTCGCTCTGCAGATGTGGTCATATGCTTGCCTTGCTCTCTTCATGTATGAGGGACACCATTCGTCTCACAAGGATGTCCCTCCCATGCATTATCCTGGGGCAACTCAGAGCTGAGATACGGGACATGTCACATCACAAACCTCACCAACTCTCTGGCAGTCCAGCTCTCAGCATTGGGCCAGATCTACCTACCTAGGCTAGCTTTTCTAGGTGAGGGTCTGCTGGGCTCTTCTGTGAAGTGGGCCAGCTTCCCAAACTGCTTTTAGTTGCAACAGCAATGTCAGAGACAGGTACTAGACATAGCACACCACCCCATAAGGTCACAATTTGATGAGACAAGATTAGGTGACCATGCCACCCAAGGTCTGCTCTCTATGGCAGAGGTCGGGAGACTTAGGGTAGCCTTTTGTTCAAATGAGGGTCTGCTGAGGGATTCCCCACTCCTGGCTGAGCCCTAGAGGCTTCTTCTCTTTAAAGAAAGAGGAGCAGCTCTATGGTCAGCTGGGTGCACGGGTGCCAAGGTATAAGGGAGAGGCAGGAGTCCCAGGTCCATAAGAGAAGACAGAGATGGTTCCCCGAGCTTGAGGTCTTTGGTGGGAGGGCAGAGTGCAGGCTTCAGTGTGCTCTGAGGACACTGGGAGCCAGGCAGCTGTCTCGGGAAGCAAAACCACACAGTTGTCACAGCCACAGCCATCCCAGGGGCTGAGGCTAGAAGATGCTTTTTTTAATAGAGGACACTTAAGGTGCTTTAAAAGCTCCAGGGGCACAAAGCATTCTGGAGCAGGAGAGAAAAAAGAAGTTCAAGGTCAGCCTCAACTATGCAAGAAGTTCAAGGCCAGCCTTGGGCTATATGAGACCCTGATTCAAAACAAAAATAATGAAAACAAAATCCATTGAGGATGAACTCTTGTTGGGAGAGAAGCAGGGAAGGATCCTGGGCAGAGTGAAACTGCAATGGGAGGGACAGACAGGCCAAAGGTAGGCGGGGGTAGAAGCAGGCTTCTGTAGAGGCTGATAGGGCAGCCTTCGGTCCTAATCCAGGATTTGCCTATATGCAGACCATCTATGCTCCCTACACAGGACCCACGGGAAACAAAGGTCACAATCTTACAGCATGGCCCACTCAAACAACTTGAAGACCCCAGTGCATAAGCAATGCTTATGAAAAAGAGGCGGAGCAGCCAGCCTGCCTCAGAGCTGGGGAAAGGTAGAGCCTTATCAGAGTCAGGCCGGCGAAGGCTGAGGTGAGAGAGGACCAGAGGACTCTAACTGAAAAGCAAGCAATTGACAGTGATGGCCACAAACTGGGCAAGCATTTGCAGTTTTGACCCAGTGTCCGTGTTTCTGTGGACTCATCTGGAGGAAGAGTATAGGGATTACTAGCATGAACAAAGCCTTGGAAAAAGATGTTCAGTGTAGTCTTATTTACCACAGTAAATCAGAGTATGCCATGCCTAACAAAAGGACCAGTCTAGCCCATTCCAGGTCCCATGTGGGAAGGTGTATGACACATGATGACATACATCTGCGCTAGGAGTGTCAGACTATGAAAAAGAAGTGGGTCACAAGATATTGCACACCACTTGACACCATCGGCATGATCTCTACATGGAGAGGGAAAGACTTGGGAGTGGCTAAGGGTTTTGGGCACAGTGAAGGAACAGCTAGAGGATCTGGAGCCCTTTCTGAGATGACTTAGCTCTCAGAAAGTACAATCCCTGGCCACAGGCTTCTCACCTCGAGTACTCGGCCTGTGATGTACTTCTCACAGCCATCACAGCGGATGCCAAACTTGGTGTGGTAATCAGCCTCACAGTAGGGCAGTCCATCCCTGCAATGAGACAGGCAATCAGAAGGGCATGGGGTCACTCACCTGCTCCCTAACACGCAACAAGATTCACAGGAGACCTTTCTCTCCACATGGAGAAAGGGCAGCTTCCTCCTAAATGCTACTAATGGGAGCATGTATTTATTACCCACTTCACCACCGCATGAGAAATATGAAGGAGTGAATCCTGCCTTCTGCCCGTGTTTTCAAGTGTGGCTTTATATCTAGTGCTGCTGATGGCAGCAGGCGTCAGTGTACAGGTAGACTGTTCTAGAAGCTGTGCTCAAGAGAGTGTCTGACTCTGTTCCATGTTAAATGGCCTAGCCATCAGCCCAGTGTCATGGGATGACAGTGCAGACAGGATGTCCCCCAGTGCACCCATCCTTTCCGCTCAGCGCTGTGAGACTAGCAATAGATGAAGGTCCACAAAGGAAGGGAGAGAGAGCTCAGGGAGGCATGGAGGCTGCAGGTGGGACCTCTATCACCTCACTCAAGATGGGAAAGGGTTGCTGGGAGGAGACACACAAACAGCCTCGGACTAAAGTGCCATGTCCCAACTATGTCACTTAATATCACTGGACCGCAGCCCCTCCCACAGTAATACAGGAGAAATGAACTGAGGTCTTTATAAATAGGTGATGCTGAGGACTGGCTCAAGGAAGCACTTGTCAGTGGCCAAGACTATTGGTATTGCCAGCTATGGCTGTCTTCAACCATGAGCCACAGCCCAACAAGAGTCAGTGTGGGGTGACAGGAGGGTGGACACGTGACACTGTAAAGCATACCCACTGGAGCTACAGCTATTGTTAACTCTACCTAGATTCCCATGACCATGACAGGCAGGCATGCTCAGGCTGTTGGTGTTTAGACTGTGTGACACACTCCTTCTCTGAATACCTGGACCATCACAAGGCCCCAGGACGGGTGCTCCAGGGCTGGGTGCCCCTCTGTGACTGTCCCCCACTGATCTGAGATTTTAGAGATGCCTCCCAGAAGAAGACAGGATGCAGACCTGGAGACCCCAAAAGCTTATACATCTACAGCAAACCCAGGAAGTTCTTAGATTCCATCTCCATGGCAACACCAATGTGATCTCCCCCTCAGTTCTGGGATGGCTCTGGAGGCTGCTAAGTAACATGCTGGTGTGGGTGAGCCACCAACACCCTGTGTGGGGTGGCACCTGATGGGGGTAACACTGTCATTTTATTCAGAGTCCTGCACACCAGACTCTGTCTGCCTGAGTCACTCCCACAGTACAACTGTGATACAGGCTAGGGGCTCAGGCCTCAGACTCATCCATCTGAGTAGAAGCCCGCTTTGGCTCAGGGATATCACTTTAGACAAAGTTTCATTTTGTAATCAATGGGTCACATTGTATCCTAATCAGGAACACAGAGACATCCATGATACTCTCTATTCAGTCCCCTGGGTGAGAGTGTACTGTCACCATGGGTGCCAGCATGAGCACATTGGCCTTTAGGAGTCTATACATGTGCTCCTGGACATTTGTATATACATGTGTATGCATATGTGGCTGTACACATGTGTGTATGCATATGTATATTGTATGCATGTGTGTGCATGCATATATACATTGTATGCATGTGTGTGCATGCACATGTGCCTCTGTGTGTATGCATGTATGTGCAAACATGTGTGCATGTATGTGTACATGTGTGCATGCTTATGTGCACACACATTCCACTGTATGCAATCTTACCAGATGACCTTTTCACCCTATCAGTCCCTACATGGATTCCAATTTTGGAGCATGGAGGAGGACATTCCTATGCTAGGGGGCACTCTGTCAATCACCCACCTAGTTCATTTCACCTGCACTCTGCCTCACCTCTCTGATCTTAGCCCAAGACATGATCCCACAGTCTCTGATAAATTCTGTCTTCTCTACAGGCAGGCTTACCCCCTTAACAGCATGCTAGGGGAGCACTGAGCCAATGGGTAGGGATATTCCAAAGTTCATCTCTGCAGATCTGAGCATGTCATGTGCCTGTAGGCTCCCATGCTCCCAGGGGGACAGCCAGTCTCATGAGTCTTGCAACTAGCACCTATTGGCTGTTATGTGCTCCACAGGGCATCCAGTGCCAGGAATGTCCAGGCACCAAGCAGGTGGTGACATCCTGGAACAGAAAGGTAGATGCTCAAGATGTCAGAGCCCTAGTCCTCTGCTTCCAGCTACAAGGCAGAGAGTCCAGCCCCCTTCATCAGGACTGCTAGGAAGGAAGAGGAAGGCTGCAGGGACCAGAGAACGTCCTGGCCCTCGCTCTTGATCCATTAGCAGGGCTGGACCCCTCCTCACCTACAGCACTAGGCAAGGCCTTCCCGGGATGGCTCTGTCCATCACACTCACTTGCTGATGTATTCCGCATTGAGGAGTTTCCCACAAGTCTTGCACTTGAAGCAGCCCAGGTGCCAGTGCTTGTCCAAAGCCACCAGGGCCTGGCCATTCTTGATTTCTAAGCCACAGCCTCCACAACCTAGAACAGAACACAGACACCTTCACTATGGGCCCAGGGGCCTCCTACTGCAAGGGCCAACAACCGCACCAAGTCCCCTCAGAATCCTAAGCCCCACTGAATCACCCAGGGTGGCCCTGGAGAAGGGCAGACACAATGGTGTGCTAAAAGGACATGTCTCACAGTTAAAGGGAGCCTTGCACAGCCCATGGTGAGGCTTGAGCCTGTGTATGAGGAGCATTAACACAATGTAGCCTGGGCTGAAGAAAGACCAGGAAAACCAAGGTGGAGATGAAGCCAGCCTTCTAAAGATTGGATCCATCGTGGTGCAGAATCATGATCTCACAACTGGGTGTGCTGGGTCTAGGTAGGCCAGGGGGCTAGAGGCAGCCTGCTTGATTGGGTGCAGGCAGTTCCAGGCACAGGAATGCTGGAACTTCCCACCCTTTGCTGGAGGCAGAATGTTAACTTACGTATAATATGACATCTCATCAGAGGTGACATGACTTCCCCAGAGAGTCTGAGTCCTGGCCTTTCTTGCCACTAGTACTCTTGGCCATACATTCTCACCTCCAGGAGACATGAGTCCCAGCGTTCACCTCTTCTTGCTCCATATCTCACCTGCTTGGAGACCCCCCCTGGGAATTCTCTTTCATCCACAAATCCCCAGATCCTCCTCTGGTTATAAGGTCCCTGCGTTTGGGATTCTCTTCCCCTCCGCTCTCTGTTCTGACCCCTACTCAGCTGGTGCCTATCCCAGACACAGACTGCTTCTTCTACACCTGCCCTGCTGATCTGGACTTTCTCCCTCTGCACCCCATCTCTACCCCTGCCATGAAGACCAAATTCTTCATTGTGTGGTGGTGTTCTGATCTGAGGTCCTGATCAGGCTCCACAGGGGCCTCTTTTTTCCCAGCTGCCACCACCCTGCTCCATGCTGCTGAGGGCCCTGGGACTCAGGCCCTGGTCCTGCTCTGCTGAGCCAGCTGGTCTCTTTACACAGGGAACTGCTACACCAGTGCCTTTGTTACTCACTGAAGAATGTGTGGGCTCTCAACAGAGTGGAACCAGTCAGGGGGTGTACGGTGAGCATGCAGGGGTAACCGTGGGGACATGTGCATCATGCTTGCATGTATCTGTGCAAGGACATGTAGGTATTTTTTATTTTTTATTATTTTGGGGTTTTTTTTCAGGCAGGCCTCAAACTCAGAGATCTGCTTGCCTCTGTCATCTGAGTGCTGAGTTAAAGGCGTGTACCACAAATGTTCAGTTTATGTATAGGTATATTGTGTGCTGTGTGCAACCTGTGTGGACACAGCTGCCTTTTAGTTTCCAGGGCTGAGGGACCCAGGACCCCTGGGACACTGAAGCCTTGTCTCTAAAGAGGCCTTTGCACTCCTGTAAACCTCCCACAGTCTTACCGCCCCTTCAACCAGTGCAGTCTGGAGCACATAAACAGTCATCACACTCACTGGGAATAATGACATGCTCAGTACAGATTTGGGGTTTGCTTTTTCACATAGGGTAGTCACGCTGGACTCAAACTTCCTATGTAGTTGAGGATGACTTTGAACTCTTGATTTCCTGCCTCCATCTTGAAAGTTCTGGGTTTACAGAGACACTCGACCATGCAGCGTTTTATGTGGTGCTGGGCCACATTTTGTGAGCACCATGCCAGTGGCTCCCAGGCAGGGGTGATTTGTTTGTAGAGGATTTTAATGAGATCTGGAGACCCTCTTGATGGCTCCAATGTGGGCAGGCCTCTGTATACACAGTGTGGAATTGGGGGAGATGCCAAGTTTCCTGCCTAGATCCATATAGATGCCACCTCAGAGAAGAATGGCCCCAGACACCCATAGTGCTGGAATTGAGCAGCTTCTCTGAGCAATGGCTGACCTGTGGGTAACACTATACCAGACTGCTATAAAGACCAGAAGGTATCAAAGAAGCAACCTCCAGGTGAAGCTCCTGAGGCCCAGGTGCTTACTGCCTCCCACCTGCTATATGACCACTGGCAAGTCACTTGTGGATACCAAGAAAAGGGTGATGTTCCTGTAAGCTAATATTAGTTCTGACCCTGTAGAGAGCAAACCCAAGCTCAGGTCCTGGGTGTGAAGGCTGTACCACATGAAGGAATAAAGACAGTTGCAGGTGGCATCTCGAGGCCGGCCCTGCCCTAACAGCTACTCCTATGGCCAGAGCTGGGGCTGCTGCAGAGGTCCAAGGCGTGCCTGCCACTCTGTTGCCACCAGCCTACCTGGTACTCCAGAGGAGGGACTGGAGGACAGTCTGGGTTCCTCTGCCTGGTCTTAGCAGGGGGATTCTGTGGCTCTGGGCCACCATAAAGTTGCTCTCAACAACCTCCTCATCCCTGTCCCTGAAGGGTACATAAGGAATGTTGTCATAGGAACACAGTGCTCACTGCCAATGCCTTTGGTGCCCTGGCAGCTCTGCATGGCTCTGCCAGTGGAAGAGTAGTTCTGTGACAGCTACTGCCTATCCACCAGTCACAGGACATACGTAGGGGTCTATGAGAGACCCACGGGGCTTCCCAGAGATCTGTCCCTTGCCCTGTACACTGCAAATGGCTCTGCCATCGAGGTGGACCTGGTCTTGTGCCGCCATGAAAAGGTTAGAACAGAGAGGATTCTGGGAAGGCTTCCGGAGGAGGCAGCCTAGAGCTGGGTGACAGCAAAAGGAACGTGAAATGAAAAGGCTGAGGTGGCTTTGATGGGCATAGCCTGTGCAAAAGGCTTAGTGGCAGGAACAGGGACATTCATTGCTGGGTCCCCAGTGTTCAGTGCTCTGTTACTATACTGTCCCACAACGTCAGGCTCAGTCACCCCAGCTTGCAGCTCAGCACCCACCATTACAGAGGCCACACTTACTGCGGAGGCCCTGGGCCAAGTTTGAACTGTTGCCCAGTGTCGTGGGCGGAGAACACTTCTGGCACATACACTCCTTCCCATTGAAGGTCACACGGTCCCCAGGAGGAAAGGGCAGCCTGAAATGAGAGTGAACATCCTGTCAGCCAGATCCAGCCCTTCTCTCCTGCTGTCAATCCAGGGCAGGGCTCCTGGAACTCTTTCTGGGGGACCAAGAACTTACATAAACCAGACTGGGCCCAGGTCCCAGCCTTGCTGCCTGGTCCTATAACTCTCTTGGCCCTTGGCTGACCCAGGTCCCCTGTAGCTCACGGATACCTACACTTGTTGCCTGCCAGTGCTGTGATCTAAAAGCTACCATGTCTTAACACGATGCATCTCCCCAGGTAAGGAGACTTTAGGATTGAGTGGGCGTCCATGACAGTCTCTAATATGCTAAGTCATAATCCAGCTGTGCAACTTGGAATACATTACTCAGCCTTTGCATTCCCGTTTCTCACCTGCAAGAAAAGACTACTGACATGCATTGCAGGCTTGTCATCAGTCAGACATCCCTTGTGGAACATGCTAGCATAGATTCCACAGCTGTAAACACCCAATGGCCATTCTCCTACAAGGTCAAATGACTTAGTGGAGATACATTCTAGAAAATGTATAATCAGTGCCATTTTGCCATGGAACACCTGACCAGTACTGATCTGCCCATGTTACTGCTTCTCATATCACCAGTTTGTTCTTTTTCAGGGCTGAGTATTACTCCACCACATCTATTAAAAGGCATCATTCCAGACTGTTCCCACTTGGAATTAATGACACTTGCATCATGGGACTTCCTTTCCCAAAGTGAAATTCCTAGTCATCTATGATGTGACTCTGTCTCCAAGGAAACCGTACTCCTTCATATCTCCTTGCTTCATGGCCTTGCTGTTATCCACCACACACATCTATCTATGCCAGCACGTGCAACTGGCATTTCACAGTTGTTTTGGTTGTTCCCAGTAGCTAATGATGTAAATGTGTATTTCTTGTATATTTTCGCCATTTGTGTATGTCTTGGGGTGAAGCATCTGCTAACCCCTTTTGCTTCTGTTGGATGTTTCCTTTGAATCTTATAAGTTCTTTACATATTTGATCTAATTGGCCACTTCCTTGTTGCTATGACAACATGCCCAATAAGGAACATCTTAGGAGAGGAAGGGTTTATTGCTCCCTTTAGGTTTTATGTCTTGTCTGCTCTGACACAGAACTTCAGTCTACAGCCAGCCAAGAGGCTAGCTCCTGTCTCAAGCTCCCCGGAGCTGGATCACAGGTGTGTACCGACATGCCTGGCTGCTTTGAGATTCTGCTGATATCTCTTGTATTTCCCTCCAGTGTGCAAAACATCACCCTGTTGCAGAGCAGGCCTGCTGGGACCAAATTCACTTAGCAATAAAGATTTTGTCTTCATCACTTTTTACGGTGCCTGTTTACTGATGATCACTATTCTCATGCCTCAAGTGTATAACCCAACAAAGAGCTGTGACATCATCACTACCATCAATTTCAGAACATTTCAATCGCCATTTTAATCAACATGGTCAATTCTGGGTCAGGTTAATCATCCCGCAGAGTGGCCCTGGGCTGAGTCTGGCCTTCTTTTTCAGAAGGATTTTGACTAAATACAACACTGATTGGTGGATTTTATTTTCCTTTTTGGTGCTTACAGACATCTTCCTACTGTTTCCCAGCATGCATAGCGCCTGGTGAAGGTCTGTGCTCATCCATGCTCCTCTACAGACATAGTGTTTTTTTGGTATTTTTTGGGGGGTGGTAATTGCATTTTTTTCTGGTGTTTTAGATCTTTCTCTTGCAAATCTTTAGCAGTATGGCTATGAACACCTCAGAGAGGTCTTGCTGAGGTGTGATATGTAGGGTTGACTGTGAATATCTGGGTACTCTCCTTTGAGGGTCATGGAGGTTTGGGGGCTGTGAGCTTCTAGCTTTCATCAAATCTAGACAGTTTTCATCCACTGTTTCAAAAGGATTGGTTTTTGTCTCCCTTACCCACACGAACAGGAGACAGACAGGAGGACCGATGGAGAGGCAGGCAGTGGTTATACATCCACACCCTGTGTGTCATGTGGAAGCTTCTACTGGCATTTCTGGGTTTCCACTCATTTCTTGCATCTGTCCGATCACTTCAGGAACTGCTTGGCTTCTAGGTGGCCTTGGTTTCTTTCTCTATCCACTCTTCTACTTCCAGACATAGTCTCCTTTAAACAGTGACAGAGTGGACATGGCTGTCCCCACGTCCATGTCTGCTGATGTCAACCCTTGTGGTCTCCACTATCCTTTCTTCATGTCTATATTGTCTCTCATCTGGAGGCTGCACTTCTGAGTAAATACTCGATGTCGTAGACTTTATGCAGTTGGATGCAGGGTTCTCACACCTTCCTGCAATGAAGGTGGACCCAATAGACTGCAGCTCCAGGGACATCTCAAGGAGGCTCACCCTTTACCTACAGAGTAAGAGCGCAGCAACCTCTGCTCCAGGGCTATCGGAACTCCACCAATAAGGCCCGCCCCTGCAGTGCCCAGCAAGGACCAGCCAATGTCCTTGGAACTCAGTGTCCCTGGGAACTATGCACTGCACAGCAGCCTGGCGGGACCTCACTCCACAGATGGCTCCTGTTGACTGCCACCTTCACTGCATTGAGAAATATCTGGTGACCATTACATTAACTCTGGGTCTATCTAAGGGTGTATCTGCAAAGAAAACCCATCTTGAATGTGGGCAGCATCAGCAACATTGTGCATCCATATAGGGGGGACAGAGTCTTCTGTAACTATGTTGTGTGGGGCAGGACTCTTCCTTTTAAAGCATTTCACTTGGGCATCTGTCACCATGGTGACATGGTTAGGTATTTGGTCTGAGACTCACAATGCCCATTCTTTACCCTTGACTCACACATCCTGCCGGTAACATCTTTCCATTCATTCACCATCTGGCCCTGGCCAGGAGACACCTCACTCTGTTCTCCATGGTCCCTCATAGTCAGCCTCCAGCAGGAAGCAGGAGTGTAGCCTGTGCTTTGCTGTACCTGAACTTGGGCCCTAGCTCCACTGTGTGCTTGCTGAGGGCCAACTCTGTGTGGTGTCTATCTGGCTGTGTGCAATGGCAGAGCCCTACCCCATCCTACAATTTTAACAATGTTGTCTGTTGTCATTTGTACCTTGGTAGATTTCCCAAGGTGGGCTCCCAGGTCTACTGTGGCTGGGTCCGCTTCATAAGGATGCCATCTGGAAACCATTAAGGTATTTCTGGAGACCTCTGACCCAACCACCCTAGAGAGTACATAATAACTCTTTTACAGGAAATGTCCTCTACCAAGCTTCCTCCCTTGATGTCTCCTGGTGAAATGCTCCATTCTGGCCTTGGGTACGTGCTGTGACTAGACGGCTACTTGGAAAGGATGTAGGAAACACCGCACAAGCTGGACATGATGACATTGGGAACTAACTAAGCATACTTTGTTCTTCACTCTGGCCTGTGTTTGCTGACCAGGAGGCCTTTCCTGAGTCAGGGGAGGAGGGATGCACAGGGACCCCAGGAAAGCTGCCATTGGTCAGAAGGCCAGAAGGCCTTGCTGCCAGGGTAGCATCCAGACTCTTTATGGGAAGTTTACCTGCTCTATGCCAGGCACCAAAGACCAGGACTAGGCCTCCCAGGCCCCATCCTCTCCTGCCACCTGTGACAAGATGATAGCATGGTGTTTGTTGGACAGGACACAGCTGTGGACCAGGATGGGTCAGGATGCAGAGAGACAGGAGAGAAGAGATGGGGGAGGGAGACAGGACCTACTAGGTGGGAGGGAAGAAGAAAAGAGAGGGAGGAAGAGGAAGCCACCATATACTCCTGCTTCCTGCTGGAGACGAATCCCGAGGGATAGCAGAGCTACCCAAAGGGCCTGCTTCCCCCTTCTGGAGGAATCTAAGAAGCTGAAGTTACTGAGCCTGTGGAACCCTGGGCCCAGCACCCATGGGCTGAATGAATGATGAGAAGAAAAGATGTTTGCCTATAACAGGCTGAGACTCCTATGGAGCAGGCTTGGGAGCCTGGGGGAGGCTCCAGAGGTCTGGGAACAGACCACAGTGGTGAGTGTCAAGCTCAGGGCAGTTGTCATTTGCAGAGTCCTGACCCAGGCAGTGGCTGAGTGGACTTGAGTACAGTAATGTGTGAGGCGTCTGTGGACAGGGGTGTGTCATCTGCAGGTTGGGACACCGGAAGCCTGGGCCTGTGGGAGTTGGGTAGGCAGAGATGGGCTTCCATCTGGGCAGGCATGACAAGAAGCAATGTAGTTAAGAGCAGAGCTGAGAACAAGGTCAAGAGCAGGCTAGGGAGGCTCACCTTGGTGGCCAGAGTAGCCAGGGTTTACTGTGGGGTTGGGTGAAGGTAGCTGGGGCCTCTCAGGAGTCAAAAGATCGTGGGGGACAGGAGGGCAGGGCCCAGGTACAGCTGGATAAGAGGCAATGAGGGCTGTGATGGGATTGAGCTTGACAAGCAGAAGACTTAGAGGTGCAGAGGGGTAGGTGTGCAAAGAATGGCCTTGCTTCTGCCCACAGCGAGCTCTACCTTGAGCCTGCTCTGAATGACCCCCCCAAACAAACTGCTGTAGCACCCTGATGTGTGAGGATGGAGAGGAGCCAGGGCTAGGGGGAAATGGATAAGGGGGAGGGGGCAGGAGCGAGCAGGGCAGAGGCTGGACCACCCACCTGCACACAGCACATACGAAGCAGTCGGGATGGTAGGTCTTGCCAAGGGCTGACACCACTTCCCCTTCAATGAAGCGGTCACAGCTGAAGCAGCGAGTGCCATAGAGCCGCTGGTAGTCACGTGTGCAGATGTGTTCACCCTGTCGCACAAAGAAACCGCCCTCGGCCAGGTCACAACCACAAGCTGGGGAGAAAGTCAAAGCCTGGGTTAGTGAACTGACCAATGTATGTATGCCTCAGGGCCTGCAGATCTGACCCCAGAGCACCAGATATAAGCTCCTACAAATCTAAGTGCCTAATGGTACCCAGGATGGGGCTCCAGGGACAGACACAAGCTTCCCTGAGAGTCTAGAGTCTTGTGGGTTCTCCTTCAAGAAGAAAAGGAGAACCCACATTTTTCTTGTGGAAGCTTCCAGATAGAGGCACTGAGGAACTGAGGGCAGGACCAGCCTCCCACCCTTGCTAGGACATGGGGCTCTTTGGCTTCTGAGACCCTGTGAGACCCTGTGAAATGTTCCAGCACTAGAGCAAGTGAGCAGGGTGTGTGCGTGTGTGTGTGTGTGTGTGTGTGTGTGTGTGTGTGTGTGTGTGTGTGTGAGAGAGAGAGAGAGAGAGAGAGAGAGAGACTTGAGACTGCACATAGAGCTTTATACTCTATGCTCGGCTCTGAGCTGAAGGTCCATCCCAGTGGAGGACAGGGAGCCCATTTGTAGTTCCCTAGTCCACAGAGGAACTTCCTAGTGCCTCTCTCTCTCTCTCTCTCTCTCTCTCTCTCTCTCTCTCTCTCTCTCTCTCTCTCTCTCTCATCTGGTTCCCATAGTTCTCATCCCCTGAGCCCTGAGTATGACAAGGCCAGATTCAGAGAAGGAGAACCCACAGGCTCACTGTGAGTTGCTGTCCTCTTCTCCTAACACATAGCTCCAGGGTGTAGAGACCACTAAGTCTCATGGTGGAGCAGACAGGAAGTTCAGGCTATGGACTGAAGTATCTGCTCTGGGACTGCTGGTCACCAACAGCTGACAGGCCCCTAGTCAACTTCTGGGGACATGGTATGCTCCTCCCACATAACTCTTCAGCTCCAGAAGCACACATCAGTGTCTCAGATGGAACAGCCTAGAAGTTTCCACAACAAGGCTGTTTGCAGAGAAACAGCTGCTGGTACAAAATGAGAGGGGCCTTCCATGTCACATGCATGCACAGAGGAATGCCAATGTCAAAGACAGACCATGACATTCCCAACAGCCTACAGTCTCAGCCTATGGTTGCTGCTGCCATCATTCCCACCAAAGGGTGGATGCCAGCCTGGAGCCATGCTGTATTCCTTCTCCACACCCAGTCTGGGAATGAAAGCCAAGGTTTAATCTTGTCCCACTATAGATCACACAAATGTTCTTCAAGAACTGCCCATGGGGCGACAGATACGCGCAGGATTATACTGCAGTGCCTTGGAGACAAGACAGTCACACACACTCAAGATGCTGATTCTGGACTGTGTCTGCTTGTCACAGCTGTGGCAACAACACTGGTCAGTACTTAGTGGAGGAATGTGTGTAGAGCCACACTGTATACAGGGAGAGGGACACAGACAGCCATGCCCCACCCTGAGAGACACCCCCAGATCTTGGCCCTGCTGCCTCAGCTGCCTGATGGTTTCTGGCTGCTTTGAGGATTCCAAGGTCACCCCAAGGCAGTGCCATCCCAGACCTCTGTTCCTAAAAATAAAAAGTCCAAGTTCACCAGTAACTCAAGTCTGTCATCGAGACAATGTGCCTCTATCACATTACAGTTTGAAAAAGATCAAGTTAGCAGAGGCCTGGAGAGTGTGGGGAGGCGCTCATCTTTGGGGGACACAAGGGTTGACAGCAGCTGTGAGAAGGCAGTGTTGGGGTCACTTCTTGAATTCTTTCTTTGTGTGTTTGTAATTTGTATGTGTTCCTGTGCATGTGGAGGCCAGAGGACAAGGCTACATGTTTTCCCCATTGCTCTCCACATTGGCTTTCGAGACAGTGCCTCTTAGACTCAGCCGTGCATGCTGGCTGCCCAGTGAGCTCCAGAGATCCTCTGGTCTCTGCCTACTCATCAGCATTACCTTAAGCAGATGCATACCCACACCTAGCTTTTTATGTAGATTCTGGGGTTGGGAGTCCAGGCTGCAAATAGTGGCTGCTGCTCTTTGGGGCAAAGTTCCCCAGAGCTGATGTGTTCTTTCCTCTGGGGATGGGTGGCTTGAAGCTGGTGTGAGATGATAGAATAGGCTGGCCCTCCAATCCCCAACTCAAGCTACTCTGTGGAGCCTGAAGCACAGTTTTTCCTAGCAATGCTGGGAATGAGGTGCCCATGTAAGCCATTTTTTTCCTCAAATACCCCTGTGGTGATATATTTTATATTTAATAAAATCAGCCTGGAATATCAGAGAACAGAGTCACCCACAGTCAAGCCATGAGGGTCAGAGAGTGGTGACTCACACCTTTAATCCCATCACTCAGGAGACAGAGATTTTTCTATATTTCTATGAGTTCAAGGCCTAACAACCAAACAGTAGTATCTCACACCTTTAATCCTGACTCTAGGGTTATGATGCAGAGTTGAACCCAGAAGTGAAACAATTGGATGAAGAAGATATTTAAGACAGAATGAGGCAGACATTCAGACTTTCTGTAGGAGCGGCCAGTCAGGTGGAGGACTCTTAGAGACAGCTTTAACCCTGTTCAGCCTGAGAAGTTGGCTGAGTGAGAATTGACTGTGGCCTATTTCCTCTCTCTGATATTCCAGCTTTTCTACAATATTTGGTTCTGGGTTTTCATTAAAAAGCAACTAGAATTTGTGCAATACACACCTCCCCCTGTCACCATCTTGGGATGGCTATCACAAAGCATTCTGGCATTTTTGTCATGTGTGACATTGGGGAAGTGTCTAGAAAGATGGGATATCATTGTGAGAATGCACCAGGGTCAAGGTGACTGGGATGCCTAGCCCCCACCTCAATTCTCGTGGTTCTTGGGATTTCACCAGCTTCGCATGCTCTAGGATGAGGCCTCTGAAGGATGATGTCTGCCTCAGCTGAAGGCAAATCCCTCAGGGTCCCAGCATGAGACCCAGTAATAGCTAGCTCAGACTGTCCCTGTCATTACCCCACAAGCCATATTTCTCCTGTGGAGACTGACTATCCAGAGCTTACAGCACCAGGAGTGTTTTGAGGTAGCCCCTTCTGCAGAAAATTCTCTTTTCAAACACCAGGACTTTATCCACTGGAGCTGAGCCTGAGGACCAGAGAGGAAGGGGAGAAGAACCTCACATAGAAGCCGGGAACCTCATAGGATCGGGATCCAGAGAAGGACCTGGAATCCAAGCCCTAGATGCTCCTAGTTCCACATTCCTCTCTGAAGTCAGTCACCAGGCCCCCACCACACACACACACACACACAGACAGACAGACAGACAGACAGAGAGAGAGAGAGAGAGAGAGAGAGCACTAACCTGGTAGAGTCGTCTTCCACCTAGGGCAGCCTTGTTCTTGCCTGGCAAATTTGTATCTTCAAGTTACAGCCAAATGGACCTCCTTTGTGGACTTCTTTCTGGAAGCCTTGGGTTCTCTCTATTGGAACTCCAAGTTCCAAAGATTTGGCTTCTACTCCTTTTACCCAAACAATAAACTTACCATTCCCTGCCCTCGCTGAGAGTCACTATGGTGAAGGCAGAGCCATCTCCAGACAGCCCAGGAGAACATCACTGTCAAGTAGCCGTGGGCTCTACAGCATTATCTCTTTAACACTGCTGGCTGAGTCTATGCGCCATGTCAGTGGGTGGGTCCTACCCACTGTACCCTGTGAGTACTTGTCTCACGTTTCTGAGGTGTTGGGTGAAAGTGTGCTTGGTCTCCAGCATGCACATGAAATAAAGTGCAAAGAAAAAGGCTCCAAACCCAGTCATGTCCACTGGAGAGTCTGCACACACAGCCACAGCCACTAGAGAGGCTGCACCGGCAGCTTTAAGCTTGTTTCTTATCTTTTTGTTATTATTTAGGACTACTGTGTTTTCAGGCTACTTTTTAAAAGAAAAATGAGTGACTTTCATTTAGAACATCTTCAGGGCTACTGCAGGAGGGATGCAGCATTTGGTGCAGCAAAACCCCTGATCTCTTCTTGCTACTGATTTTTCACAGCCAGCATAGACCACTGACATTCTGTGTAGTGCCCCAGTGGCTCCAGGATTGGCATCTCTGGTTCTGAGCCAGATGCATGCATCTGCCCCTGTGAACCCAGAATCTCCCTAAGTCCCTGAGAGGATTCCTCTGTTACACCAGATGGTATTCAGGAAAGACAAACCTGGAAAGAGGCTCAGAACTCAACAGACACTCAGGTGTGACCACAGAGCTTTCTAGACCCAGAGAGAGTGAAGGGTGGCTGGGAGGCCCAGTTGGGAACCCACTGTGGTCAAGCACAAGGCCAAGTACACACTTACCTTTGCACACAAAGCACCTGATGTGGAAGTATTTGTTCTGCACACGCAGCACCTCACCCTTGCACACATTCCCACAGGTATTGCACAGGATTGCAGTGCTGGCTGGCTTCTCCAGCGGGGCATGAGCAGCCTGGGGCTGTGACACTGTGAGAAGAAAGAAACCAGGTTACAGTGAGGGACACTTGGCACAAGGAGGGCCATCAGGAGGCCTCCCAGGATGCCCCCACCCACACACTGGTCCCCCAGGGCATCATAAAGTGATAGGACATTCCCTCCCTCCATCTGGGGTTAAGTAACAGATGGGGTTAGGTTGTATAGCTGGTGACAGTTCTGAGGCCCAAGACTATCTGGTAAACCCATTAGGGGCTCTATTTGGGGCTGTTCTACTCAGGAAGCTGTCTTATCCATATCTCTACATACTTATCTATAATATCCCAACATATTTCTGTATACTGCTGAAGTAGCAAGGCCACCATTGTCCCCTCTTGAAGAGCAACTAACCCCCTAGTTGCATCCATCTAGCACAACGTTGACACCCAAGGTCTCAGAGGGACATCACTTCCAGATAGCTCATTGGTCCTGAAGCCCTGGGACCCCTACACTCATCTTCAGACAGATGCAGACACTTGGGAGCTGGTTCCACATTTCCTTTGGGTTCCAAAACACCAGACTAAACATTGTTAGTGACCCCTGCCCCCAGAGTCATCCACAGCCAGGTAGGCAGTTGAAGGAGGCATTGAAGATCACAAGTTCAAGAGCCAGGGTTGTGGTCCCAAGCCCAGGCATGACCCCACAGTCTACTAAAGACCCGTTGATGCCAGCACATGGGATACTGGGACACAGCATGGAAGCCTCAGGTCTCCCCACTCAACAGCCCTGTAGCTGTTGGGAGCATCTAAGAGACCATCAAGCTTTTAGGCTAAAGCAAAAATGAATTTATTAGAGGGACCGAAGAGATACAGGAATCATGTGTGGGTCTGGGGAAGGGACTGCCAGGCCCCTTGTCTAGAGAGGCCACACACTCAGGAGATGCACAGACTCTGACACTCCTGCAATGTACCCAGATGTATATTGGGACATTATGGCCATGTATGGAATTTGGGCACTCCTAAGTTCAGACGAGGGTTGAGGAGGCAAAGGAAAGACCATTGTCTGTCCAGCATGGTCCAATGTCATCAGAGGACATTTCCTGGGTGGTCGGTGAAGACATGATTAAGAAAGATATCAGAGACGCACAGTATAGCTAGTCTCAACAAGGAAGGGGCCTGAGCCATGAGAGCCGGCATCTCCAGGAGCCGGCAAAGGTGAGCGAAGATTCCATTCACAGCCACAGAAGGAACAGCCGTAGGTTTAACTTCAGCCCAGCACACCTGCTTAGCCCGGTCCTCCAGTGTTCACCTTCATCATTAAAGCCACAGGACACACATGCAGCAGGAGTGATGGAGGCAGCATAGTGGAGCACACCAGCCATCTGCCCATCCCCCTCATAGTGGGCAGGACTCACCACTAGAAAAGCAGCCCACAAGAGTAATCTTAGCCAACTGTCTGAACCATCATGTGGAGAACAAATGCATAGCTATCCCCAAAGACTCCAGATCCAGGGTGGAGACCCATGGCCTACAGCCACGGGCCAGAGAACCCAACTCCATCCATCACGTCACCCTGTGCAACAGCCAGCCACGCGGAAGGCAGGTGTTCTCTATGGTAACAGCCTGGGAACTAAACCACACCTTCGCAACGTGATCCAACAAGGCCGAAATGGGAGGGCTCGCCTACAGCCGCTACCTGCCCTTTGCCTCCCACCTAGGACCAGCCATAGACGATAAACTGCCTCTGCCTGCCATTCAAACACCTGCTTACCCAGGCTGGCAGCCCCATGGGGCTCTTCATTCTCCCTTCCCATGGGACTTTTCCCACCTCTGTGACCTATGCCACTCTGATGACCACAGTGGCAGTGGTGGCCCCTCAGGAGCAGTGTGACCACATGACGCAGCCCACAACCCTTTCCATTCCATGCAGCCAGCACCTTGGCCTAGCCACAGTGGGACTTTGGTCACATTTGCCCCCTGTCTCTTCTCTTCTGAACTGGATCAGAAATACCCGTCCATACTGTAGGAAGCTGGTAGGGGGCCAGAGAGCTAGGGCCTCTGTCTCAGCTGGGCTTTGAGAGCCTCGGTGTGGCCAGGCCTTTCAGCTATGGAGAAGAAGCTGAACTGGATTCAATGCTCACAGCTGTGCATGGCCGGGCCACAGCGGGGTCTCGGAGATGACTTTCTTATGAGTCACCCTGGTCCTGGGTGGCTCAGAGACACAGGGCAGGGTGGCTCTCCATAATTTTTATGTCCACCCAGTTTGGGAAACAGAGGACAATTGGCAGCATCTTGTGGTCAGACAAGGCAGGGGTTAAAGGCTTGAATCTGGCTCGAGGCCACGGTGAGCGAGAAGTCACTTTCAGATTTCGGGGTCCCATGGGCTGTGGGGTGAGCTGGCCTGGGATACAGTCTCAGCTCTGCCTCCTGTGGGGTTGTGACTTTGAAAGAGTTCCTGTCCACCCCATTCCACCCCCACCCCCACCTTCTATCTGCCTTTCCATCTGTCCTGCGTATCCACCCACCCTCCGACTTCGATCTGCCCTTCCATCTGCCTTTCCATCCACCCACGCTCTGCTCACATCCCCTGGGCCTGGGGGCAAAGCAGGATCAAGGGCAGAAGGATTTGCTTAGCAACCAGTCCACCAAACAGCGAAGCGTTCCATAACAACGACCACCTCATTTTCAGGAATTTGTGGGGGGCGGGTGTAGCTCAGTAGCACAACACTTGCCTAACATGCCTTGAGTTTCATCCCCAGCACCAGTTCCCAAGTTACTGGAAATACATCTGGTTTGAGGGAAGAGCTATATTAAGAGTGTGAATTTGCTGGCCAGATCCCACTCTGCCCACTAGAGCCGCCTGGAGCTGTGGGTCTGGTAGTGGTGCTGCCCTCTGGTGGTCAGAGAAAGAGCTGAACCATAAACGGTCCTCCCATGAGAAGGATGCCAGAAAAACCAGGCTAGCTTCCCTCTAGGCTAGTAAACTGGTTACAGATTTGACATGTGCGCCTTTTGCCCCAGTGGGATTCAATCCGAGAACCTGAGGTGCTTGTGGGATAGCAAGGTCAAGTGTACCCATGGAGAGGTAACACAAGCTTGCCTCGCCTGCTTGCTACCTTCTCCCTCCAATCCCATCAGTGCTTCCCAGAGAAGACTGTTTCTCACAGCGGCAGACATAATCATGCCATGGACTTGGGTTCTGAGACAAGACAGAGTCAGACAGGCAGGAGGGCATTGGGTAAACTGAGTCCCCAACTGTCCTACTCTGCATTGGGCATCTATGGGGGGTGGGGGACAGGGAGTTGAATGCTGGAAGAGGAGGAGTACTCGGGATTCAGGTGTGGTTCATCCAGTGATCCTGCCCCTCAAACCACTCCAAATATAGAAATGCCCAAAGCAAGGCTGAACACGCTGTCCTTGAAGGTCAAAGTCAGTCTAGCAGTCAGGGCACACAATTGTTAAGAAAAAGCAATCTTTCCAACTAATAAATTACCCAAACAAAGGCAACAAAAACCCAGGCGCCTCTGAGGCAGACAGCTCCTGTTCTCCTGCCTTGGCTTGGGCTGGGCATGGCACAGATCCCCCTTCCTGGCTCCAGCCCAGACACTGTTCAGTCAGTCACCAGGGAAAAGAACAGTGTTACCCGCTGACTTCTTTTTAACATCCTGCTTAGCTTCAGACCTACTGGGTGCAAAGGCATCTGTTCAGCCCTCCTGGTACCCCTGTGAAGCCAGCACCATGTTTCCCTCCCAAGCAAAGAACTTGAGGCCAAAGCAGCTAAACGGCCAAAGCCAGCCATGCCGAGGCTTGGAAACACCAATCAGGAGTGGGGTGGAGGAGCCTGACAAAACAATTCTGAGGCTCATATGAGGGTCTATGATCTAGGGGACCTAGAAATTTTGATTTGGTGAGTGGAAATCATCCCATAGCTGCTTATTCTGGTGACTTTGGCTGGGTTCATGTCTGAGAACTGACTATGTCTGTCCCATTGAAAGGCCACTCTCTGGGCTGAATTTGAGAGAGAAGACGTCACATGAGACCTGGAACCTTACATCCTGCTCCACTGGAGTCTGATTTGAGAGGAAGGGGCGTCACAGGTCTGAAGGTCCCTCCCAGAGGCTGTTCTAGGCCTGGGGTTGACAGGGCGAAGAAGTGGGACCCATGGGATACTTGGTCTGAGTTGAAACATCCACTGACTTTTCCAGGAAGTCTTCTAACTCCCAGCTTCATTTCTAGGCATCCATGCTCACTTTCCAATGCCTATCAATCTCCACTGTCCCATGCCACCCTAAGCTCTACTCACAGGGTCACAGCTGGTAGTTTCTTCTGAGCTTTCTTGACATTCATGGACACAGGCTCCACCATTGCCTTAACAATAAATCCCTGTGCCGCTGCCTCTGGAAAGTCCTCCATGATTTCCTCCAGGCTGACAGACCTTCATATCTGAGTGCATGTGGCAGACACCTGGGCATGATGCCTGCATGCTAGAGGGTCACTGCCATCTGTCTGTTAACTTTCCCAGACAGGGAAGCCCTTGGAATGAGTCAAATGAGATTCATCACAGCCTCTGAGGCCCTGACTCAAAGCCTGTCATGATGGACTTGAGGGTTTGAGATGAGGCAGAAATCTTTTGCATGCCTCCAGCAGGGGAGCAAAGAGACTCTGGGCACGAAAGGTGACTTAGCATTAAGCAGAGCTGGATGCTGATCCCTGAAGAGTTATGGAGGGAAATTAAACACATGTCACCCAGGGAAAGCAGCCAATGCGTTATAGCTTTCTGGAAAAGGCAAACCTGGTGACAGGTGGTGAGGTGGTGCACACCTCTAAGGCAAGCACTTGAGGCACATGCAGGCAGATCTCTGCAAGTTCAAGGCCAGCATGATCTACATAGTCAGCTTAGGGTTGGGAGAGAGAAATGGACTTGGAAACTCTAAGAGCACTCTGATGGCTCTGGGAAGATGGAGACATGTTCCTGTATTTGTCAAAACCCACAGAGCCCACAGAACTAGGGTGGACCCCGATACTGCGATGAACTTGTTAATCATGTACATCAATGCTGTCCCTGCAGTCCTAATGCACATACTACAGCACTGCAAGATGTGACATAGAAAAAAGGCATGCTGGGAACTCTGTTCTTTCTGTCAATCAAAAGGAACTGTTACACCCAAGACCTAAATGCAAGTGTGCAGGATTATTGCTCCATAATTTCTAGATTGGCTCTAATAGGTGGTTAACAACCTCTTACTGTGATAATAACAGAAAGCGTCAACTCAAGTGGTAGAGATCAGTCACACCAGGCTGAGACTACTTACACTTAAGCCCTGTGACAATAAACCCCCCCACACCAGGGAGTCTTGGGGGAGTTTAAAAAAAAATACCAATTGTGGCAATCGTCAACTTTAATTACATCTGCGGGCACAGCATGCCCAGGAGTTCACTGCAGTCCACACCTCCTGTCCCCGCAGCTGGACTCAGGCTGGGCACCTGCCCCAGAGCCTGGAGGAGTCACAATGGAGCCCCTACACAAATGGCTGCATGCTACTGAAGGAATGGCCAGGCTCTCTAAGCCTGAGTGTATACCCACAAATCGGGGCTAGTCTGCGGAGTTCTGAAGGTCCCACTAAGGTAGAGAAGGGCCCCGTGGCATCTAACAGGAATGGCAGCGGGGAGCAGAGCACTCCCTTGGACTCAGAGGGCAGAGTTGCCATAAGAACCATCTCCCCAGAGCCTGCAATGCCTGCCACAGGGCCCAAACCCATGACTTGAAAAGCTAGAGTGAATATTCTAGGTTCTGAAAGCCTTGCAGTGCCTCATCATGGAACCTGGAGGTGGCACTGTGTGTCACATGCCTCTCCACGTGATCCCAACTAAGCAGTGCTGCTGCCTAAAAGCTCAGCTTCCTCTCCATTACCCCAGAGAAGCTCAGCCTCACCCTCTCCATTACCCCAGAGAAGCTCAGCCTCAACCTCTCTGTTACCCCAGAGCTCAGCCCATCCTTCAACTTAGATCTTTGAAGTCACTGGAAACTCTGCAAAGAACTGTGTAAGTCAGGACTGCAGGGCCAGTGTTGTGACGGACCTTAAAGACATCAGCAGTACCCTCCTCCCTTCCTTCATTTCCTGACCAACACTTCAAACCCTACCCTGTGCAGTGAACTACACTGGGCCTTGGAAGACCACAGTGAGCAAGACAAAGGTCCTGGCCCTGGACATGCTCCAGTGTGGACCCCCTCTCACCAGAAATAGCTACCCACCTCATACAGAAGGGGAGATGGAGGCTGGGGGCCACAGCTGGAAGGACTCAGTGTGGGTCTGATGCTAGTGTGGAAATCACTGTTAGAGACAGACATGCCAACTGGACACCACATCCACACGTGACACATGAGCTGTGGGGCAGTCACACTCGTGTCTTACCACCTAAATGGCCGAGATGCTGAAATCCCTGAGCCTTGTAAACGATTCTCTCTCATAGCCTGACTCCCATACTCTGTTCCCTTCTTGTCTAAGCACCAATGGTCCCTGGACCCCTGAACAGGAGCCCTGACCTGGCCAGAAGTCCATGTTAATTATATTTTCTATTTTCTAGGGTGGGAAGAGGGGCAGGGGAGGTGGGTGAGCCCAGGCAAGAGTTCTTAAGGGCTGGTATGCTGTAGTAGCCAAAGTAGTTTCGGAGAGCCGTCCAGGTGCTGTATGTATTACACAAACAGCTGCTATGGGGTTCCTAAATTTTCTATGCTCTGAACATATGAAGCAAGTTCTCTGTGACAAAGGGTTGTTTGGTCTCATGGCTCTGGTTCATCCATAGAGAGTGGTATGATGTCCAAGTCCATCTTCCCCTTTCAGATGGTTCTGGACAATGAGCTGGGAGGACACTCTAGGCAGAAGGCAGACACAGCAGCATGGTGAACCTGCAGCCGGCGGTAGCGTCTCTAAAAGTGATGCGGATTGGAGGCTCTAGGCTGGGCAGTAAATCTGGGACAGAAGCAAGCCCACTTTCCATGCTAGTCTGGATCACTGCATGGCCCTGTGGGTCATCATTATGCTGTCACCAACTGTCCTGTCTGTGCCCCATTTATGCCATATACCCATGTCCTTCCAGGGGCATATGATGTCAATCAGTGTCCCAGGGCCTCAGGGACACTGAAAGAGCCCTCAACACATCCAAATCCATGACAACCTACAGAAGACAGCCCAATCTGTGTTGCAGGACATAAAAAGCAAAATGCCGTTGTGTGTGGATGCTCAGACCAGGGGGTGTAGAGGAGTGCAGGCTCTCATGATTGTAATAAATGCTCCAGGTTGTAGGGGGCAAAGGAAGCCCTGAGCATGTGAAGTCCTGAGTTGTTAACATAGGCATAGCCATGTCTAGTATCAAAGCCTCAGCTCCACTGGAAAATAGCAGAGCCTTCCCTCCTGGTCCAAGTGAAAATGCTGATAGTGTATGCAGAAAATGTCCATGATAGCTTTCTCTCCGCCAAGATTCTTCCAGCCTGGAAACAGCTCCCTACAGAGACTCCTCCTATTGAGATTAGCTAAAGCCCTGCTTTCTTGTTCATCTGCATATAATAACCCTGCCTCCTGGTTCATCCATACAAAATAGCCCAGCATCTCCATTCAACTCTATATAATAAACATGCTGGACTTCTGGGGTGCTGAGGTTTCTCCAGGAGAGAATCCAGCATTTCTGTCTGTCTGTGTGTCTGTCTTTTCTCCAAGTCAAGTCACAAGTCACTGGGAACAGTGCAAGAATTCTGCACCACGGGCCTCTGTAGCTGGATGTGTTCCTAAGACACACGGATGAACAAACACACGACCCAGATGCCACTTCATTGAAAAGTGATTTTTGCTACCCAAAAGTTTCAACGTTCCAGAATTCATACCCTGCAGCTTCCTGGCCCTAATGAAATAATTCCTAGCAATCAACAGAGTTCCAATAGATGTCTGCAACCTAATCACAACTGGGCTTCCTAAGGACAATGACCAGAGCCCACATAGCATCTCTATGGTCCCCCATCCATGGCAGCCCCATCCCTTGTCCATAGCAGCCATGCTCAGGCCAGCCCCCTGCAGCAGATCTTTCTACCATCACACACAAGTCACATGCCGTGGGATATTTCTCTGTACACTGTAAACATTTTCCACTTGTATTGGTTTAATAAAATGCTGATTGGTCAGTAGAGGCAGGAAGTAGAGGCAGGGCAATCAGACTAGGAGAATTCTGGGAAGAGGAAAGACAGAGAAGCAGATGCCAGTGAGACACAGAGGAAGCAAGTTGAGAATGCTGCACTGAAGAAAAGGAACCAAGTCATGTGACTAAACATAAATAGAATTATGGGATAATTTAAGTGTAAGAGATAGTCAGTAATATGCCTAAACTGCTACCCCAGCAGTTACTATAATATCAAGCCTCTGAGGAAATTATTTTATAAGCAGCTGTGGAACCTGGGAGGGACTGAGGAAAAACAGGACAAGGCAAAAATCTTCAACTCCAGTCACATATAAATGACTCCATTGGCCCATTGCCTCCAACCAATCAGTCTCAGCCAATAGCCTTATGCAGATACCCTTCCCACCTGCCAGATCTCAGACTCTAACCTCCAGGGCCACAGGGCAGCACACCAATGGTTCCTAAGTCACCATGTCTGTGGCACCCTGTGGCCACAGGAATCTCACACACCACCTGTGGAATAGACAGTGTTGGAGTTGTGACCTACCCATTGCCACTCATTATAGAATGTTCACATGTCAGTGGCTACACAGGGCTGGCCCATGGTGGGGGTTGATGAGGGGAAAACAATCGGGGTGGTCTCTTCCAGAGGCAAGATCTGGGCAGAAAACAGCTAAGAATCAGCCTCAGATGCTGCATCTGGTCATGGCTTGCAGAACACTGGCTTCAGCTGAGAACCCTGACTCTGGCCAGCTGGGAAACATTGTCAGCCACCCATGTCCCTGCAGGATGGCATTTCATTGACAAATGAATCAGCCTTTCAGGACCAAGGGCACCTGCTCTTACAGTAGCATGCAGATGGTCAGGAACATGTGGGCATCTGCCCCACACCCAGATCATCAATGTCCAAGCCATGCAAAAGGTCTGTGGTGGCTCCGGCCCAGTGTGTCCCCATGTCACACCACCTTGTGCTTTAGCAGCAGCAGATGTCCACAGAGGCTCCTCAAATCTAATAGGAAACAGGAAGTGCATCTGGGGCAATCAATCATTTCCTAACAGCCAGGTCTAGTCCTGGGTCATTCCACGGCAACCTAGCCTGGGGCTGCTGACATCTGGTTAAACCAGATCTGTTTCCCCAGATGGGCTCATTCTAGAGTGGGACTTGTCATCATGTATATCCCACCAGGACTCTGGAGATGGGTGACTAGCAGATATGACCCAGCCTGGTTGGTGCGGTAGCCCAGCTGTGAGTGTCCATGCAGTCCAAATGGTCCTGGCTTTGAATCCAACAAATCCTTTATGATAAAGGCATAAAGGGGCTCCAACTTGGGGTACACCTGAATCAGTAGCACTAACATCATCAGCTCAGGGTTGGAGAGGTAGCTGAGTTGGCTGAGTGCTCAGCTGATATGTATGAAACCCTGGGTTCGACCCCCAGCACTGCATATATTGGGTGTGCTGGGACGCACTTATAAATCCTAGCACTGAATGAGGATCAGAAATTCTAGGTCATCTTCCAATTTGTGACAAGTTTGAGGCTATCCTGTTCTATGTGAGAGCTGATGAATAAATAAATACACTGAATTGAAGCAAACTGGTCATCACCAGTATAGGCTTGTTTAGGTCATGAGATGACACCCAAGTTTCAAATGTGCCTGCTAGGCGTGAGCACATAGTTGGGACTCAGCTTGGCTTGTCACCAACTAGTGGTAAGAGGCATTGTCACCTATAGGTTGTCTAAGGGACAGAAGGCTCAGATGGGTTCTGTAACCTAGCAAGGCATGAGATAAGCAGGGAGGGATGGACTTTGTTGCTTCCCTGAAGGAGCTGGTTCCCTGTCTCTCTGGCTCCATCCCCTTGACGTCTTGGCTCCTCTCGAGTTCTCCTCAGTGGGTCCAAAGAAGACTGGGGTTGGGAAGGTATTTCCGGAACAACTAATTAAAGCTGAGACGGAACTGCTGGCTGGGAACCTGGAAAGCTGACCCATAACCGGGCTAAGGTTCTGACAGGCCATGCCTAAGAAACAGGCTTCCGGGCAACTTGCTCATGCCAGCAGGGTCCAGTCACAGAGCACGAGGTTGATAAAGGGTAAACAGGGTGTGCCAACACTCCATCATGGCCTGCCAGCCTGACCAGTCCTGGCCAGTCCAGTTTCCGGAGACAAAAATACCTTGTAATTACATGAGTTCACTATTGCTAGAGACCCAGAGAGCCCCAAGAGTTGAGGAACATGACGTCCTCGATGCCTTATGCTGTTGGTGGCCATTCTGATTCTAGGTGCCATAGGAAGGTGAGAATATCTCTGCCCAGCTTTGAGCTGTGATGCTTTGGAGAGCTGTGTATCAACTCTGGCTGGAGGCTTCCCATCTCACCTGTGACCAGCAGGTCCCCTGTCATCCTCCAAACGGGAGCATCACTTCTTCGTGGTGCTCTTCGCATCACAAAGGCTTTCAGATCTGATGAAACCTGATTCCTCTGGTTTTTCTTCCGTAGTTCATGTTCTTGGAGTCATTTCTAAGAAACGGTTGCCCAATCCAAGATAATGAATATTTATCCTGTATTTTTATCTTAGCCTTTACATTTCATCTCTTTCTATAATTTTCCATAAATAGAACAGCATCTACCCTGCCACAGAGTGCCTGAACAGATGCCGGCTCTCCACAGTCTTCTCCCGGATTCATTCTCGGTTTGCAGTTGTCCCAGGGTGGGATGTGGTGCTGTGTTCTTGCTATTACAGTTTGCTCTTTGCCATGGGTGAGCTGAACACATCAGCTCCCCACAGAGGAGACGGCCATTTAGGAAACAGACATGATCACATCCCACTCCAGCATCCACAGTGCCTTCAGAATATCAGAGAAATATGGAGCTAAGGACCCAGCCACCAGCCTCATACCCACCAGACTAAGGCCAGCAGTGATCACTCCTTCCTTGGGCATCTGGTGGGGCAGTCACTGATCTTCCTTTTGGGGGCGCAATATTGTGCAAAATGGCTTATGTCAACTTGGGACAAGCTAGAGTCATCTGAAAGGAAGGAGCTTCAACTGAGAAAATGCTTCTGAAAAATTGCACTGTAGGCATTTTCTTAATTAGTGATTGATGGGGGAGGGTCTAGCCCATTGTGGGTGATGCCATCCCTGGGCTAGTGCTCCTGGGTTCTAGAAGAAAGCAGACTAAGCAAGCCACGGGGAGCAAGCCAGTAAGCAGGACAGCTCCATGGCCTCTGCATCAGCTCCTGCCTCCAGGTTCTGGCTTCCTTTGATGATGAACAGCAATGTGGAAGTGTAAGCTGAATAAACCCTTTCCTTTCCAACTTGCTTTGTGGTCATGATGTTTCATTGAAGCAATAGAAACTCTAACAAAGAGGAATATCAAGTCTGTGTTGTTTACACCACATCCAGAGAACAAGGATGTGGACTGTGGTCCTTGCTGCTGGAAAGACTCTGTGGGCCAGGCAGAGATACTGGAGAAGGTCACTTGGACCCTGCTCCCTAGAGACCTGCTAGGCACTGTGCCTGGTCCTCCTAGGAGGGTGGAAGCATTGTGGTCGAGGCGGGAGCCTGGCCAGAGCTGGATACCCTGAAGCCTGATTGACTCCTGGCCTTCTCAGTCCTCTGCTCTGAGTCTGGCTCCTTTCCCATCACCCCCTCTCTCTGGGCCCCCAGATCTGTCCCACCATTCTCACCCTGCCGGCCATCCTCCCAACACACAGTCCTCTAGACTTAATGCTTTTATCTCAGGGGCAAGGCATGCCCCAATCTCCATCCTCACACCAGAAGAAGACATTTCTATTATACTCCTTATTGACTGGCTTCTTTGGGGTAACTAACTGTCAATGCAGTGGGGCCCGTATACTATAGGACAATCACAGTGACCCTTGACCCCTCCTCCCATATACTAGCTGTCCTTTCACCAGCAGTGACGTCACAAATGCTTCCAGACATTGCTAAATGTCTCCTGAGGAACAGCAAGAACCTCTTGGTAACCACAAATGAAGGAAGACAGAAGTAGGGGAGGAAGGAGCTGGAACAGACAGCCCACTGCCCAGCAGCTCCACCCCAAACATAGGTAAGGGTGCTGGAGTCCAGACTCTTTTGGCCTTCCTTCCCATGAGCCTCAACTTAGAATATAAGGTCACTCACCTCACCCCACACATTGTGAAAGTTCCTAAAGCCTATATATGATTGACACCTATAGGTGCTGGCTTTCAGCATAATCACATGAAACCAAACCGGATAGCACGACTTCATTCACTTTCTGCCCTCCAAGCTCAGCCATGGCCTCAAGATTTTTCCTTCTAGCTAGAAGCGGAGTCTTCCTTCCTGGCTCACTGGTGTGAACACAAAGCTATGCTAAACTTTACCTGACCCTCCTCCAGGCATCCCCATGGAGTGCCCTCCTCCTGAAGTGCCAGGAATTCTCCTTCCAAGGCTGGACCCAGCAGTGGGGAGGCTTCAGGCAGAGAGTGGAAAGCCTCTATGGCCTTGCGGCTGACACATCTCCCAGTGACATGCCAGAGAGTCACGTGGCAGCTACCACCCCCAAGGCCAAGCCACAGCAGGCCAAGCCCTTCCTGGAACACCGAAATAGCATCCTGCCACACTGCCGTTCCAGAGATGCACCTGTTTTCCAGCATCCGGAAAGGGAACTCTGACAAGGCACTGGTAGGGTGGTACCACTGCTAGCTCCCAGGTTTATGCCAAGGGCAGTGAGCTTACAATCCTTCAGGGCTCCATGTAGCAGGGGTCACAGCCTGTATCACTGTTTCCAGATGCCCTAACAACACCACCAAAGGGCACATATGCATGTTTACAACCCTGCTTTCCAGTTAGACTGTTAGGAGACAGGGAACGTGAAGTGGAAGAGACATACCTTAAGCATAGTAAGGCTGGCTTCTGGTATCCTGTATACAGGAAATGCCAGGTGGGTTTGGTGAGGTCAGTGCCCTGAGGGCAAGGTATCCCTGGGAAGCTACAGGGTAAGCTCACCCTGCTCACCCTCCCCACATGCCTGCTTCTCACTGAGAAAGGGATTAGTACATAGAGGACCCATGATCTAGTCACCTTCTATACTCTGTCTGCATCTCCTCCTATCATAGCAATAATTGCCAGGGGCTGGTGGCCTTGGGGCAAAAACGGGCACAGAGAAGGGAAGGAGGCAAAGGTTGCCATAGTCACCTTCCTGTGGAGTCTGAGGCTTGGGGAATCAGTGCTGTCCATACCTGGAGGTGGGATGAACCCCTGAAGTAGGGCCCTTAAGGAAAGAGGAGAAGAAAAGAGAAAGAAACCCCCCAACCTTAGAGCTGAGTCCCATCTGTGGGTGGAGTTATTACTTGTCTGCATCCTGCTGCATGTACCTTGGTGTTGGAGGGAACAGAGCCAGTGGGCTAGCATCCCTCTGAAAGATGGACCACAGCTCTAGCTTCCTGGAAGTTTCCCCAACTCCAGCTTTCTGAGCATCAGGGCAACAGATGGTATGGCAAAGACCCAAGAGCATCTTTGAGCCTCCTGTGTGCTAAAGTACCTTGTCTCCATCAGGTACTCTGCTCACCAGTGGAGTGATGGGGTCCCACAAATTGAAAGTAACTACCTCATCAGCCACCACGCCTTCCCTACCAGTTGTAGCACAAGGTCTCCCTGCTTGCCTAGTCTCAATTATATGACTGGAAAAGAGAAGCCCCACCTCCAACTAATTAGCATAAGCTAATGTGCAATCTGCATACTCCATCCTGAGGGACATATTTGCTTGAGAGATGAGGGACCTTGTCCTGGGCTTTAGGGAGGAATACTCCCCTACCCCAGATCCCATTTTCTTCCTGAGGATTTGGGATGAAGATGTGACAGAGAAGTGCTGCTGGTGTCCTGCCCTCCATGGAACCTCTGTGCTAATGCAGAAGGTCTCAGAGAAACACAGCTGCCATCCTAAACCCTCTGAGCCCTGGCAGTGGTGTGAGGGACCACAACCTCTTGCACTATGGCCTTGGCTAGTGGCTTCCAAACTGTTCACATAAATGGTCCTGTACACTACAAACAGCATCTCTCTCTCTCTCTCTCTCTCTCTCTCTCTCTCTCTCTCTCTCTCTCTCTCACACACACACACACATTTATCTGCAGTGGATGGAGTTCACACCTCTAGAATCCATAACCTTTCACCATTAGGAATGTTTTCCTGTTCCATGACTGCACAAGCAAGTTCATGTCATTGGTTTGGACCATGTCTCATGGGCAGAAGTGACCATGTGACCTATTCTCCTTCCAAGCCAGAACAAGCAAGCCTGGCCACCCCTGCTATGTCTCTGCTATTGTAGCAAACAATGTGAGGTAGCCTGTGGACCTAGGAGGAAGATGAGATAAACAAACAGAGGTTTCACCACACCCAGAAAGGGTAGCTCATCTCCAGCCCCCTGCAGACCCTCACTAAATGGTAAGTATTCACTGTTGGAGCTGGAAAAGTGTCTTATCGGTTTAGAGCTATTCTTACAGATTACCTGGACTAGGTTCCCACCACCCATATGGTAGCTCAAAACCATGTGTTAACTCTAGTTTCAGGGGATCTAACACCTTCTTCCAACCTCTATGGGCACCAGGCATATATATGGTTCACATACATACATAAGTGAAAGTAAAACACTCATACACATAAAGCAAATACATCTTTAAAAGGGGGGTTGCTGGAGAGATGGCTCAGTGGTTAAGAGCACTAACTACTCTTCCATAGGACCATGGTTCAATTCCCAACACCCACAGGGCAGCTAACAACTGTCTATAACTCCAGTTCTAAGGGAAATCTGGCACCTTTTTCTGGCCTCTGTGGGCACTCAAAGGTGGTACCCAGACATTAATGTAGCCAACACAATCATACACATAAAATAAAATAAATTAAAAAAATAAATTTGCTATGAATGGATGCCTGTGACCTTGGGCTGTTCCTCAGTGAGTATATTAGTGCCCTGGATCACCCAGGAGAAATCACTGCAGACTAGGTACTTAGTATAAGAGTTCTAGGGAGCGGAGGCCAAGTGAGGGGTCACTGGAAAGTTCAGGCATGGACAGGGCCAGCCTTCTCTGGACTCAAGGAGAGATTCTATCCTTGCCTCTCCCAGCTGCTGTGACTGCCTGACCCCATCTCCATCTCTAGAATGATTTTCTTCCTTGTGAGGTTGTCTGTGGGGGGCTCTGTCTCATGATCCTGGGCAGTCTCCTGTCTCAGCATTCTTAACATAATCCCACCTGGAATACTCCTGTTTTGTAACAAAGGTGACAATTGAAGGTGGCAGGGCTGGTTTGTTTCTTTGTATTTGTTTTCTCAGGAATGTGACTAATGTAACAGCAAGTATGTGCTGGGTCTTCTCAAAGCCACACTTGTCCTTATTGTGAGAGATGAGCTCTGCCATTTCCTATTCAGTTCAACTTCTTATGTAAAGCATGCTGCAGCGACCCACTAAACTGATTTCATGCCAGAGAACGGGTCAACACCTGCAGTGCCGAACAGTATTGCAACCCCCACAGCTGTACTTGGGGGAGGGGGCTGAAACACAGCCAGAAAAGCAAGATTTCAAGGGAAGAAGTGAGCTCTTTACATAAACCCATGGTCAAACCTCCACCCCACCCCACCCAGTCACTTCATCTACTCTCTGTACTTGTCTTCATATCAGATCCCAAGACTGCTGCCTATACCCCAATAGCGTACAGGTACCAGCTCAGACCCGTGAGAGCCTGGAGGATTCTGGAGAGAGACATTTGCTGGAGGAAGCAAGGCTTGGGCTTTGTGGAACAAACAGCTCATCCAATTCATCTCTCTCCTTGTTTGGGTTGGAAAGTGCCCCACCCTCGGGAGCCTCTTATGCTCATTTTCACACAGCCTACCACAACCGGACACCCCAGTGTCATGATTTCCACTAATCAAAGCAATATCTGTGGTTGAGATTACAACTGAGCATCCATGATCCAAAATGTCTGGAGCCACCAGCGTCTGATTTCTAACTTCTGAATGCGCTGATTTCCGGAAGTACTCCTGAACTCCGGGATATTTGCTTATGCATAATGGGATTGTGCATGCATAATGGAATTGAGGGGATGCTGGCCTAAACCTCAGATTCATTTACCTCATGTCAATCTTCTGCAGTCTGAAGATAACTTAACAACGTATTTTAAATAATTCTGTGCACAAAAAAAAAAAATGAAGATTCATGCTGTGGAATTTTCCATTTGTGCCATTGTGCTGGAGCATCACAAGTTCAGGTCTTGGAGCATTTTTGAATGTTGTATTTTCAGCTGCAGGGATTCTCCATCTAGACTAACATCTTCATTTTTGAACTTGGCTTAAAACAAGTAAAGTCAGGTATCAGAAACACGACATGGCAGAGATTTTTCCAAGGTGACTTTAAGGTAAACAGGACATTGATGGCTGTTCATGGACAGACACACTTAGGTTCAGAGGAGCCTGAGACCTTGCCTAGGTGCTGGTAAGGAATATCAGTCTTGCTCTCTTAAGCACTGAGCCTCCAGTCAGCTGCATACTAGATGCCTCCCTGGGAGACCCAGACACTAGGAAATAGTTCACTGCTGTCTTCTCAGTCACCACAGCAAACCTTACCCTCACTCAGCCGCCTCAGCTCTTCCACTCCATTCTCTTATCCAGCACCCTGTGACCTTTCCTTGGGGCCTGTCTGTCCACCTGTAAATCAGGGATGTGTCCCACTTGGGTTGAGGAGGCTGAGGAATAGATGCTAGGGCATAGCTAGCCCTCGGGGCAGACCTTTTCTGTCAGTTCCTGTTAATGTCCAGGCCAACTGACACAGAGTCCCATGAATAACGGGCATTGATTCCACCACAGATTCAGAAAGCAGAGGCCCCAAGTCGATGAATGCCAGGACCACATCCCCTCTGGGACCCAGGGAGGGCCTTCCCCATCTCCTTCCTGCCTTGATCACAGGCCATCAGGCTGTCATTGGCCACTCCCATGGCCATGTCACAGTCTCCTGGCTCTGTCTACCATTTGCCTTTTTTCTTCTAAGGACAACAGTCAGACTGGAGGGAGCCACCCTACTTCATGAACTTGTATTGACTAGATGTCTGCAGCGAGAAAGAAGCTGGAAATTGGGCATGTTCCTGGGGCCTGCCTCCTCTCCTAGCACCTTTTCCTCCCTTCCACCAAGACGACCTTCAGGCTTAGATATCAGTACCAACCCCAGTCTCTCCTCACACCTTACAGGGCATCCCCATTCTCCCTGCCACCACTGACCTCAATCCCTGCCCTCTTGAACTGGAGTTCCCTGTACAAAGGTCCATTTTGGGGTGTTCATGAGCTCTCCCAGATCAAGAGAAAATCCCTCAGCTCTGTATTTTTAGAGCACAGAATGGCCACAGCCTTCCTTCGGTCCCACCCCCTTAGGGCCTGTCCTCATGTCTGCCTGCGCTCCCCACACCTCAATCTACACCACCATGGAACAATTCCCCTGAAAAGCAATGCCCAGAGTCCCTAAGGAATCCATAGGTCTTGGCCACAGTGGGATCCAGCCCTGGAGCTGGCCAGCAGAGCTCATTAGGCAGATGTTTTCTGTGTAGAAGACATACTCCTGCTCTCGGCACCCCAGGAAGGGCCTGTGGAGTTAGGCATGGTGCCACACCCAAGGTATGCATGGTCTCATCCTTCCTGTCACTCACAGGCTCGGAGTGGCATATGATAAATCTGCCAGGCTGACTGTGATCGGTACAGTATGGAGAGGGTAGATGAGTGCCCAGCTGCTTGAAGACACGGGGTACAGAAGTAGAGGACCTCTCTAGGGGAGGACAGTCACACTAACCTTCAAATGATAACAAGAACCTGAAGGAGGCAAGGGCAGATGGTAGGGCACTAGGACCAGGAGTCAGTGGAGCACTGAGCACTGAATAGAGGGTAGAGAGGTCTCTTGTCTTCTCAGTAGGTGGTCAAGGTAATCAAATGAATAACATATCTGAAGGGCTAGGTCTACACTCCCTCTTCAGAGGCCCTCTCTCTACCACACCCTGCCTCTGAATCCAGCAACAGCCTGTCCCAGGCAGGAAGCCACCACCCTGCTGCCCCCAGCACACACCCTTCCCAGTGCATCAGCCAGACTGAAACCAGAAGTGACTCTTCTCCCCCATGTGACAAGATGCAGTCCATTCAGCAGCTGCCATGACAACGTAATTCACACTCCAGCTTCCCCCCACCCTTCGAATCAACAAGGACCTGACCATCACTGGACAAAAGACAAGCAAGGAGTGGATGGGAAACCCACAGCCGCCTGTTAGCAGGCCCTCAGGATCCCAGTGCTAGGCCACTGACATGCCCCGCCCCTCAGACTGGTATCCTGCCTGTCAGAGCATGGAGGAAGCCCACAGGCCACGGCTGCTGCACAGGAAGTACAATTAGGCTGCAAATGGGATCAGGCATCACCAGAGTCCTGGCATCAGCTCAGAGGCCAGTGCTCAGCAGGCCACTCTCCCTCCTGGCCCCTGAGTGTGGAAAAGGAACCCTTGTGCCCTTTCTGTACGAGTATACACTTAGGAAGGGCAGTTTGGCAGAAAAAATTCTTGTGTGGCCATCCCACCTACAGGAATGTCCTTCTTCTTCTTCTGTCTCCAGGTACATGCTGAGCCATGCAAGGGAATTTTCACAGCTGCAGGGTACAGTTGGGTGTGTTTATCTGAAGCCTCTGGTGTTTGGTCAATGCAAGCTTACAGACTCAGACCAACCTAATGCAGAACATGCCTCAAGTAAACAGGTATCTCCAAGCATATCAGTAATGTTAAACAAAAACAAAAAAGACAGACGGTGGAGAACATTCTAGAATAAAGAACAGAGGAAGTAGAAGAGGACAGACAGCCATAGTGTGTGAGCCTAACCTGGACCTCCAAGAAAAAGACATAGGTCAAGCACACCCATGAATGACCTGTCCTGTGATGGTGGTTCCCTTCCCAGTTAATAGATAATAATATCAAGGAGGTGGAAGCTTCTTGAGGTGAGGACCATGGGAAATGAGAGGATCGTGGGAATTCCACCTGGAAAGAATTGATGCACTTCTCCTGGGACTGGCTGGGCCCTGTGGGATGGATGAATTATCAGACCAGGCCGCTATGATACCAGGCTGTCCATGGGACCAGATGTTAATGCAGCTGACCAGCTCCTGGCTTCCCTTCATGCAGTGACTCAGCTATGCCTCCTGAACTTTCCTGCCACCAGAACCGTGAACCAAATAAGCTGCCTTTCTGTGCTGAGCAGAGAAAAGCAGACATAACAGGATGTCATCAGCTAGTGTGTCCAATGAGATGGGTTACGGGATGTTCACCATAATTTATTTTCACAACTTCTCTGCATGGTTAAATTCTCTTTCCAGAAACACATATTTTGTTAAAGCTGGTGCAAAACTGATGGAGCAGAAGCTAATTCCACCAGAGAGAAGATGGAGCCTGACTCGTTTGCCCTTCTAAGTCCTCTGCAGAAGCACAGACAGGATATGAGTGCAGGACTGGCTTCACAGCTGTGCAAACCTACCCCTTGCCTCAGTTTCCCCATAAGTCATAGAAGTGGAAAATATGTTTTGTAGACTAATTTCCTCATTGTCTTACTATCTTTGACACCCTTGGCAAACACAGCCAGCCAATCATCTGTCTTCCCCCAGCATAGACAGACAGATACACAGAGAGAGAGACAAACAGACACAGACAGACAGACAAACACTCAGAGTCACATACACACAGAGATAGACAGACACACACACACATAATGAGAGAGAAACAGACACACACAGACACTCAGAGACAGATACGCACACATAGAAACGGACACACACACATACCACCCATGCATGTGCACAGGAAGTGCTGCTCACTGTGAGTTCTAGAGATAGGACTGGGTGGTGTAGGTCCCTGGCTCAGCCAAGGGTAGAGTGGGGATTAGAAGCAATCAATCCTCGGTGAATTAGCGTGTGGTTGGAGTATGGATGAAGCACATCACTGTCTGCTGGGCAGACAGGGCAGAGAATGCAATGAGGATGAGGCAGCCTTCGAGAGGAAGTAGGTATCTCCTGAACCCCAGTTCCCACCCTAGAGGCTGGTACCTGGGCAAATGGCTCAACCATCTGGCTTCAGATTTATCAGCTGCACATTGGGACACTGGGACCCACCGGCAGATGTGGGGAGGCAAACATGCTTCATCCACAGTGGATAAGCACCAAGACTTAAAAGAAAGGGCATTCAGACATGTTACCATGTGTGTGACCCCTGAGGACATTAGGCTAAGTCACAAGAATGGTGTGGTTCCACTCAGATGAAGGCCTCAGTGGAAAAAACACACAGAGAGAAAGAAGAATGGTGAGAGCTGGGCCACGGCGGGGAAGAGTGGGCTAGTCTCTGGAGAGTCTCATTATGCATGCCTGGAGCGAACTATGTAGACCAGGCTAGCCTGTAACTCACAGATAGCCACCTAAGGACTGGGATTCAGGGCATGTACCATCAGCCCAGTGGATTTCCATTGTATATGATGGAAAACTGTGAAGGTAATGATGGAGAGAGGTAGAAGGGAGGTACTGATTATATTACAGAGCACTCCATACCCCTAAGCACTCCTAAAATGGTTCAGTGGGTGATGCTGTGCTGGATCTATAATTCCATGATTAAACAACAATCAAACATAAAACTGCCTTCCGCCACCCTCTATACCTGGGGTAGTGAAGCTCACATGAGGTAGATGGGGCACTGGCAGGACTAGAGAGATGTACTATGCCACTCTGAGGCAGGTCTGTGGGTCAGCAATTCATCATCCCCCAGAGTTCCTAGGCTGCTAAATAATATGGTGGCTGTGGACTCTGACAATAATGTCCACTCTCCAAGCTATGAGGGTACCAGGGATAGGACATGGGGGTGGCACAAAGCACCTGCTCCCAACCTGCTTAGCCAAACCACATGGCACCAAGCAGCATGGCTATGAGTCCAACTTGACTGTCAAGAACCAGCATCTGGTTTTCCAGCTCAGGCCTGGGCCTCAGATGTCTCCCACACTGAGGCTGGGCATTGCAGGCTATAGTGAGCATCCTCCCATTCATATATTGGAAAGCTGTCCCCAAGGTGACTGTTAAGTGGAGGCTTTCAGTGATGATAAAGTTGGAGCAGAGGCCTCATGAGATCAATGTCCTCATGGGCGATGCCTAGACAGCTTGGTAAGAGGGCACCAGACAGAAATGCAGCATGGGCCTTCCCCAGACAGTCTGTCGGGGCCTTGGAGCTCTGGCCTCTGGATGGGGAGAATCCATGTTGGGTATCCAAGCCACACTGCATCCTGGCACTGCCATCCCCAGATGTGTACACATCTGGCCAAGAGCTTTACAGCCATGCAGTTTCTGGAAGGTACTGGGGCCCCACCATGGCTCAGAGACTGAAGAATCAGGGCATCCAGAGCTGGCGGAGGCATCCCCTTTCCAGGAGTGACTGATTAAAGTGTGTAGACAGAGAGGCCATGAGACAGAGCCTGGATGGACAGACAGCCGCCATGTGTCAGCAAGGGGACACAGAACAGCAAGGGGCAGCCAACAGCTAGCTGAGCCCTCCCTACCCCACTTCCAGCACCCTCCCAGAAGAGCACAGCAGGAAGCTACCAGATGGGGAATCATGAGGGGGTGGGTGACAGGGACAGGGAGGGAAGGCTACCCAAAACAGGGAACAGCCTGTGCAAAGGCGTGGCTGTGAGAAGCAAGAGAGGCCTGAGTGGAAATCTCCACAAGTCAGCATAGTGGGGCCAGGGAATGTGAGGTGACGGGGAAGGTCAGGGAGGGGCAGCGGTAAGGCAGTCCTCAGCTAGGCTACTGTGAGTCTATCCCCAGAAATAATCTCACCAAGTGCCTAACAGTGCAGATACTACAGAAAACAATATGGCAGTCCCAAAACACCTAAGCACCATGGGATACAGCATTTCTACTTCTGAATTATACACAAAATCAGGGACATCAGTAGGTATCCCCAGCAGGCTCATTGTGACATGGGGACCACTCCAGCAGTAGCTACCCAGTGTCCGTCATCATGAACACAATGTTCATCCAAACTGTGACCTCATCTTCAAAGGGAAAGTCAGCCAGGTGAGATAGCACATGCCTGAAATCTCAGCACTCAGACGACTGAGGCTGGAGGATTGCACCTTTCAGACCAGTTTGGGCTACATGGCAAGATGCTGTCTCAGAAAGAAAAAAAAAAAAAGGGAAGGAAGGAAAGATACTGTCCCATTTTCTACAACATGGATGAAGCCTGAGGACTTTGTACTCGGTAGATAAGTTAGTGCTGAGAGACAAACACAGGAGAAATCCTTTCACACGAGTTCCCAAAGGCACAAGGAGACAGAGAGACGGCTGGGAGAAGACGGAAGGGCAAGGTCAGTGAGGACAGTCTTGGATGAAAGAGTTCTGGAAATGGACAATTACTAATATCACTCAACTGGGTACTTAAACATAGTTTAATAGTAAATTTTATGTTGTAAATATTTTACAATAACAAAACCAAACAACAACAACAACAACCAAACAAACAAAAACCCACCAAAACAAAAGCCGTTCCCCTCCTGAAGAGAGTATGACTGAGCCACAGCAGGGCCCAGGAAGTGCAGTCACACTCAGTGGGCACAGACCTGTCTTGGAAGGAGGTTTGATGCTGGTGGAGACTCAGGAAATGGGTCTCAGAGGAAAGCAGACCACAGAGAAAACCTAGAGGAAGCAGACTGAGGTAACAGTCCTTCCCGCTCTTTCCAAAACAAACCTTCCTCTTGCATGCCTCTCCCTCCTCGCTGGCCCTATGTGCTGATAGATAAGAAAGAAGCCTCGAGAACACACAGGCAAGGGCACAGCCACAGCACAGGTTAGTCTCCTCGGTGACATCACTTGGGCCAGCAGAGGGGACACCCGGATTTTCCACCCTCCAGGGTAAAGGGCAGGGCAGTAGCCACCAAGAGCTGCTTTAGAAGCTAACAAAGACACAGAGAAGGCCTGGTCTAGTGGACAGCACCATTAGAAACCCCACAATGGACAGCAGAGCCAGCGGCCCTGAGGGTTCCTCTCTGAGTTAACTCTGCATGAACCCAAGCTCAGACAATGTCACCTCCCCTGCCACCCACCCTGCTGCAACTTTGCCTGGCCCTGTCCACACAAGTCACTCAAGTGCTAACAGACCAGATGTCACAAAAAATCAGAAGGTAGTGGGAAGGGCCCTGGACTTGGGCCTCCGATCACAGCTTTACCTCTTTCTAGCCATGGGGCCTTGGCTCTCTCTTCCCTGCTTGTTCCTGAGGATGTTCTACAAAGTCTAATGGATCTCTAGTCCCTGACTGTTCTGGGATGTGCGCAAACGTAATCATGGATCATAAACCCACAGGCCCAGGCCCCTGGCTTGATCTGCTTTAATTGCCGGCTTTCTGCTGCCCCGCAAACCACAGCCTCCCTGCAGAGCTCAGAGCTCCCTGCAATTCATTTCTACCCACCAGAGGTCATGGGAACCTGGGGAAATGGGTCTTGCCAGACACAGACACAAGTGCATTGATGTGGGTAAGGCGGCTGATGTCCGACCGACTGAATCTCCCTAAATGGGAGAAGAAGACCTGTTCAGCATTAGGCTCTGGCTCTTGGCCTGCAAAATGGGAAGGTAGAGGTAGCAGGCCCCTCCCCTCAGCTTTGAGCTGCTGCAGCCCCCAAGTGGTGGCCCTTTGGGAAGCAGGCTCTGTCCCTACATGACTAACTCCCCGAATACAAAAGTGAAAACAATGACTGGGTGACCATGCAGTTCAGGTCTTCCCCCATCTCTGGGTTTCAGGGTCTTTGTGGCCCTGGACAACGTGGTCACCTGTCCTTAGTCAGGAACCCCCCCCCAGGGCAGGGACCCTGTATTATGTCACCACTGCCATATGTCCTCGCTGGGGACAACACAGAGGGCCAGGGAGAGCACTATGGTGTGTCTACAATGGCCATACACCTCTGGATATGGAGGGCATGTGTCCGGATTCTCAGACTTCATGATTGCCCTCCGTGGACCTGAGCCTGAAGGATCGTGTCTTGAGGCCGCGGCAGCTTGGCTAAGTTCCCAGGGTGCTTGCAAAGGCTGCGGTGCTTGTGACTGGCTCTTGGCTCCTGGCAACCCTGGGGCATGGCTGTGGTCACATCATGGGCAGGGAAGGGACCCAGGGCTTCCCAACCAGAAGCTTTGTTCATGACAAGTCATGTAGCTCTGGGCAAATGGTCCCTTGCCCTGGCATGCCCCTCAGTTGGAACTGTGTTTAGTCCCTGGCCCACAGGAGAGTCAGCCTGAATGGCCCTCAACAGCACTCAGGGCTGGAAGGAGATATAGCATGTGGTCTTGGTACCTATTCCTATCCCATCTGAAATGACAAATGCCCAGATCCTCCCTTAGTCACACCAGCTCCCTGTACTGCCCCCCCTCACCCCCGTGGCAGGACAGCTTAAACACGATGTCACCACAGTAGTCCTTGTGGCCAGATCAGGGGGGCTTATGGGAAATGCAGGGATGGGCCAGCTGTATCTGCACAGTCCAGGGGACCAGGAACCTGCATGACTGATGCTCACTTCATCTGGCTTTTCCTTGTCTTCTTCACCTCTACCCATGCTCCATGGTTGAAGAACTCCCTGGACACAGCCTCACACAACCCCAGGGCTGAGAGGTCTCAGGGTCATGTACAAGTGTAGTGCCCAGAAATGCAAAGACAGGGAGCTCAAGAGGCAGATGGCATAAATAAGCTGCCCCAGGACATCTTCCTGCAACGGTACCCTTCTCTCCTTTGTCTGTCAAACTCCTATTTGATTGTAGACCACCTCCTCCAGGCAGCATGCCAAGATTTCATTGAGGTCAGGTTCTAGCCACAGTCTCCCTGAGAAGTTATTTCTCACTGTGTGTAGTCAACATCTTGTCTGCCTTCCTCAGTGGCTGGGGACTTCGGGGGGAGGAATGACATTCAGAGACAACTCTAGCCAGGGGGTGACACAGAAGTGACCCTACCAGCATATCTCAAACCACTCTACTAGGCTGTGTTAGGGACCAGCTGCTTATAGGATGCTGGGTGGGAGGCGGGGCGTGGAGCTACCACTGCAGAAGGCTGAGATCAGGAAGACATGGCTGCTGGTGTCTGTCACATCAGCAAGTGTCATGTCCTTTGTAAGCACACGGCACACAGCTGGACGACTCACCTCAGGGGGAGCTGCTATACCCAGCTGACTGTCCACATCAGAGCAACGTCTTGCTAGAGTGAGCTGGTCACAGACCTGAGCAGAGCTCTGTTGAGACCCACAGAGCCTCAGGCATGGGGGAGCACTTGGATTCAGAAAGAGGAGGTGCTCTAACTTAGAGTAGACCATCAATGGGAAAGCAGACATCGTACGAAAATCATCCCAAGACTCCAACTGATGGTCTGATGCAGTTTCCAAGGTGCCAGCCATGGGGCCACAGGTCTCTTAAGTTAAAGGAGGAATACGCCTTTCCACAGTGTGTAAAGCACCATAACACACCACAATGTACCACAATGGCTGAAGAACAGGCGCCCCGCCCCCGAGTGCTGACTCTATCTGTAGGAAGAGGTGGCTGGAGAAAGGAAGGGATCTGTATAGAAGAATAGCCCAATGCTGAGTGTCACTGGGAAGGCTCCCCCCTGACTCACTGTGCCCACCTATAAAATGAGGGACACCTCAGGGAGGTAAGGTCATTGCTCTACTATTGACGGTCCCTGTCACCATCTCACACGCAGTTTTGCTCCATCTATGAGAGGGACACTCTATTAGTTACTTCAAATCTGATACCCAGCCTGTATTTTCCATTTTATTTCATCTGAGACCCAGTCTATGGGCAGATGCTATGCATGTTCAGGGTGGGCCTTCCCTCCCCTCCTCAGTAAATCCAATCTAGAAACTTCCTCCCATCTGTGCCCCCAGATGCATCTCCTGGGTCATTCTAGGTCCTTACAAAATTGACAGTCAATATTAATCATCACAATCAGATTCTATCAGACATAGAGCTGCCGCCTCCACTGGCATTAGAGCTGGAAAAGTATTGTAGGAAACACATGCTCCTGGCTTAGAGATCTGAACCCCACTGCCCAGCCCTACCTGCCACATGATCTTAGGCAGGACACAGTTCCTGCTTAATTAGCGCACAATGCTAGCTAATGGGAGCAAAGACATCACATCATTGGGGTTTGTAAAGGTTGGAGGTCATGCTTGCACATGTCCCCAGAGTACCCAGGGCCCTCAGATACTATTAAACACAGGCATTGATTGCTATGAGATAAAACAATGGCTCCCTGAGGATCTGCTGGTCAGTAGCCAGGGTTTCTGAGGTTGCCACACCCAGGGTATATTTAGCTCTCTGCTGAGGCCCTGTTAGGTGTGGGCATTCCATCTGGCTTGGGACGCAGTATTTCAAAGCAGCAACTAAATTCTCACCAACAATGTAGAATTTGCTCCTGCACAGAAATCCCTCTTTCATCTATAACTGTGAATGAAATCGTCATCAGAGATCACATCACACATGTATTTGAATCCCTGGGCTGGCAATATGCCAGGTGTCACTCAGAGCCCTAGCTCTGCAGTGAGTAGAGAATGCCAGCTGGGGATGGAAAGGCCAACATCTTCTCTCTAGGGGAGCATCCTTGAGAACATTCTGGGCAAAGCTATCACTCACACAGAGCTAGGAGTAAATGAATAGTTGCCATAATGGCATTTTTCTTTTGATGGGTTTTCTTATAATGTGCTTATTTTAAATTTCTAAGACATCTCTGAACAAATGTATATCTAAATTTTGTCGCTATCGCTGACACTGATGTGTATTCTGCTAACCCCTCATCATCATTTTAATGAGTGCACCATATTCCATCCTTGATCAGAAGTTCTCAGAGCCATTCAGAGATTCCCAGTAGTCCCCAAGAACCTTTTGGGGCTTAGCAAGCTCAAGACAATTTTTTTATTAAGACTATAATGTTCTGGCTATTTACTGATTTGAATATTGTGGTAGTTTGAATGAAAATGGTCCCCATGGGGTTATAGGAATTGGGACTATTGGGAGGTATGGCCTTGCTGGAGGAGGTGTGTCACTAGGGCATGATGGGCTTTGAGGTCTCAGAAGCTCAAGCCGGAACTAGTGGCTCACTGTCTCCTCCTGCTGCCTGTGGATCCAGATGTAGGCCTCTCAGCCCCTCTCCAGCACCGAATCTGCCTGCATGCTGTCATGCTCCCACCCTGATGATAACAGACTAACCTCTAAACCTGAAGGGAGGACCCAACTAAATGTTTTCCTTTACAAGAGTTTTCATGGACACGGTGTCTCTTCACAGCAATAAACTAAGACATATACTGAGTGTCCAAGACTTGACCCCCAGGGGGGTCCTATATGGGGAAGAACTCTTACAAGGAGAAGCCTAGAAGGAGGTCCTTGGGTCGCTAGGGTTATGCTCCTGTTTTCATCTCTTATCCTGTAGATGTGATGAAATACTCTGACAAAAGCAACGTAAGTATTTATTTTTGTTCACAGATGAAGGTCCAATCCATCACAGTGGGAGGGGAAGGTGGCAGGCTCTGGAGACCACTAGTCACATCTGCATCCACAGTTATCAGAGAGAGATGAGTGATGTCTCCATCTTATACAGTCCAGGACCTCCCTGTCGAAGGTGGGTCTTCCCACATCTGCCAGAACAGTCTCCCACAACCCCATCTCCCTGGTGATTTCAGACAATTAATAGTAACTGTCATGGCCTCAGGAGCAGACAGTGAGGTCCCGACCTCTCTGTTGCCTCTTGTTTCATTGCTGTGATCTGTTTTACTCTTCCACAGATAACCTATGTCACCATTGACAACCCATTGGGGACTCAAAGCAGTGGACCTGCTCAGCGAAGGACTGGTATCTCTCAAACTCCAGATCCAAATAGGTCCTTTCTCTTCATAAGTTAAATGTCCACGGGTGTTTTGTTATAGCAATGGAAAGCTAACAGAAGATTGTCCTAAGAGACCAAATCATTGGCTGTAACTGCACCTAAAGAGGAGGAAGAGCCTATGGGATGAGGAAGAAGTTTGTAAGCATCTGGAGATACAGGATAGAGCAGACGTGTTGGAAGACCTCATTGGAACCATCCCGGGGACTCAGAAGACCAGAATGCAACAGGAAATGTGTACAGTGGAGGATTCGGGTGGAATGGGGATTCTAACCTGTACTGGGTGAGAGGTCTCCTTAGCAGACCTCAGTAAAGGACATGCTGAACTTTTCAATGCCCTGACAGCATGCGGGAGGAAAGGCAGGAAGAGGACAGCCTAGTTCATCTGACCCTAGTTCATCTGACGGAAGCCATGTCATGACAACACAACATTCCAGCTTTGACATGGGCATCATTAGCCTTAGCGTAGTAAGCGTCGGTTGCCTTTAGTCAGATCAACAAGAGTGAGGAGCGGAGGGGGCAAAGCAAAAAGACTGGCCGCTTCAGCTTAACCAGAAGGAGCTTGTGCTTGTTTCACAGGGGTACAGAATGTGGGGTTATGGGTCATGATGGTGCTCATTGGCCTGACAAACGAAGGCCCCAAAAGGCCAGGCCAAGTGCTATAGGACTGGAATTCATGGAAAAGCCTGTGAAAGAGTGCTGCATAGAACCACAAACTGAGGTTATAGCCTGAGGTTTCCCCACCTCAGGACCTTACCGATGAACACATTCTGAGGGAAGCTGCAGGTACCACAGAAACGTGCCAGGGAGAGGCCACGGGTGCTCCAGCCAGCAAACTGAAAGGGTTGGGATGTCTAAACCCTTGGGGGTCTACATCCTTCTTCAGTGCACCTCAGTTGCTGGCCTTGAAGATTTGGGGTTTCATGTCTGTTCTGCTGTGTTCCAGTCTTGCTTTGGGCCAATACCTTCTATTCTCCTATTCCTCAATTTTAAATAAGAATGTTTACCTCAAAATATATAATTTCCTTTTAAAGAAATTTATGGGGCTCACAGCTCAGAAGTTTTTTGAGTCTCAGAAACTTTGAACTTGAACTTTTTTATTTTTGTTTTGTTTTTCTTGTTTTCTTGTTTTCAAGGTAAGGTTTCCCTGTGTAGCCCTGGTTGTCCTGGAACTTGATCTGTAGACCAAGAAGGCCTCAGACTCAGAGATCTGCCTGTCTCTGCCTCTCCAGTGCTGGAATTAAAGATGCATCCCACCACTGCCCAGTTGAACTTGGGCTTTTTGTTTGGTAGATTTTTGTCGTTTTTATTTTGAATTTGGGCATCCAGAAAGTACTAGGACAGAAGAGGCACGTTGGGTCTTGGGAATGAAGGGACATAGTGTGCACCCCGACATGGACATGAGACTTTGTATCGTGCAGGGATGTTACAGTTTGCTTTGGGTTTTTTGTTTGTGAGTCAGGCTAGGCCCTCAGGTGGCAGTATTGGGAGGTGGTGACATACTCTTTAGGGGGCATGGCTAAGTGAAGTTCCAAGCCACAGGGAGTGTGTCCTCACAGCACACGGGGAGCCCTAACCGCTTCCTCATCCTCTCTTGCTTTCTTGCCACAAGATGAGAATTACTTGGCCACGAGTGTCCACCATTGGACCCACACCCCACCAGAAACCTGAAAGCCCTGTGATCCCCAGAGGGGAGCTCACGGGAGCATTTTCTGTTTATAAGTGTTTGTCGTGGGTCCTTTCTGGTGGTGACAGAAGCTGACGGTCACACTGTCTCCAGACTGCAGTGGCCATACATGTGATATCACAACATTAGAATCTGGTCACCATTTGTAAAGCCAGGTGCTGGGGAGATTCACAAATCCGCAGAGCGACTCCACACTCTAACTATGCTGATGGATTCACATGAAAACCGTTTATTACACTTTTAATTCAAGTGCTTTAAAAATTTCTGTGTTTTAATTTCTAACTCAGCAAATAACCTTAAGTACAGCCCACATAAAAGCACTTCAGGGCCTTCAGCAGTGCTGGATCCTGGGGCCCTGGAGGCTAAGAGGTACTGCTGGGGTGGACACTGGCTTTCCTGGCCTGTATCTCTGCCAGAGTGGACAGCAGATGACATCTCCCTCCCTCTACCGAGACTTCAGTACAGCCCTCAGCCATACTCAGAGCCACCCCCCAGCACCTCCCAAGGCAGCAGCACTCTGTTCTGAGAATTCCTAGGTATTTAAGGCTTAGCATGTTTGCCAAACTGCTTCTGAAAAGAAAGCCCTGTCTACCAGCTATGGAAGTGACAAGGTCAAGGCACATGGGGTATTTAAACATTCTTCACCCTATGAGACATCATCCTTATACTCTCAGACTATATGCACAAGAGGAAACATATTCATCCCAATCACAGACTGATGGTCTCCAAAAAATGAGTTTCCTCTTCAGAGTATCTGGAAATATGGTACTCATGTGGGTAATGGGGATTTTGTGGTTTAATTAAGACGCCCTCCATGTCACTCAGGATTGTCCGGGTGACATAACAGCTGTCCCTATGAGAAGGAAGCAAAGGGAGTTTGCATGCACAGGTCACCATGAGAAGGTGAAAGACAGGGTTGCAGGCCCTGGCCTTAGAGATTGAAGTGATGTGGTTACAAGCCATAGAATGCAGACAGCCACCAAATCAGGAAGGGACATGCACTGACTATCCCAGAGATTGTGGGAGGCACAGCTATATACTAGTATCAGCCAGCCTTGGCCACTGGCCTCCCAAGCCACTAGTGGACACATCTGTGCTATTTTGATTGTTCCATATAGCTATCAGAGACAACAGTCAGAGCATTCCCCTGGGCCTCAGTTCTGTGTTACAGTTTCCAGGTGACCAGGACTAGTAGGGAAGGCCCTGGTTTTAGATCAGCTTCCTTCACCATGAGCCAGCCAGGTCACATCCAAGAGAGGGAAGGCATGAGAGCCCAGCAGGACACAACCAGAGCCAAAGTCAGGGTTATTCACTCACAGGTAAGAGACAAGAGCCTCTGCATCTCCAGCTGTGCTCCATCCAACCCTGGGGACACAGAACCACAGTGAAGAATCTCATCTGGCTTCTATCCTCAGAGGTGCCAGGGAGACATCAGCCCCATGGGGGTGTTAGGAGGGCTTTCTGGCAGAGTGATGTTCAAATGGGAACTTGCAGTGTTATGAGTGTGCAGGAGCTGAACTCCATCAAAACGAGATCCCCCATAGGGAAAATGTTTTGGGGTGGGCTGCAAAGCGGACTTGGGGGACAGCAAGGCTGGTTCTTCTGAGACGTTTGCCCTGTTGGCCTCCGGCATCCCGTGAATCATGACCCTTTCTTCATATTTGGAGCCAGCAGCTTGAAAGCTCCTCCCATGGCTCTGCTGTCACTTTTCCATCTCTTCTGACCTGCCCGTCACCAATGAAGACCCACCCAGGTAACCCAGAATCACATCCTCTCGGTGCGGTCTCCATTTACTCACATCTGAACACTCCCTCTGCCCATGCAAAGCTGACACAGTGACAGCTTCCAAGAATTAGGACAGGAGGCCCCCGGGAGCCAGTATCCAGCCCTCTCATCATATCAGAGAGGGTCAGTAGCAACCCTGAGTTGCACAGCAGCCAGGATCTGACCTGAGTCTTCAGCAGGGAAATCCGTGAGTTCAAAGACCAGGAGGGAGGTGATGATGTGGTAGACCTGGGAAGCTCCTTGGTCATGTGAAGCTGGGGCAGGCCGAACTTGAGTGAAAAAGCAGCGGAGTCCAGATAAACGGTTGGAGGGGCAGGGAGAAGGTAATCAGGGCTAGCAGTAAAGACAGAAGTGAATGAAAACTTCTAGAACATTTGGAACAGCTCTGGGCTTGAGTAGGGGTAGATTTTGATTCCTGGAACAAAGGAAGCCTCAACCAGGCTGAGGCTAGACGCACTTGGCTCTACAGCCTCAAGAGGTGGTAGCCACCTCTTCCTCCTCTTCTTCCTCCTCCTCCATTTCCGGCCCCTTCCCTCTCCCCTTCTTTCCTCCTTCCTCTTCCCTTTCCTCTCCTTCCCCCATGGCCTCACCTCACCTCCTGTACCTCTTTCACCTGCTTCCACCACCACCCAGCCCACCCCCTTCTCCCAGCACACTGCTCTGCATCCCTGCAGGGGCAGCTTCCTTCACCTCTTCACCTCAGGAGCTTTGCTCACTTCACTCTGGACAGTGTGCGATTTAAACTCTCCCAAGTAGCCCTGTTCCTAGGGGAAATCACTGTCTGGGAGAAAGACCCCAGCTTCTTCATGGGACTGTGAGGATATTAATATGTTCCCAGCAGGCTGCAGAAGAATCAAATCACCCATCACCATCATCACCCCCTGGCAATGCCTATCCATCCTGACGCTCCCTCCTGCCTCTCTCCCAACATTCTGTCCCTAGCTTCCCAGGGTTCCCTCCCCATTAACCAACAGCACCACCTCTCTCCTGTACCCACTCAGAACTAACGCCAAGACCGTCAAGGGCAAAGAACTGGAATGTCACAAGTAATCTTGGTGACAGTGAAGTCCTTGAGGCTCTGCTTTTGTGCCTGCTAAAGCATCAATGGGGGAGTGGGGACATGGTTTGAAGGAGTCATTTGCCATGTCAAATCCTGGGGACACTGAAGTCCCAGAGAATCATATGTGTTCTGAGTAACAGAGGAGCCAAGTCTGACACAGGACCCAGCTTCACTCATTTACTCTTCTGAGACAGGGGTCAAGTCTTCCTGTCAGGAACACTCTAAGAGACTCAGAGGCTCTGGGAAGGAGGCTGAGGCCTGCCTTGCCTCAAGGACAGAGTCCTGCGGGGACAGCAGCTTCTATTCCAGCATGCTGACTGGAATCCCACTGCAGCCTCACTGTCCCCCTGCTCCTGTGTGTGAAGATCCCATGGCCCAGAAATTTCAACTCAAGAGATGTGACTCATCACACCACACAGGCCTCTGCCTCTGAGGATGCACTGCCTGGGCACTCCCCAGAGAACAGAGGTGTAAACAGATCTGCGGTGGTGCTGGGCTAAGGCTGCAAAGTGCCTTAGGAGGTAAGTGACTTCAAGCAGAGGACGGCTTTGGATGTCCCCAAGTGGTGCAGAGTATTTTAGATGTCCCTACACTCCTAATTCCAAGTATTTTCGGGGCCTTGAAGAATCCCCAAAGTTGGTGCTCATAGGGAGGCAAACAGAGACAGAGGGCTGTTGGAGGAACATACCTAACAAGGGGGCCTAGAACCCCACTGTGCCAAGAGCCCCTGTGCTCTCCACTGAATACAAACTACCCTCATTTGGGGAACTCTTCAGCCACGGAGCAGATGGTGTGAGACCCCTTAACAGCACATATACAGCACCTATTTGGGACACACCTGTCCACCACCAGTAAAAAGCCCCCAGGCAAAGAACACCCGGGACTAGCCCCTTTGCTGAGCCTAACAGGAAAAATGAGGGTCTTAGAATGAAATCCTACCTGCTCTAATCCTTCCCACAGAGCCAAAAGAGCAGCTACTGTGCATGCAGCTCATGTGCCTCTTCCCTGTTATGCTGTCTGTCCTTCTTCATCAGAACCCTAACCCAAACCAAAGCATGAAAGCCAAAATACATCCCCAGAAGGGAACATGGCGTAAACGTCAGATGAAGAAGGCTGGTATGCCTCGTTTACCTGAAATGACATCAGCCTCAGAGGCCCACTTCCTGGCCAGGCAGGATCCCATACTCCAAGGTGCCCCTGTTTTTATACACAGGCACACTAAGGCACAGGAAGTGTCAATAATGGCCTGACAGGGCAAGGCTGTGGGAACCACAAGAGAAAGAGGCACTGTGACTGTCCCCTTCAAGTGAAAAGTGGACTCTGGGGGCCAAGGCCCTGCATGCATGCTTACGGGTATCTGAAGCAGGAGTCGGACTGTGTATTGAAGGGACCAGGAGTCAAGATGACCTACAGGGAGGCATGGGAGCTGCATATGGTAAGAATCCTCTTGTGATCAGAGCTGTCAAAGTGTGACTCAATGATCCCAGGGTGAGACCACAGAAGACAGAGGAGAGCCCTGGAAATGTGTGCCAGCAAGTTCTGTACCTGGTAAGCTGGAGCAAGGCTCCCTGGCTCAGGTGAGAAGACAGGGGTGCAGATCCCTCTAAAAAGCTCTGACGTGATGCTCAGAGTCAGGCCTGTGCACACAAAGCACTCATCCCCATGTCCCAAAGCAACAGAAACTGCCCTAGCCAGGGCACACTGGTGGAGAAAAACCAGACACACTCCGCTCCATCAGGGAGATCAGGGAATCTGGAACTGAGCCAGGCCCCTTGGGGTTCAAATTCCATATCCTCCACTTACCAATCCTATGACACTAGGTAACTGCCAGGACTTACAATGCCTCAGTTTCCCTCTGTATGAGAGAAGCCCAGCACTAGGTCTGTGAGGTATGAAGAGAATACAGGAGAGAGCAGATCCCCAGGCTGGCCTGTGGCCCTGAGGAAGCACCCCATAAGCATGGCTGCTGAGGTGACATATAAGCCTGTCTGTCCTGCCTGGGTGCTGTGGATACCCTAGAAGCCCTGGGCTGTGTGGCAGTGGAAACATTCCTGGAGTAAACAGAGATGAGACGCTCGAGTTACTCTGCCAGGGACCAGCAGCCTTGGGGCTCTACGCAGCTCAAGCATGTTGAAGCCCCGCATGCTTGAAGCAACCTAGAATCCCCCATCAAAGTTCATGATAGTGATGAAGTTCAAGAGCCAGCGCTGTCTATCACACCAGATTCCTGCAGTGGCTGTTTTACCTGCTCTCTGAGACTCTGCCAGTGACACTGAGTGCCGTTTCTGGTCCCCCAAGACCCTGATATATAATCAGGGGAATACAGAGGACAGCAGAGGCAAGAATCCAGCCTTGAAGGCCTGACTCCAAAGGTCTTACACACTTCTGATGAGACTGGTACTGTACAAGAAAGAGTGCAATGAGCCAGTGCAGAGGCCAGACACAGACTCTAGAGCAGGTGGGCACAGGGCCAGCATCCCTGAGTCCCAACAGCTGCCAGTGTCAGCAACTGTGGCCTGGCCTGGCCCTGAGAATAGGCCTTGGTCCTTTTAAAGGGCCAGTGACAGGACAGAGCCTTCCTCAGGGCTGACGCTCCTCCCTCTCACCAGTTCCGAGCTCTCTAGTATGTTGGACAGGTGGTTTAAGGACACTCAAAAAGTCAGGGGTCACTCCCTTTCCTGGGATATCAGAATAAAACTTGCCAAGCATTCATCAATTTCAAACCTGATTCTAGAAAATACCAACCAACCTCATCAGAACTTAATTTAGGGTAGCTAGCTTAGGCATTAACCTTGATCAATAGGGAAAGATGAGAGTTTAGGAATACAGAGCAAATGGAACCAGAGAATGCCAGCGCATAGTCCTCAGAGTCCTAGCCAAATGTGACTCCTGACACATTTCAGGATTAGAGATTCACCTCTGTTGTACCTTGCCCACAGTGGAGCTGTTAGGGGAGACAGGACAGTGTGTCTGCCTGTGCTTGGCTCCACCCAGCCATGAACAATGAGATGCCCCCTCTGTGCTCTGTGCAAAGGGCAGTGACTCCTACAGAAGGCAACATCCCATTTCTCTGCAATCATGGTTTTCCAAACCCATGTACACCATTCCCAGAATGTAAGCAACACCACTTCCTGCTATTAACTCTGTATCTTATTATGAAGAAGAGTGGGCAGTGAGTGGCTCTCAGATGCCATCTTAAACATGCTGGCCTTTCTTCCTTGTGTGGGAGAGATGAGATCACACGATATGCAGTTTCATCCTCCACTGTTTCCTTTTATTTTTTTAATTTTATATGTATAAGTGTTTTGTCTGTGTGTATTCCTATCTACTGTCTGTTTACCTGGTGTCTGGAAGACCAGAAGAGCCCATCAGATTCCCCTGGAGATGGAGTTACAAAAGGTTGTGAGCCACCATGTGGGTGCTGGGAATCAAACTCTTGTCCTCTGGAAAAGCAACCAGCATTCTTAACCATCCAGCCATCTCTCCAGCTCTCCTCTGCTGTTTCTTAATGAAATTGGTTTCCTTAAACATTTTCTCCTATCACTGAGAGGCCATCATATCTATCGTTAACGCCTCCCACACCCACCTAGGATGCAAGTTTCAAGAAATTGATAGTTTCTTCATGTTTTTGAATGCTGCAAAGTCTTAGAGCCTGTAGCAGGCCAAGCACATGGAAGGCACCTAGTAAATATTTCCAGGATGAAGGCATGGTGTCTGGCATTCTTTGTTCCCAGCCATGCTGGTGACCTGCTCTGCTATGTTAGTGGTACCCAGACAAACAACTTGTGGCCACATGCTGCCCACTTTTGGAATAGGGGAAGTCAATGCCACATTCCAAGTGTGTTAGATGGCTGTACCAAATACTACTCTCCTTGATCCTGGATGGGTGCCTTCAGGTCTCATTGTTCCTGTGGAGGTGGATACAACCGGAGCATCCTTGGGTCCCTTCCAGCTGCTTACACAGCAGCCATGGGAATAAAAGGTGGCTGAGGCAGGCTCCCAGGCCTCCACCTGTTATGAGCTGAATTCACACAGTGCAATCCCAACCCCGACACTGTGGCTGTATGTGGAAATGTGGCTTTGACAGAGATCATCAAGCTAAAATGAGGTCATTCTCATGCTCTCATCCAATCAGCTGGGTGTTCTTTGAAGGAGAGGATATCAGGACACAGACACATAGAACAACTCTGTGAGGACCTAGGGAGGGGATGTTGTCTATAAACCAAGGAGAGAGAAATAAGCCTGCTGATGCCTTGATCTTTGCTGTTTGGGCTCCAGCATTGTCCAAAAATAAATTTATCCATAAAGCCCCTGGTCTGTGGCACATAGTTATAGAATCAAATAGACCCAGACACAGGTCTAAGGACACCTAGGTTTAGCAAGCACACAGGCTTTACTCAAGACTCAGTGCCTGTTGACAGAGCCAGCACAAGGTGCATCATGTCCATTCCTAGTTCAGATGCCTTCCTGGCCGCTTGTCCCACTGTGGTTGCATGGGCTACAATGCAGAGAAGCAACCTCTGCCTCCAATAACACCTAACAGGCTCACTGTGTGAAGGCTGGCACTGCATACACAGATATAAAGATTTTTCAACAGTTAGAGAAACTGAGGCACAGAGAACTGCATGGTTAGTATGCTAGATTCAAACCAAGACCTGTCTGCCATGGAGCATCATCTCCTTCTACCCTGCTGCAGTTTTCTGTAGGGCTTTTTCCCTGGCCACTTGAGATCAACAGGCAACCACAGCCAGGGTGGCATCCACAGGCCTCAATGTCACACCAGAACCAAACCAACAAGGAATAGCACTATGCTGTCAGACCCTAGCAGTGCCAACTCTGTTCTCATCACAATCATGAAGAAACTTCTAGCCTAGGAGGTTGTACAGGTTTCCAGGGCATGGTCAGGACCAGTATTACTCCATGACACCTGTCTGTGCCAGGTTCCAGAATGATGCCAGCCTTTCCCAGGGAGGCACAGGGGAGTCTTTCCCTGTCGACAATGAAAGCTCCTGCACTGCCGATTGAACACAGCAGTCACACACTGGAACCCATGTGCCGCTGTCCACTCTCCTATACTGTAAATGAGGGTGACTCACCACTGCGCATGTAAGAGGCTAGCCAGAGCCAAGACATGAGAGACAGACAATACTTGAGCTCCACTTCCAAAAGGAACCCAGGGGACTCAGCAATGACAATCCACACTCCCAAGGGGCTGCTGTGTATAGCATTTTCCTGCTTAGAGGGGAGTCGACGCTCCAGGTGATCAGGCCAAGACTAGGAAGATGTCCCAGTGCCAAGATTACTAGGCACATACCACAGCTCAAAACCTAGTCTCCTTGCCATGACAACCCCAGACCTCCTCCCCTGGGGACAAAATTTACAAATGCAGGGAATGGGCACCTGTGCTCCCTCTGAGGGCTCCTGATTACAGGGGGACCAGAAGTATCAATTATGGCCTGAAAGCATGAAATTACCTACATGCACCCAGCCATTATCTCCAATACCATTAGATAAATGTCTGCAGGTCCTGCCAAGTCTGAGGATGCCCTCCCATACATCCCCAAGTAACAGGTTGGCCATCTCGGGAGGGATCTTGCTTCCCATGCCACTTGCTCTTAGATATTCTCAACATGCGCTGAAGAAGTTTCTCCTTCTTTGGCTAGGAGGGAGAGAAGACCGTCTCCTAGGAGAAGGTACTCCGGGCTGAGAGCCTACAGTTATCTGTCCCCATTCCCTCCCGGTTCACTTTCTCCCAGCGGAAGCAGCTGTACATATTGGTTTATGCAATGCAGCCAAGGGCCACACTGCTGTCAGTAGCAACTAGAGCTTGGGAGAAAAGCATGCTGGAATCAAGGAGCCTTGGGTTCGAATCTCTATCACTTTCCAGAGCTTAAGTTATAGAAGTCTAGCCACAGCTCCTGAAAATGGAGGCCTGCCCGTCTCTGATGGGGAATGCAAGGATCAGCTCTCCCAAATGTTGCACTCATGAGGCTGTCAGATGGGTGCATCCTGAGGTGATGTGCAGACGCTCCCTCTGAGCCAAATTCTTGCTCTAGATCTCAGTTTCTCTCTGAGCACGGGCGCTGCTGGGTTGCAGGGATGTGGGGTTTTCCAACTCACACAGAAGCTGTCAGATCCCTGTGAGTGGGTGCGGTGGGATAGACAGGGCTGAGGCGTTCAGGACTGAGAGGCTGGAAGGACAACGCGCACAGACAGAGCAGAGCCCGGACTGACACACATACATACAGGCTCTGGCACTTAGATCTGCAGCGACGAACCTGGGGCGCTCAGGATCTGCCAGACGCCGCCACCCAGTCGCTGCGGGAACCGCGCAAGGGCGGAGTCCCCTGCTGCAAAACTCCGCCTGTTATCACACCTCTCTCCACGGGTTAGGACTGCGGTGACCCAGGACCCCTTAACGGGACCGAGGTTCCTTTACTGAAGCAACCTAGAACCCCCACAAGAAGCAAGGAGTGGCGCCTGCCAGACATCCTCTGCGCTGCTATCCTAGCTGGCAGGGTGGGAAAGGATCCTGGCGCACGCCACGGAGCTCCGCCACCCCGGCTCAGTGTTGGGGCTGAGAGCCGGCCTTTCGGGGCTGCACACCCTGGAGCAAAAGTTGGGTGGAGCTGCTGGGCTCAGGGCTCTGCAGTGCAGGTGCAGTCTGACTGCCACCAGTCTTCCAGATCCTCACAGGGCTGCAGCTCTGAACCCGCGGATCCCCAGTCGCAGCACTCACCTGCACTCATGTCAGCGGCAGCTCCCAGTAGGGCGGTCCCCGCGCTGCGACAGCCCGACCACCGGGCCCGCAGGTGCGGCGCTCGCACGATCCTCCGCGCTCCTGTGGCCAGAGGCTTGGAGCACAGTACCCTCTGCCCGCAGCGCCACCGCAGCTCGGGGCTCCCGCCCCGCCCCCCCCTTGTCCCGCCCCGCCCCTCAACTAGGACCCACCCCTTGTCGAGCCGCGAGAGGGTCGCACCCTGGGAAGTGTAGGCGCTGCGCCCCCACTGCCCGCCTGTGTGCCACCGCGGTTGAACTACAAGTCCCAGAAGACACTGCGGTCAGCGCAGGCGCAGGTTGGCGGCTTCGCAGGTGCCCTCCCTCTGGCACCTGCTTCTGGAGCTCTGCAGAGCTGTCAACAGGGAGACTAGAGGACTGTGGCTTATCTAAGTACTGGGATCGCCAAGAGGGAGGAGCTGGGAAAAGCAATCTTGGAGTAACTCTCATGGTGTGATGATGGAAGGCCTCGGAACCAGATCTTCCCTTCCTTCCTAGTGCACAGAAAGAGGGAAACTGAGGCGAGACCGGGGGAGGGGGGAAGTGGGGGAGCAGTCCAGGAGCTGTATTTAATCATACACACGCGCGCGCGCGCACACACAACACACACACACACACACACACACACACACACACACACACACGGCGAGGTCCTATAGGGTTGAGATCCCTATACAGGTGTTCGGACTCCCGGTCTAAACTGTTGACCACCTCGCCTTACGCCCCTGGCGTCGCTCTCCCGGCTCGGCTGACGCTGGGCGGTGCACACTAAGGAGACGCTGGCACGTCCTGCCCTCTTGCCATCCTGCCCACACGGTAACCGAGTCCCTTGTAACGTCAGGCTCCAGCGCAGGGCGTGGAAACACACTGAAAGGAGAGTCTGCATAGGAAGGCGCAGGTGGAGTCTGCTGTGCGCCGCTGGTGACAACAGGTGGGCACAAAAGGCTGAGAGAGGAGAGAGTACGGATGCGCAGGGCCCGGAGTAGGAGCATGCAGGACCTGGCACTGCATGGAGACGCACAGGCCAGGGGCGTTTGGCCTGCGTCAGAGCTGTTTGAAGTAGTACTGTGGCAGGAGCAGAAATTTCTCCCCAGCGATCAGAATCACCCATCTATTTCAAAGGGGACCAGAATGCCAGAGGCTCTGGTAAGGAGCAGGAGCCTTGAAGGAGCATCACATTCCTCCACATCCAGGAGGCCCTCTGGCAGCTGTGCTTGTAGCAGCAGGTGCCCACAAAGAGCGAGGCTGACCCTGGGATCTCTTGCCCAGAAAACTAAATTACCCGGAAAGTCGATAACCGAAATAGGGCTTACTCAGCTGCAACTTATCCATGCACAGTAGCAAATCAGTCTATTTTAATATATTAACTCTAAACCTTTGTTCTGAGTCTGCAGGACTGTGACCCATGGGTGACCTCAGCTACTTGCTTTCTCTCGGTGCCTCAGTTTCCTCACCTTTCCAGTCACAATGAATGCCCTTGGGTTAAATTAGTAATACAGGAAAACTCTTCAAAGCTGCTACCCTGGAGCCAATGCTAAATAAACAATATTCAAGATGACAGTGGTTTTGACAAGGGGATAAATGTGGGCCATCATCCCCTCAAAGGATGGCCCGACTTCATAATTTCAGTCAACAATGACTTGGGAAAATCAAGTCCCATGATTCACTGTTGCCAAACCCCACTGCTGCTGTTTGAGCATCCTGCCTGCAGAGGGCGCCAGAGGCTTCAAAGAGGACACAGGAAGCTCTCTGTACCCTTAACAGGCCGACCACGGCCCTTTTACCACTGAGATGCAGAGGCAGATGCAGATCAGATGTGGCAGACACATTCTTGAACATTCAGCCTCCAGAACCACGAGCCAAACAGACCTGGTTCAGGTGTGTTGTCATAGCAACAGAATATGGCCTAAGATAGGGCATTCAACTTGGCTAGTCTCTTTCTGGAAAACCCTAGAGAGAATGGAGCTTTTCTAGGCATCAGAGCACTAGGAGAAGGATTGGGTCTGGTCCAACCCCTGGGACTGCTGGTGACTTCAGGATGCACCATGTCCCGTGCCCTTTCTGTCTGTACACTGCTGCCTCGTGGGATCTGCTTTCTTTGGCATAAGAAACCATTTAAGACAAGAGCATGTGTTCTGACCCAGTATTCTCCTAACTTGAAGACTGGGCTCTGAGGAGATCTCTTGTGTTTTCAGGCTTAGATGTTGGAGCTGCGAGACCATTCAAAGTCATGTTCAGAGCTAGAAGAGAAGAGAATGCGGTGCACAGGAGACAGAACAGGATTGTAGGAGCCCCCAGTAGACCATAGGGACATCCAGGAGTGATGTCACTCCTACCCTTAGGAGAGTACACTAACCATTGATTATGGAGTGTAGGTTACTATGAGATGAGGCTCAGAATAAATAGCTCCTGGCCTATTGCCTAGTTAGTTCTGAGTATCATGAGCTAGTCACTGCTTCCTCTTGGGCAACAGGTTATAAATTTGTATAAAGATAAAGTGAGGGAAACAGTTGATGCTTACATATGAATTTGACAGTGCAACTTGAAGAAAGTTTCTTCGTGGTTGGGGCCTGTGAGGCCTCCTGAGACACATGGGCTGTGACTATGATGAAGCCTCTTTGTTTTTCCATTAGTGCCCAAAGGACAAGCCCAGACTCTTGCCATGTTGCAGGGCCTTTGCATTGCTTCAAACTGAAGAACATTTATCTTGAAGTATTTGCTTTCTTTCTCAGACACAGGGTCCCCAGAAATATGAAAGGCTAGCAGGCGAATCCTCTAGTGTCCTCCTCATGGAGTCAGCAGGTACAGTGATGTCAGGCATGTGGAGAGACGAAAGAGCTGAGGCTTTCGTAGGGCGCAGGGTCCCCAGGAGCAGCCTCAGTTGGATGGACTTCTTCACATTGGGCTCAGCTCAGGACATAGAAATGGAGGATGGATGTGAAACTGTACCTGAGGGGCCAAGCCAGGCAAGGAAGTCACGGTTAGGGCTGTTGTGTCTCTGTGCCAACCCCTATGGTGTAGACGCATTGTCTCAAGGGTCCTGTCATCACCATTGTCCCCACAACCATTTCACAAACCAAGAAACTGAGGCATTCAATTATTACTGAGTGTTGCCATTAGAATGTACCCAGACCTTTTTGGGAAGAGTGAGCTTTACTGATGCTGTGCCCTCCTGATTCTGTCATTACCTACAAAGGTCATAAGAATTTAAGAGCCACACATGAAGTAAATGGTCAAAACAGGGGTCCTGTTCCACTGGACCACACCTTATGCTCTCCCTCTGGCTGACAAGAATGCTCACTCTTCTGGGAAGCACAGGCCACTCTATGGGTTCTAGTTAAGCTTCCTGCCTGCAGCAGCCTCTCTCAAGCCCTGGTAAGTCAATGCGCTCCATGCCCAGTTTCTTGCCAATCACTTCCGGGTCACTCCAGAACCCAACTTCCTCCTCCTGCCTGGCTCTGTCATCAGCATCAGAACTGCCAGGTGACATTAAGCCTTCCTCACCTCAGTATTTATGGTGCACTTCCTCGTGTCTAGAGGCCCCCGGGGTCTCTAGCCCAGAGGAAAAGGGGCCACTGAGTTGTGGGGTCAATGTGTGCCCCACATTGCCACTCCATTGACACCCCACTTCATAAAAGAAGCCAGAACTGTCAAGCCCCTTCCAGCCTCCTGGCCCTCTTCCTGGGTTTGAGGAATTTTCCTTTAAAGTGATTTTGTGGAGGGTGTCACAAAGCAGTGAGGCTCACCTGGGACCTGGTCTAGAAAGGTATAAGTCTGGAAATATAACAGTTAAGAGAGCTGTGGTAGAGACCTGCTGTCCAGGGGGAGGACCACCCTAAGCTGTGGCTCCCACATGGAGCTGAAACATTGATCTGCTTCACAGCCCAGGAGAGAAACAAATGAAATAGGATGTCATTGTGGGTCTTTCCAACCACTCAATAATTTAATGCTGTGTCATGTGGAAGCAGGAGAAAGGGCAGCAGCCAATTCATTGCTCTCTCAAAGGCATTCTCCACAGCCGGGTGGCAATGCTGCACACCTTTAAACCCGGCACTAGGGAGGCAGAGGCAGATGGTCCTCTGTGAGTAAACTCAACAGAGTGAGTTCCAGGACAGCCAAGGCTACACAGAGAAACCCTGTCTTCAAAAATAAAACAAACAAATAAAGCAGTCTCCACACCTGGGCAGACAGCTGAGGCCAGCCTTGGCTCACCTGAGTTCTTCCTGAAGACCAGAAAAAGGAAAGGATGCAGGAATGATGGCCATCAGCCCAGACTGTTCCTGCTACCCACCACTACAGACATGAAGTGATGTGTAAATGCCACAGTGTGTCTTCCATCCCTGAGCCATCATGGCACATGGTTGATCTGAGAGCCAAGAAAAGGCAGAGCATAAGGTTACACTTGGGAAATTACATACAAGACACCCCAAACTGCTAGCCACTAGATGAACTGACCAGTGAGGGCTGAAGCTGGCTTGGGCCCCTTAGAAATGTGTCTTCTCCTAAACCTTAAAAATGCAAGTTCAAGGTCAGAATGGCAGGAGGGCTGTCATTTCTGAGGCTACTTTGTTCTGGGCCCCTCTCCTTGGCATATCAGAGCACCCCTTCTTATTCACACTCCACTCTCCCTCTGTGCATCTCCATCTACATCTCCCCGTCTAAAGACCTAGCTGTGCTGGGTTGAGGTCCATACTAGTCACCTCACCTTAACTCTGACAACCTCAACACTCTGTCACATGCTGTGATGGCTAATACTGATTGTTAACTTGAACCTATAACCACATTAGCCCCTGTGCATGAGGGAGTTTATAGCAGTATGGCTGAGGTGGAAAGAACCACCCTGAATGTGGGCAGTGCCACGGGCAGTGCCAGACCGAATAAGCAAGGGGGAGCTGAGCTCCGTCGTCGCCTCAGGCTCTTGCTACCTTGATGGAGTGTAGCCCTTGACCTGGGAGCCATAGTAAACCTGCCTCCCTTAAGACGCTTTTCAGGGGTGGGTATGCATGGATCACAACACGTGAATATTGGAGGTCAGAGGACAACCTCAGATGTCAGTCATAAGGTGTCTTCTTTTCAGACAGTATCTCCTGTCACTCTAGAGCAGTGCCTTCCTGATGCTGTGACCCTTTAACACAGTTCCCCATGTTGTGATGATGCCCCTTCAATCATAAAATTGCTTTTGAATCTACTTCATAACTGTAATGTCGCTGTTGCAAATCTTAATGTAGATATGTTTTCTGACCCCTGTGAAAAGGTCATTTGGCCCCCCCAGGGGGGTCACAACCCACAGGTTGAGAACCCGGCTCATAACTTCAAGGAATCTACCTGTCTTCATCTCCCATCACACCATCATTGGAATTACAGGCATACACCACACAGCCAGCTTTTTAGATGGATTCTAGAGGTCTGAACTCGGCTCCTCATCTTGTGAGGTAAGCCCTTTGCTGATGGAATCATTGCCTGGCCCTTGGGTTGCTTTGGTCAGCTACTCTTGCAACAAGAAAACTAAATACTGACATGCTGGGGTCCTTATAGCTAGACTGAAAGTGTGTGAACTTTGGGCAGGCACAGGTCAGACACCGTTCAGTTCACAACCGTGACAGAATGATAGTTCATTCCTGTTGAGGGGGAATCAAGGAATGGGACACACAGGCCACCCTGTGTAGGGATCCAACTGTGGTACTGGCCTCAATCATGGAGACAGAGCAGAGACACTGGGCTATAAGGGAGGAGACTACAGATATCCCAGAAAGTGTCTACATTGAATCCTGTAAAGCCTGCAGGTTGAGGGTTCACCACAAGGACAGCACTGTCCCTGAAGCACTGCAGAGCCTTTAAGGCAGTGTTTCTCAGTCAGTCATGACCACTGGGTGTCTATGTGGTGTCTTTCACAGAAAAGAGTCCACTTGAAAGCACAGATATTTACATTGCAAAATTATAGTTATGAAGTCACATTGAAATTTTATCATGGGGGGTCACCACAGCATGAGGAACCATATGAAGGTTATAGCATCAGGAAGGTTGAGAACCACCGCTTATGGCTTTCAGCAGAAGGAACGAAGTCAACTCTGAGAAATGTTGCCTCCCTGCAAAGCAGGCACAGTAGAGGCCAGTGTGGGAGGTCAAGGAACTGTGTGGTCCCTCCGGAACTGTGGATGTTGTCCTGGGAAGGGATGGGCAGGTGTAGGCTTCTGGGACAGGAGGAACAAAAGTAGGTCACCAGAACCAGGTCCCCAAGTTCAGAATCCCCTGGACTCTGCCAGACACATGTCCCAATTACTGGAGCTATACCTATTCAATGACAATGAGGACACACAACTCAGTGGCATCTTAGATGGTGTCACTGGTAAAGAGATTAGCTTTTGTCCTGGGACTTGTCTGAATTGAGCCTGGGCTTGGTGTCACTGAGCAACTATGGTCACTTGCCACCCATCACAGGCTGACAACCAATGACTTTCTTGGGTGAACCAAGAGTTCTCCCTCACTGATGTAGAGAATATGTCTCAGTGGGCTGTGTATTGTGGAACACGGAGAAGCTGACCCTACAAACCTCACTCCAGCTTCATAGGTCCAGATCCTTCTCCTGGCACACCATGGATCCTAGTGAGGAGTCTGCCTGCCCCATAGTTTCAGCAAGCCTGTGAACAAGGCCAATCCCTTAGTGACAACACTGGACCATCTCCCCCAGGATTTCTTTTGTAAATTCTAGCCAAGTCATTGGGAGCACAGGTCATGTGGCTCCGTGATAATAACAAATGTCCTGCCAGGGAATCAAGATAAGTGGTCTGATTTCTGCATATAAAACAACCTGAGACCACAGCCTATCCCAAGGGATGTCTGTCTGCCAGAGTCCCATGCTCTAAAGAGCTGTCCACACCCACTGTGGCACCTGAACAGCCCCATTCACCCAGTGCCGGTGCCGGTCGTCTGCACTCCACGCAGCCCATTGCTCAATCATAACCTGGGAACCAACCCTGTGTGGCTCTGCAGAGCAGACACATTTCCACATTTATCTGACTTGTCTCGGCAGTCTCCAGTAGGCTCCCATTCTCCCTCTGTTCTGACCCTCTTCATCCCTATTCTGCAGCCCTGAGCCCTCTCCTTACTTTGCCCCCTCATTTGGGCAAACACACTGAACTCATATATCCATCCATCTACTACCCATCTGTTCATCCACCCAGCTATCTAACCATTCACCCGTCTATCCATCTACTCTTTCACCTATCATTTATCCATTATCTATCCCATCTATCTATCCCATCCATCCATCTATCCATTTATCCATCCATCCATCTCATCCATCCATCCATCTATTCCACCTAGCCTTTCATCTATCTATTCCATACATACATCCATACATCCCATCCACCTAACATCCATCCATCCATCCATCCATCCATCTAGATATTCATCTACCATTCTCCACCCATCCATTTATCTCCCCATCACTTACCCATCTGCCCTTTGACCACTTATTCATCATCCACCCACCAACCTAGGCACTCATTTGCTATCTGCTTTCCTCCCACACAGCCATATATTCATCCACTCACCCACCATGTCACCTTTTCTACCATCTACCCACCCACCCATCCATATCTATCAGCTGATTTTTCTGGACAGCCCAGATTACCACCTCTTAGGCTTCTAGGTGCCACAGATTAGGCCTGTTCTCGGCTCCTCACACCTCACCCTAGCACTGCGGTCCCCTTGATATCTGAGAATTCATTTTGGCTCATTCCAGGTCCTGCCTTCAGGTCCCTAGGGCTGCTTCTGCTCAGGCCTGGCCCAAGTCCTATGTCTTTTGGGTGGCCATAGCCTCGCCTCTTGGTCTCCTTGTCCCCATCCCTCCTTCAGCAAGCCAAAGGCATCTGTTAACATACCAGCCCCAGAGGCCACCCTGCTGAACACCCCTGCCTGCCTCTTCCTTTCCCTGCTGGTGACTCCTGCTTGGTCCTCAGGACTCAGCCCAGCCATTGCTTCCTCCTGGAAACGCCAACCTGGGTAAACAGAGTTGGGTGTTCTCCTGGGTTCCCACATATACTGGGTTGCCCCTTTCACAGGTGCAAGCTATACTGATATATTTTATATTAATAAAATCAGTCTGAAATATCAGAGAACAGAATCACCCACAGTCAAGCCATGAGGGTTAGAGAGTGGTAACTCACACCTTTAATCCCATCACTCAGGAGACAGAGATCTTTCTATGTTTCTGTGAGTTCAAGGCCTAACAAGCAAACAGTAGTAGCTCACACCTTTAATACTAACTCTCAGATTATGATGCCGAGTTGAACCGGAAGTAAAACAACTGGGCGGAGAAGATATTTAAGGCAGGTGCAGGCAGACATTAAGGCATTCTGTAGACGCTACAAGCCAGGCAGAGGACTCTTGAAGAGAACATTTACCCTGTTCGGCCTGAGAAATTGGCAGGGTGAGAATTGACTGTGGCCTGTATTCTCTCTCTGATATTCCAGCTTTCCCCCAATATCTGGCTCTGGGTTTTCATTAAATACCAACTAGAATTCATGTAATAGCAAGCTTTTTCATGCTGGCAGCCTCTGGCAAAACTGAAGTTGAATTAAGAAGCCAAGGGAAGGATGGAGGAGCCAGAGAACCAAGGCAGGGGGATGCCTCATTTGGCTTTTCAACTCCAGAAACAAACTCAGCTTGTTCTAAAGAGTACTTAAGGTGTGTCCTCCCAGGAAAACTTTCTGTAGAAAGATCTTAAGAGCAGCAGTAAGAACATTCAGGTTAAGGAACAGTGAGAGAAGACTAGTTGATGCTTCAGGACTTCACTCAAGCTCCTGACCTTACTCAGGGATCAGAGTCAAGCTCCTAGTGTGTGAGTGGGATGGGTGTGCACAGCCGAGCTGAGTCCCATCTCCATCTCCGCATGCCCAGGCAGAACGGTGCCCTCTCAGTCACACCTAACTTGGTGTCCATGGGATTAAGACCATTGCTTTGGGGCTCACACTTGCCACCCAAGACTTGTGGGAACTGCTTCTTCAGGTCCAGAGGGGAAGCCAGTGGGGTTTCACCCACAGCCACAATCAATGCAGTGGATGTCTCACAGGGCTTCTTCTCCTAGACATTCGTTCTTTCCTGTCCATTTATGCTGCTGAACACGGAAGTTTGTGTTTACTATATGCCCTCAAAGTGTTATGTATACATACATATGTATATTCTTATTATTATTTCAAAGTGTGTGTGTGTATGTGTGTGTGTGTGTGTGTGTGTGTGTGTATTGGTATGGTGCATGTGAGTGTAGGTGCCCAAGGAGGCAAGAGGCATCAGATCCTCTCTGGAGCTGGAGTTATAGGTGGTTATGAGCTGATCAGCATGAGTGCTGAAACCAAACTCAGATCCTCTTCTGGATCAGGATAGACTCCAGCACTGTCTCCCCAACCCCTCTATGCACAGATTTTAACAGTATGAATACAGTATAGAAAAATAGTGTTTTAATATATATAAGTTAAAAAATACTTTAAAACTGAAGTTACACATAATTTTATAGGGAAAATATGTGGTGTTTTTCATTTCTGGGGATTCTTGCTGAAGCTTCTCTGTTCAAGGCCATCACATTTATTTACTGTACTGCCCCCTTGTGGGAGAGTGCTCCACTGCAGCTTGCTGTTACAAAGTATCCTAACATCTCTGACCCACCTACATAGAAACAGAATGGAAGGGACAGTTTCTTGGTGGGTTACTTCCCAATTCTGAGGTTTTAGTGCCCTGGTGTTTCTAGCCTATGACCATTGTGTGATTAGGCTCAGAATGGAAAGGAACTGCCTTAGCCTCTTCTTGTCTCCTGGCTGGTTACCTAGTTACCTGACTCCTAGTTCCCGTTTCTAGTGGTACTCCACCCAACACACAGTTGACTCAACTGTGAGCCAACTCCACATCTAGCTCAGATGGTTCTGGATGGTTACAAGATGAGCCCAGGCTGTGAAGACAGCACTAGACCACATCAGCCCTCACCCAGAATCCCCTAGACACCCAAGCCTGGCAGCTAGCTGAGGAAAAGTATCTCTTACCCTCAAGATGATTTCAATGATGCCCCTCCTGATCAGGATATTTTAGGAGTAGGCACATGTGACATCCATGGCCATGGTTGTCCCGTCATGGGAAGTCAGTCTGTGAAGGAAGTCCTATTTAGGGCATCTTGGAAGAGTGAGCCCAGAGTCTCTGAATCAAATCAGTTCTGAGATCTACTTCTGAACATCTAGGGCCAGAGTCAATGGAAACTTTTCTGTTTGAGCCACATGGACTTGAACTTTGCTTGTTGTGGACATCCTCCCTGAGCTCCCGTGTGATCATGTTTTTATACCACTGGGGTGAATAAATGCCAGCCAGTTTAAGCATCCTTGGCATAGCCTCTCTTCAATGGCTTGAGGTTTGGATTGCTTCTCCCTAAGTATAGAACATCTCAGGGTCCACCCCTTGTTTGTTCTCTCTTCTGACAAACTCAAGGAAGTCCTGGGCCTTCATGTGACCTGACCCTCTCTAGAGCCAGAAGGAAAGATGAACGGTCCTGCTCCAAGAAGCAACCAGAAGGAGCGCTCCTAGCACCCCATAACCAAAAAAAAAGGAGGACATACCCACAATAGGATAGTCCCCAGACTCAGTTTCTCACCCCACAGGTTTAAAAACCTCACTGAGGGGACTGGAGAGATGGCTCAGAGGTTAAGAGCACTGACTGTTCTTCCGGAAGATCTGAGTTCAATTCTCAGCAACCACATGATGGCTCACAACCATCTATCATGAGATCTGGTGCACTCTTCTGTACACTGTATACATAGTAAATAGATAACTCTCTTTTTAAAAAAGAAGATTGTGTCTTCTAAGAAAAAAAAAACCACACTGAGCCTCAGCAATCTTCCGTCATTGCTAATATACTCAGCCATATTGCCTATGCAGGTACAGAAGGGAGAGGCCTCAGAGTAGACTCTTACTTTGCAGCGAAGAAGGTATGACTTTTTGTCCCAGACCAGGACATCCATTTATCTTTTCAACTACCCATCTCTGGGAAGCTGTAGCTTTTAGAAGGACACATAAGCCAAGTGGTGGTGGAGCATGCCTTTAAGCCCAGGACTCAAGTGCTCTGCCTTCAGGAAGAGGCAGACAGATCTCCGTCAGTTCCAAGCCTGCCTTTTCTGCAGAGTAAATTCCAGGACAGTTGGAGAAACCCTGCCTTAAAACAAAACAACAACAAAAATTAAAAAAAAAATAATCCTGCTGATAAATTCTTGCTCTCTCCTTCCAAGCCATCCCTGGGAAAAAATGGGACGCAGGGGTGAGGGTGGGTGGGAGCCCTGTCTCTGGCTGATAAATTGTGGTCCCATTTAGCTAGGCATGGGGGGTGTAGGGCTTTAATCCCAGCATTTGGGAGACAGAGGCAGGTGGATCTCTGTGATTTCAAGGCTAGCCTGGTCTACAAAGAAAGTTCCAGGACAGCCAGGGCTACACAGAGAAACCTTATCTTGAAAAACAAAGACAAAACAAGAGTGGTCCCGTTTACCTCTCTGAGAGCAACGTAGGGGCTTCCTTGCAAAAAGAGACAGGCAGACACTAGAGGGCGCTGCATTTCCAGTCTTAGTCAAGGTCAATGGCTTACCAGTTCGCTGTGCAACCCAGCCTTCCTGTGGGACTCCCAGGGTCCTGATATCTACCCCATCTGAGCCTAACTCTTCTCTTCTCGGGGCCTGTCCCCTGCACCTGGCAGGCTAGCGTATGCATGAGCAGGTGCTGAGGAAAGGTCTCCAGCACCTGTGAGTGGCAAACTCCAGCCTCCAGTCCCTGTGCCAGAAAGAAGGGAAGTAGCTAGAAGCCTTGCATGCTCCCCCACCTGTTCCTTTCCTGAACACTGCACAGTTGGAACAGGTGCCAACAACATCACAAAGGTTAGGCTAAGGCTGTTATCTAAACCTAAGCAACTTGACCACAGCCCCTGGAGCTGTAGGATTCATGAGGGTCTGTTGGAGAGGAGGTGGGTGGATTTTATTGCAGGGATAGTTGACTGTGCAGTTTAACACAGATAACTGAAACTCTGGGTGCTCTGTTACACATCTGTAGTCTGTGTTTAGGAGACCGAAGAAGGAGGCTTCCTTGAGCCTAGTAGTTCAAGGCTAGTCTGGGCACCATAGTGATACTCTGCCTCTAAAAGGGAGAAATTTTAAAGCTCTTTTAAGAAAGCAAAACAGAACCTGGCATGTACATTCTTACTCTTAGGACTTGGAAGGCTGAGGCTTGGTCTATATATACCAGAGTTCGAGACTAGCCAGGGCTGCAAAAGAGAGAGGGCTCTCTGTATGCTGGATTTTGGGTCCCATATACTATTATAACCCATCACTGGACCCTGTGTCTTATCTCCTTTGTATAGGTGAACAGATAGCAGGCCCAAGGGCAGGACCTTTCGGGGTCACATGACTATGAGTGACAGCACTGGACCCAATAGCCAGGTCTACCATGTTCTGCAGGTACACAGTTAAAAAAAAAAAAGTTTCTCTGCCAGATCATTATGGATTGTGGAAAGTTCTAGAAAGCAATGCCTTTTGCCAAAGTTATGGCCTGCTTCCTCACTTTGCAAGGGCTGTGCTTGTCCATTCCTGCTTCTTTCCAAGAAACTTCTCTTTCAGCTTGTTAAATGGAACATTCTGCTTCAGATCCAGTAGTGACTGTCCACTGCTGTCCAGGACAGGGGTGCCCACACAGCACCTCAGAGCTCAAGGCCTGGAGCAGAGGCACAAGCCAGCTGACACTGGGTCTTTGGAGGGCCAGGCCTAAGAGAAGGGAGCTACCATTCTCTGAAAGCAATGAGCCCCGCCCCCTCTTCTTGCCCCACCTAGCCTGTGGCCTAGCTTTCTGGCATCACACAGGCGACATTTAGGAGTGGTTGTCTGACCCAAGAAAGCCTTCTGATCCCTCATGGCCTGCCTCTCTCACCCCCATGGAAGGATCAGGCCTTGCAGGGGCATTGTAGTTAAGGAAGGTAACGAGACAGAGTTGGGGAACTGTTAGGCCTTGGCAGAAAGCTTCTTAGAGACAGGGCTGTGACTTTCACAAGGAAGGCTTAATTGACTGAAGGGTGTCATCAGAGGACCCTAGGACTCCTTGAGAAGCTAGACTGGAAAAAGCAGAAATCTATCAGTCCACAGGAAGGAGACAGGAAAACAGGTCTGACTCCTCTGAGTCAGGAGTACTCAGGCTCAGAGATGGCGAGGGCCCTGCCTGAGGTCACATAGTCCAAACTCAATGCCAGGAACACACAGAGAGAAGAACTGGGATTGGAAGAGAAGCTAGGCCTCTGGCCGAGAATTCTGTTCTTACTTCATCAGACAGTTTGTCTCCATCCTTAAATCTCTATCAAGGCCACACTGTATAGATGATCAAGTTCTGTATATCTATGCTTATATCTATCTATCTATCTATCTATCTATCTATCATATAAGGTGGCCTTGAGATGATATAGGTATAGATAGATAGATGTGAGTTCTGTATATCTCTATGTTTATATCTATCATCCATCTATCTATCTATTATACAGGTTGGCCTTGAGATTAGATAGATATATGTGAGTTCTGTATATGTCTATGTTTATATCTATCATCTATCTATCATACAAAGTGGCCTTGAGATGATATAGATATAGATAGATTTATGTGAGTTCTGTATATATCTATCATCTATCTATCTATTATACAGAGTGGCCTTGCAATGATATAGATAGATATATGTGAGTTCTATATATCTATATCTATGTTTATATCTATCTATCATACATGGTAGCCTTGCGATGATATAGATAAATAGATGTGAGTCCTATATATCTGTATCTGTTTATATCTATTATACAGGGTGGCCTTGAGATGATATAGATATAGGTGGATAGATGTGAACTCTGTATATATCTGTGTTTATATCTACCTATTATACAGGGTGGCCTTGAGATGACATAGATATAGGTGGATAGATGTGAGTATGCACATGGATGCGGAGGCCAGAGGACAAGCTGGAGGAGTCATTCTCAGCAGAAAGAGTCTGAGCCTTGTCCCGGGTCTCTTTTAACCTAGCACCTGTTTATCTCCCTGGTTTCCACTGGAAAGAAGTGACAGATCAGGACAGGGCCATCCTCTCTAGACAGACACTGAACTGTGTAGCATGTCCCTCAGAGAAGCTGGTGGTGTTCTGGCTAGAGATATGGAAACAGAGGTGGTGGGGGAGAAGCGTGTACACAGCCATAAAGGACATAAGTGGCTCTTGAGATCGGTAATGCAGGTACTTATAATAAAGGCGGGTGGGGGATGTCCATCTCCGTGGGTGAGAACATTTGAAAGTCCGTCCTCAGGAGCAGCGTGAACATTCCGTGTCCCGACCAGCACTTTGGGGGCAAAGGCTGGACGGGGAAAAGTGAGCTCTGAAGGCAGAGCACTTGAGTCCTGGGCTTAAAGGCATGCTCCACCACCACTTGGCTTATGTGTCCTTCTAAAAGCTCCATTTTCTTTGTTTATTGAGACAGGGCCTCTCTACATAGCCTTGGCTGTCCTGAAGCTTACATGTAGATGAGGCTGGCCTTGAACTCACAGAGATACACCTGCCCCTGCCTCTGCAGTGCAAAGGTATAAGCCATCAAACCCAGCTTAAACGCAGGTGTCCAATATGTTCTTTAAAAGCTAAGACATCAGCTTTAGGACTTATGTAGGAGCAGGTTGAACTAAGCTTTTCTAAGGCCCCAGGCCTGGCCACTCTATGCTAGTGCACTCCAGGGCCACCAGTTCCTATCAGACAGCTTCCCTGGGGAATAGGGGGAGGGGATGATCTCCCAGTCACACAGGTTCTACCACACCTCTCCAGGCCACCGGGTCAGTCAGCAGCACCCCGCCTAGGTGTGAGAGAAATCTAATGTTACCCTGCAGAGCTGGAGAGCTCATGCTAGGGTTGGTAGAGATCCAGGGCCTGGAGTAGCATTGGAACCATGGACATGCACCCAAAGAGTACAGCAGGAAGGAAGGCAAGTCTCCTGAGAACAAGGTATCATCATGAAACAGAGTTGAAGGCAGATAGCGAGTAAATCCTAAATGAAAGCAAAGAGAATTGCCGCACGGCTGGATTCCCATTGGTTCGCTCACCCATTTGCAGGTAAGGAAGACTGAGTGGCCAGCTCCTAACCGACAAGCCCTGAGCCTAGCTGGCGTCGGTGTTTCCTGCCTCCCTGCTGAGCTGGCTCTGTCCCCCCCCTCCCCCTGCCAGTACAAACAACAGTAAACAGAGAGTCGGAATGGGCAGGATGACTGATAAAACACAGGAGTGGGGGCTGTGTGCAAACGCAAGCAGGCCCATACGTGCTCGGCAAGGGGCCAAATCCTCTGCATTTTACCAACACATCCATACCCGCTTCCCCCCATGCTGGAGTTCCTCGGGTTCTTCCACTCCGAACAGGAAGGAAAGGAAGCACAGAGTGGTTGAGAAACATTCTTGACCTCACCCAGCCAGCCAGGAGGCAGCCACAGCACCCTGGTGGCTAAGGAGGCCTAGGGGGCCCCAGGGGGGAGGGTTACGGCCACCTGTTCATTCTCCCGATGGCTGGAGCGCTAGTTAGAGCAGGAATTCACAGACTCACCTGCTGACAAGGATCATTTAGCAACTCTTAAGAAGAACCCCAATTTATCAAGTGGAGGGGCTAGGATCTAACTTTAGGGACATCTACATTTGGGAATCGTTTCTCCGGACATCACCAGGAAGATCTGCCCATATTTGTTGCTTTGTTGGCTCAGCATGGGCCTGGAGGTATACAGTAAGTGCTCAATCAGTGCTGGCTAAAGTTTCTAGTCAGCTATCTCAGCCCCAGCTTTAAACACCGGGTGTGAGAGTGACCGAGCAGCCTACATTATTAGCACAGCATTCACCTGGGAACTGTCCTCTATCCTCAGATGTGCCGGTCCCTCCTTCCCCGAAAAGCCTAGGCAGAGCTCCTAACGCGCTCCTCCGCACCCCACAGGGGAATGCTGACCAGGAGATGACATTCTGATGGCTGATAAGGAGGAGGAAGGTCAAAAGGAGGCTGGCCCCGTCCCAGCAGGGCGGGCCCAGCTGGCTGATGACTCAGGTTGTCTGATTGGAGCCCAGTGGCCCGGGCAGGGCTGTTCTGTAGCCTCCTGAGGCCCTGAGACAATCATCCACTACAGGTGAGGGACCTGGAGGTCCTCTAGCCACCCCTCTCGACCTCGGCAGAATCTGCTCTCCTGGCAGGGTAAGTTCTAGACATCTCAGCTGGATCTGCACCAGGAAGGGCCTACAGACTGCTCACCTGTGGGGACAGGTGAGGACTAGAGGGGGTGTGCTTGGAGTGGTGAGCACCTGAACAGGTCTGGTTTGGAGCAGCAGGGAGGGCAGGTTTCAGGAGGTTGTGGTCAAGGAGAGGGACTCTGGTATCATACCTCCAGTCTGAGAAGTGTGTGGAACTGGCTCTGTCAGGGCTAACAGAGGTTTGAGGTAGAGGGTGTGGTCTCACGTGATCCTCAGAGCCAGACTGGGTCAGGTGCCTCGTGTAGTAGTGAAGTCCCGGAGATGGCTGCTGCTGTCCTCTGGTCTCAGTACCACACAGGATAATTGTCTTTGGGCCCCTCCTACTCCAGCCTTCCATCTCCTCATCTATCTGCGGGAGTGGGGTGGGGATGTACTGTTGGGTGCCCAGAGCAGAGTCTGCATGTGGCCTGTGACCACAGTTACTACAGTACAGTCCTAGGTACCCTGTACACAAGCAGAAGTCCTGGTCTGGGGCCTGGGGCAGGGTGCTGGCTGATCTCAAATTTTTCCCACCTGCTGGTCACCAGCACCCAAGGCTGGGATCTTTTGCTTTGCCTCCAGACTCCATGCTCTCAACCCAGCACAGCCCTCTCCTTCCCAGGGCTAAAGTTCCCTCTAGCCATCAGCCTCTGGGAACAGTAGGACTGTGATTGTACATCTCCCCTCATCTCTCTTCCCTCTCAGGCCAGGACTGAAGGGTAGTCCTTCTGAGTTCCGTCTGTTGGCTCTTGGATTTTAGGGCTGCCCCGGGTAGGTGAGTGTGTGGACTTTGTACAGAAGCCAAGAAGGCCACTCAGGCCCTAGAGAAAGGGGTAGGCCACTTAAGAATTCTGCCCCAGGGTGCCATAAGCCCAGGAATGACACACACACACACACACACACACACACACACACACACACACACACACACACACACACACACACACGGGAGTGACTGGAGTATTTGTAGCCTGTGTGCATTTTGTACTAGAAACCTGGTCCCAGCAGAACTTTGTTCATGGGTGAAGGGGAGCCACCACAGCAACCTAGCAGGGCTGAGGCTCATAATTCCACAAATTTGGAACTAGATGCTGTTTCAAAAGCCTGCCTCAGTTTCCCCGGCGCATCAGGAGAGGAGAGTCCTCAGTGCTCTGCCACCCCCAGCTTCTGTACCTAACACCATGAGAAGGTGTGGACCAAAACCATGTGTTGGCCATGCTGTAGGAGGCCTGGGGTGTGACCCTGAATAGATCATTAAGTAGGATCCCATCTACTGTGTCCCTCCCTGGGCCTCAGCCATTTTGCTATCCAAATGTGTCTAGCCTTGTTCTCTGACTGGCACTTACAGACTTCAGTATTTGGGACATTTCAGTTGAAGGCAGGACAGAGTCTTGAACAGCCCCTCTATTGTTGGTGTCTCCCATCTGGGTGGGTAGTTGTGTTAGTGTTCCTATTGCCGTGATAAACACCAGGACCGAAAGCAACCTGTGGATGGAAGGCTTTACTTCATCTTGTAGCTTGTGTGTGCAGAGAAGCCAAGGCTGGAACCTGGAAGCAGAAATTGGAGCAGAGGCCTTGAAGAAATACTGCTTTATTTTTAGTTTATTATTTGTTTGTGAGAGAGGCTCTCACTACATAGCTCTGGCTGTCCTAGAACTCACTTTGTAGACCAGTCTGGCCTTGAACTCACAGTGCTCCACCACCTCTGTCTCCTGAGTGCTGGGTTTAAAAAGGCCTGTACTAACACTACCTGGCCTGCTTTTTCTTTGTTTAAACAGAATCTCACCTTGTATTATCCTAGTTGGCCTGGAACTCATTATGCAGACCAAGTTGGCCTAAAATTCATAGGGATCCACCTGCCTCTGCCTCCCAAGTGCTGGGATTAAATGTGTATGCCACCATGCCTAGCTAGTTTGCTTTCTTATATCTCCAAGGCCTACCTGCCAATACCACCCATAGCAGTCATTTATCAAGAAAATGGCCCATAGAGTAGCCTACAGGCCAATCTTATGGAGACATTTTTATCAATTGAGGTTCCTTCCCAAATGACCCCAGTTTATATTAGACAAAAAAAAAAAAAAGTAACAAACAGAAGGGGTTATCCACTCAGGATCTAGGGCAGATACAACTGGAGGCCTCTCCACATCCAGATCCCTAAATGTCCTAATTTTCCCTCCCCCGCCCCCCTTTCAGTTTTAACAAGATCTACGATGCATTTGTAACCCATTGGGTTGTTTCTTGCCTACATGTCCTGGGTTGCCCCCTTGTTCTCTTGGATTGTGTATTCACCGACTTCCACTCTTTGTGCTGTGATGGTCAGAATCTCTTGAGAATACCAGGGCACCACACCCATCCCCACAATGTCCTGAAATGGTTTTACTCCAAAGTCTCCTGAGCTCCCTTGTGATACCCCCTCTGCTGGTCCCATGCTCTCTGCATCCTAGGTACCCAGTCTCTTTTCACATGCAGAGCAGAGGAGGATGCCCTGGTGCCCAGGTGGCATGTGGCTGTTCCTGCCTCACTTCCTGATTGATGTGTCTCCAGAGCATACCTCGTGGGCATGCAGGGAAAGCCCTGGTTCTTTATCATTGCACTTGCTATGGGGTGTGGGAGGGAGTGTGACTTATCTGACACCAGGCTATTTCCAAGGTGTTGGTGTTGTAAACACCTGGGTTGGCACCTGTCCCCACACCAGAGGCAGCAATCTGAAAATGAGAGAAATGGGACTGCTGGCCAAAGGTGAATGCAATTGTGATTGTAAGGGCTGATGACCTAGTGGCACTCAGATCTTGGCTGTCTGCCAAGGATGTGGTGACAGATGTCAGTGTGTTGTCTAACCTTGGCAGTGACAAAGGGGGTCTTGGCATCAGCCAACATCATGTCAAGTTTTAAGGTAATCGACAGGAATAGAGAAGTCATTCCCTTTGGATTACAGTTGCTCAGATATAGGTGTCTGGTGAGGTCTGTTACCCATCTAGTTTCTTGTCCTCCACAGGGCCACAGTTCTTCCCTCAGGGGTGAGAGAGGGCTGGAGCAGCCATTGCAGATGATTCTCACCACGCCATGTGTTTATCTCCACCTCTCCTGTCAGGTCCACTCAGGACTTGTCTCTCTTGAGTCTCACGTCACCCAGCACTCTGACACCCACGTAGCCTCTAAGACCCTGCTCAAGAGTCACTGAATTGAGTCCTAAAAGCCTTTCCTGACTACAGAGCAGAATTCATGTCCCCCCTTGTCCCTCTACCTTGTTCCACATACACAGTAGGATTTGCCTGGGTTAGTAGGATTGGGTGATGAGTTCCCAGGACCCTGATTTTGGTACTGGCCTTGGCCCCGTGCTTTGCTGGCCGTGAGCCTGTGTTAAGGTTGCTCTAATTCCCTTGTCCTAGGGAGGTCACTTTAGGAACAGCTGTCAGGTCTCTCGCAGTTGGGTAGGGGAGTAACATATATTTGTGGAATGCACTTGGTGGCATTTACTGTCTGTGATAGTTTGAATTTGACCCCCATAAGCTCTCTGGAAATGGCACTATTAGAAGGTGTGGCCTTGTTGGAGGAAGTCTTGTCTTGTTGGAGGAGGTTGGATGATATGCCTTTAATCCAGACCTTGAGGCTGGAGGGCACACCTTTAATTTTGGCCACACCTTCTGTTGGAAGTGTGTGCTGTAGGGGCAGGCTGTGAGGTCTTTTTCTCAAGCTTCCCACATTGTGACAGTCAATTGACTTCCTGTTGCCAAGTAGCTGTCTCAGCTCCAGCACCACATCTGCCTGCACGCTGCCATGCTCCTCTCCATGGTGATAATGGACTGAACTTCTGAAACTGTAAGCCAGCCACCTCAATGAAATGTTTCCTTTATAAGAGTTGCCATGGTCTCTTCACGCCAATAAAAACCCTAAGACACTTGTCTTAATAACTTCTCTATTGCTGTTAAGAGATATCACGACCACAGCAAATTCCAGACGAGAGCCCTTAATTAGGGGCTTGCCTATAATATCAAAGGGCAAGTCAATGACAATCATGGCTAGGAATGTGGGGGCAAATGGCAGGACTGGCACTGAAACAGTAGCTGAGAGCTGACACCCCATCCACAGCAGGGGTTGCTTGATACTGGGCTTGGTGTGGGCTTTGAGGTTTCTGCCATGACACACCCCCTTCCAAGGCCACACCTCTTAATCCTTCCTAAAAGTTCACCAACTAGGAACCAAGCATTCAGATATATAAGCCTATGGCCAGAAGGTGGTGGTGCACACCCCAGCACTTGGTGGGCAGAGGCAGGCAGACCAGTCTGGACTACAGAGTTCCAGGACAAAGAAACCCGGTCTCAAACAACAACAAAAACAAACAAACAATATCAAATATTTAAGCCTATAGAGATTCTCATTCAAAGCACCACACTTAGCTAATCTGCCTTGTTTATATCAGGTTGGATTTAGGGACATTATCTCACACTTTGTATATTAGTTAAGAGTTCTCTAAAGGAACAGAACTGATAGAATAAATATAAAATTTTAATACACACACACAAAAAGGAGGGATTTATTAGGATGGTTTATAATCGGTGGTACACCTAGTCCAACAATGATTGAAGGTAGTTAGGAAGTCAACAAGGCTGGATGTCTCAACTGATCTTTAATATATACTGGAATTCAAAGAAGTAGGCTCCAAGTCCAGCAAAGGAATGGGCTTGCCAGAGTGAGCAAGGGCAGCAAAGAGAGAAAACCCCTTCTCCCATGCACGCCCTTTACATAGGCTGCCAGCAGAAGGTGTGGCCCAGATTAAAAATCGATCTTTTCACTTCAAATGCTTTAATTAAGAAAGATAAGTCCCTCACAGGTGTGCTTAGCCTCTTGGGTTTTAGTTCATTGCTGATGTATGAGCTGGCAGCCAAGAGCAGATATCACACATTGTGTAATCATCTACTGCTGCTTCATATTCTTGCTCACATTGTTCTAGCTGCATCCATTGGCACCTCCTTCAGGTGGCTCCTGTGTCCTCTTGGTATAGTTATATCACAGTGGTGACCTGTTGAGCCACCAATCATTCATTCACCTGCCTGCCTGCCTGCCTGCCTGCCAGCCTAGATGGACCTCTCCCCCAAGTCACGGCACAGAAGCCATGACTTAGCTCCTGGGAACAAGCTGAATCAAGCAAGTTCAATTTTGTTATGGGAGAAAGACCTTAAATACTTTTATTTCCAGACCTTCTCCCCAGCCAGGGGCAAGGGCTTTGATTTGCTGGTATCTGTGGCTTCTGGTGGTCTCTACTGGTTTAGGAATGTTGTATCCAGACTCCACCCTCTTCAGGGTCCCAGGCAGATCCCAGGTTGATTTATGCAGAAGTGCTTAAGAACACACGTTTTTAAAGCACTAGTTATCACCAGTTTGCACTGGCTGAGGCTGGGCTGATCTCCAGGCCTCTGAGAAGCCCATACATTCTACACCTATCTATAACTGAGTCCATCAGTTATACTCCCTGACTACCACCAGCCACTCCATGACCATTTGTATAGTTTCCACTCTTCCAATAAATGTATTCCGTCACATTTCATGAGCCACAGCTGCCTGGGAACCCCACCATTGGGCCACTTTTCATCCATCTATACCCAAGATTTAGCTAGTTGATGCCCTGGCCTACCGCCTGCCCTGTTCCTGGGGCGATTTTGTTTGTCTGGCCCCTTTAACTATCATTGCGGCTTGGCTGTTAGCTCTGGTGCACCCAGGTCCCAGCTATGTGGCTCAGCCATATCTCTGATGCTGAGCACTGGTCCATCTCCTCCATTCTTGCCCCTGCTGACATATAGCAGTAGTAATAATGTGCCTCCTTTGATAATGCCCCCTTTCATCAAGCCTAGCAGGTGCTGAGTCAGGCAAACCTGGAGGCTGGATTTAAAGGAGCTACCCAGAGGACTCACCTGAGCTGTTGACTCCAGAACCTGTTCTTCCCCAGTCACCTCTGAGGAGAGCTGTTTGGGAGGGTGAATAGTGGGAGATAGGTGTCTGTCTTCAGGATGTCTTTTGTATACAAATAGTGCTCTGTAGAGACAAAGGGAATACTCCTTCCTGTAGTAGATGAGAGGAGCCGCCCCCCTCCCCAGCACACACCTGGCATGGCATCAAAGCATTGATCTCTCTGGCCACTCCTCCATTACATCATTTGGGGAACACCGCAGCTGGGCTCCTGGGTTGTGAAGGGTGCAGGTGTGGCTGTTACTTTCGGATTTGCTGCTCAGAGCATGCAGAGAGAGCTTGCCAGCAGATGCCACTCAGTCTCTGTCTGTACCACACCCCATCATGATGTCCCACAGGAGGAAGGAGAGAACACAGGAGCCGAGCTGGGCTCCAGGTTTCAAGTAAGCAACCCTCTCCCACCTAGCTGTCACCAGAGGAGGACCAAAGAGGGACTGGGGACATGCAGTTTGTTTGGTTGGAAAGACCAGGAAGGGAACCTTTGGTGTTCACAGCTGGCACTGTGTGGCATGGTAGGGGCGCTGACAGCATTTGAGGTTTGGCCAGGAGTGGAGAAATGTAAAGTGGCTGAGAAAGTAAGTGGGCTGGGCCTCCATGACAGCCAAGGTGGCCTCAAGACCATTTTTCTCCACACTCCTGAGGCTGACATTGAGGGACAGGGCTGCAGAAATCCCCACCTCAAGCCCTTCTGCCCATCTTAGAGGGCAGTGATGTGGCCTGGGAGCCTCAGTTTCCAGGCAGAGGTCTTAGCTGATACAATTTTGTTTCTTACATGGGGAGTGTGTGCTTCGACTGGTTAATGTTTGCATAAACCATGGCCAGGATCATCCCAGGGCATGACTGGGCTCTAGGAAATGCCAGGAATTCCAGGCAAGGCCTGCACCCAAGTCAGGTGCACAGGGGCTCTAGGAAGTGTGAGCCCATGGGGATTGGGACCTAGCATCCTGGCATCTTATCTATGAACAGGGACAAGACTTTCCTCAGCTCTCTGAGAAAGTTGCAGCCACGAAGTATCCACATAGTCCCCGTCTAGAACTTTCTACTTTGTCCTATGTGTACTCCGAAGCCATAGCCCAGACTGTCTATGGACCTGGTTCCTCCCAGCTCTGTGATCTCATCCTGGAAGAGTACTACTCTTTACTGTTAAAGGATGAGCTGCTGAAGTTTATCTTGTTGCCAGGCTGGATAGGGGCATGGCGTTGGCATGACAACCTGGACACCCAGTGAGAAGGGCTCTCTGGCCATTATTTTTCCCTGTGTACTTGTCTCCTTATCTGGGGTGTAAGGCCACATACCCTTCCACTGACTGCCTTGCCCAAGGTGGAGAGCACTGTTTGGGAGTCATTGTGATACATCTGGTGTTAGGCCTACTGAGGCTCACCCAAGGGAGAGAAGTGACTGTGGACTTTGTAAGTTGCAGTGTCAGAGACTTCCTAGGCTGGAGTGTGATGCTGGATATCACTAGCCAGTATCACATCACTGGACGTCACTGGCATAACAGAGGCAGTCCTTTCCTGGGATCAGGTGTCTTTGGGCTGTCAGAGGCAAGGGAACTGATTCCTGCTTCCTGTGAACCTCCGGTTGAGTGACCTGTCTGTCCACCTGGTCTGAGTGGCCCTCAGTTACCTAAGAGCCCATTTTCCCCTTGTTTTGTTTTGCAAAGGGTAGCTCCTACAATCTAGGGCTGGAGGCATTTTTACTCAGAGTTGGCTCTAGTAGCCAGAGCCAATGATAACAAATAGATCAGCGCCTGTTGGGCAGACAGGGTTCTAGACCTACCCGTGTGTGTGCACACGAAACAGCTGTTCTCCAGCAGTAGACTTATGCTGTCCCAGCTAGTAGTGTACAGCAGACACAGAGGGACAGGGTGGGTTCTTAGCAGTGCAGAGGATACTACTCAACAAGGACACTCAAGACCCACCAGCCTATTCTTCAGGATAGGTACGAATCAGGGATGAGCTTGCCTTAGAGGTGTGGCTGGAGTCTGCCATTTTGTTGAGATACAGGACATTCTACTGAGATATAAGCTGGTTTCAGGGCCAGGCAGCTTTGGCAAGGGGAGGATCAGGCTAGGGTGCATCCCTAATGCTCTACCTGAATAGAGACAGGGCTGATTTCTAAGACTTACTCTTGAAATAAAAATACATTGACAGCCCTCTTTCCTGTGCAAGGGACTGAGGGTGGCTCTCTCCACAAGCCTCAGTTTCCCCATGGTCAATCCTGAAGTATGTCAGTTGTTGCCTTGTCATCTGACCATCTTCATTTGGAACCCATTGCCCATACAAAGAAACCAATGGTTTACTGTTTTTCTCCTGTGTGATTGCTTCCACCCCGTGTGGAGCAGAGAAAGTTTGTATTCCTGTATTCTGTGCAAGTCAGCTGCTCCCACCATCTCTTAGCACCTGTCCTATGTCCTAGCAGGCATTTCCCCCACGTTGAGCCTTTGCATGTTCAGTCTGTCACAGGGGCCTAAGTGAGTCACTGGTATTCAGGCCAGCTGACCCAAGCTTCCTCTAGGGCCCAATAGAGCAGTCAGTCCACAGACCACACTCATAGGCCAGGCCTGGTCCCCTGCTGTTAAGTGGTGGTGGAGGGTGGCCATTGCCTACCCTTGGCCACTTCCTTGATGCCCCATGATAATGGCAGTCACATCAGACCCCGTTGGTCAGCAAAGCTAAACATTACTTTTCTGGGCCTTAAAGTATGATTGTTTTCATGTTCTAGAATGATCTTAAGACTCTGCTGGAGGCCTCTGCTCTCCTGAGCTCAACATTTATATAGTCTGTTGAAGATTAACCTCAGGACAGGGTGCCTAGCCTCTCCTAGCTGCCTTTGTTAGAGAGTGAGTGGTTTCCAGGGCTCAGCCCTCTGGGATACCCCTGTCCCTTTGGAGACCCTTCAGGATCCATCTTTGCCTACCTGGTTTCCTCTGGAATTTGGCTCAGGATCTTCCACTTTAGTAAGTCCCCCTCTGTTGTCTTCCTTACCTGGCCTCTGAGGCCCTTCCCATCATTGTCCAAGTCAGACATAGTATCCTGGTGTCAGAGTTGGAATAGTGGGCCACCATGGCTTTGGGATCCTGGTGGGCAGGATGTGGATTCTCCCATGAGTAGGGCCTGGAGCAGAGGATCCCTGCAATGGTACACTTGTCTCTAAAGAATACTTGGAGTGTGCTGCACAAGGGGACACACACTATTCAGAGGGTTGGAATCAGAGCCTCAGAGTATGTTTTGGGGGAACAAGAATGCTGGTCACCAGCTCAAAGCCGAGAGTCTCTTGAGAGGGCCAGGCCAGGAACTTTCCTTTGTGATATAACGGCACCCTGGTCTTCCAGGGATGACTCTAAGCTTTGTCATTGGTGCATCCTGCTCTCGTATTTCATAATTACAGGAGAGTCCAAAATAGTAGCTGTGCCCATGACTTCATTAAATGTGTGTCTCTGGCTCCTGAGCAGCCAGAATGGTGGGCAGGGAGCACCTGCCTCAGAAGGTTAGCTTCTCTCAGTGAGTCCTCCCTAAGGAGGACAACATACCTTCTGTGTAGCTCCCGCCTGTGGCTTCCCCTCCTGGAAGTGAAAACAGCCAGGACCAGAGGTGGGGTGGAGTGAAGAGAAGCTGCCTGGGAGCCACTCCCACACCTAACGGACCTGCATCTCAGTAGCGCCTGTGGAGTTATGTGCTGAGAGGAACAAGGGAAGTGAGCCACTGCTCTTTGGCTTAAAGCATAAGACCAAGATAATGTGGAGACCTTACCTCTCAGGGTAGAACCTGATTCTTGGGGTTCCTAGGAATAGGGCCTTCTACCTCTTGTGGAGACCTTACCTCTCAGGGTAGAACCTGATTCTTGGGGTTCCTAGGAATAGGGCCTTCTACCTCTGCCTAGACTGGATAAGTCTAGAGTGACTGGATAAGGGAGCTGATTCCAGTGCTTGCCTGAGTTGAGGGACCCTGGGAAAATCTCTCTCTAAGTCTATTTGATATTAAGCCTGCTGGGGTTGACAGTGTCATTGGGCTGTCATGAAGTCCCATGGCATGATCTACCCAAGGGATAAGCATCATGGCAACGGTACAGACATGTCGTGGATCAGAACTGTGGGAGCTAAATACCTCCCAACTTTACCTTTTGCAAAAGGGAAACTGAGGCTCAGAAAGGTGACAGACCGGTTCTTTTAGAGGGATTGAAGTAAGGCAAGCTGGGCTTTGGGTGGACCTCTGGAAATCAAAGCTGTGTGACTCTGCTCTGTAACCCGCAACTTCAGAAGGATCCTGCCAAAGAGCCCTGACCCTGAAAAGTAGTTGCCCTGCTGGATGGCCCAGGAGCTCCCTACACACACCGGGGGAGGCTCCCTGAAAACCCCCTGGCCTTGAACCAAGAGAGCAGCTTCTGAGACAAACAGGATACTGGTGTGGGTTCAATGGGGACAATAGCCGGGAGAGGAAATGCCTCCAGACCCATGTATGGGTGTGGGCTTGCAGCTTTCCGAAAAATAGACCTGGTGCAAGTTAGCATCTCAGGGGTGTGCATTCTCTGCAGAGAGAGGTTAAGCACAGTGTGCCTACACCCTCAGCACTCCTCACAAATGGAGACAGACATGCAGGTGAGATACCCACAGCACCTAGTGAGTGTGGGGGTAGACATCTTTCAGGATGGGCACTGCAAGGGCCAGAGAATAGAAGGCAGGCTTCAGTCCAGGTCATGGGAGGTTCTCGGGTCAGGCTACATACAATCTGAGGGAAAGTGTGTGCCCCCACAAGCTGACTCCAAGGGTGTGTGGTACTTGCAAGCTGAGGAGGAGACTGCTCCTTCCAGAATGCTCCTATTGGAATCAGTAGGCTGAGACGTTGCCCAGAGCAGACTGAGAAGCAGCACATGTGTATTTTGTGTGTATGCATGCAGACATGTGTGCAAGATCTGTGTACCATACATGTCTCTAGAGCACCCACATGTCTGCAAGCATGTGTATGCACATGTATAGAAGGAAAAGGGAACAGAGAGCCGGGCTGGGGTTAGCAGGGCCTGAGGGCCGGCTTCCGGTGGACTTCCCCAATCTCAGCACCGTGAGTGTCCCCAGCCTTCACCACAGAGCACGGGGTTAGCCGTGGGCAGGCAGGGCCAGGGCCTGGCTTGGAGCCACAAGGAGCTAATAATCAACTGGCCAGTGGAGTCCTTGTAACACTCGGCCCTGCTTTGGGTCTCCAGGCCCCTAGGCTCAGGGAGGAAGTGAGGCAGGAAACGGGGGCGGTGGCTGTACTGAGCAGTCAGCCAGCCAGCTGTGGGCGGCCCCTGCCTGTCCAGGCCAGCTGGAGACAGACAGCCTGTGGGCCAGTCAGCAAGGAGCTGAGCCAAAAGTGGCCACCTGGCACCTGCGTCTCTGGGCCTGGAAGGAGGTTCTCTGAAGAGCAGAGTGCAGGTAACGGGGTTCTGGAGCGGGGGGCATGGGCTCTGGGAGTCAGTCGGCTGTGGTTGGGAGAGCCAGGCTTTGCCACGATTGTATCTAAGAATAGTATTCCCCCTTCCTCTTTCTTCTGGGGTTGGGCTGTGGCAGAACCTGCCAGGGAGCCATTGGAGACTGGCACTCAGCACCCTGGGGCTCTGCTAGACTGCCGAGATTGTTCAAATGAGACCAACTGCTAATTGTGACACCGACCCTTTGCAAATATGTCCTTGAGGTCTGAAGAAGACACGGGAGTTGTGTGACTGCATGGGATTCAAAAGCCAGTGGGCCCCAAGTGTTGAACTCCAGCCTTGGTTCATTGCAGGCCATGCCAAACACGCCCGTGCTGGTGTGGAGCTTCATGACGCTCCTGTGGCTGTGATCTGGTCACTCTGAGGTCACTCTGGGTCTCTGTTAACCGATAAAATGAATAACTTAGTCATTGTCTGCTATCTCTGAAGAGCTCAGCAGGAGCAGACTGTTTAGGGCTCTGGGGCTTCCCGGGCCTTCTGACCCTCCTTGCCCTTCCCACCCTCTTTGTCCTGCTGTGGAAGAATAGCTACTTACAGATGGCAGAAGAATATAAGGAAAACATGCTCAGACTCTCACCACCTGATTTACAGTCCCCTGCTTCTGGTACCCTGGCTGGGCCAAACCTCGAGTCAGACATCTGTGACACGGATGGGTCATCCTCTAGGTTGGGGTTAAAGGAGAAGATTGAGGAGGATGTTGAAAGGTGCCACTGTTACGTGACTGTCAGCATGTTGTTGGTTTCATGGAGCTTCCTGCAGCAAGTGGGATGTCAGTGTCTTAAGTGTGTAGAATCACAAATGTCATGATGTGGGTGTGTGAAGCCCATCTCCCAGGAGAGAAACCTTGAGGATGTCACCTTGTTCATGACTGCTATAACAAACTATCACAGAAATTGTTCCCTTAGGGTTTGGAGGCCAGGAGTCAGAGACAAGGACACACACAGCCTCCAGAGTTCCCAAGACAGGATCCCTCATGCTTCTTCCAGCCTCTGCTTGTGGCTGGATGGCCCCCGCCCCGTCACATGCCCTCTTCTGTGTGTCTCATTCTCTGTAGACCCCAGGCACCAGGTAAAGGACTCTAATCTGGCATGAGCACCTAGTCCATTGGAACCATTCTATTCTAATCCAATATCCAACAGGACTGAGGGCAACTTCATCTGAAACCACCTGTTTCCAACCCAGTCCCCACCCTGAAGTTCCTGGTAGTATGACCAGGAGAATACTGCCACCTCTAGGCAAAGTCTCAACAGTCCTGCAAAGCATAGGCTCAGGATGTACCTTGGTGGGTCTCTGGCCAGACCTTTTGTTAGCTGCCATGTGGATGCTGGGAATTGAACTCAGGTCCTCCAAAAGAACGTCAGTGCTCTTAACCGCTGAGCCATCTCTCCAGCCCTGCCAGACCTTTTGGAGCATAGACAGGACCAACTATAAAAGCTCTTTCCTCCAGCCTACACCCTGTTATGTGACACCGGCTGACACCCTGAGTGGGTGTTTTTGTTCTCATTTTATGGGTGGGTAAACTGAGGCGTAGAGCATCTCTCTCACACACACGGGCGCGCGCGCGCACACACACACACACACACACACACACACACACACACACACACACACACGCACACTGAGATTGGCCCTAGGTCTTCATGTTCCAGCAAGCAGTAAGCTAGGTGGATGCTGGAGGTCAGAGCCTGTGGTGGCTGAGCTGGGGTCACCTGATGCTTCTGCCACCTGGGCAGAGGACAAAGGCTGGGAGGAGATCCTGCTAGCCACTCTCGGTTGATTGAACTTTTGCGGCTTCTGGATGCCCTCCGGGGCCGGCTGGGCTCTAGGTACTTCTGTTGCTGGAGCAGGTCAAATAAGCCTGTGGAGGTCTGTGCAGTGAGGAGATGGTCCCACATTAGCAGACAGGGCCCACTTCATCCCTGGGGCTCTTCAGTCCTACTATGATTGCAAGTTTGGGGACTTCCAGTGAGCAGGTGGGAAGTTCCCTCGGCTGGGGAGCCTATTTCTCCAGAAACACTTTAAGCCCAGTCCCAGGTCTGTGTGAGATCCCTGAGTGCCGCCCCCGCCTCCCAGGGATGGTAAGATTAGTGGGCATTGGTCAGCTTCTATAGAGACACTGGCCAGCCTGGAGGTAGGGACACCTGAAGGTCTAAGTGGCGAGAGAGACCATTAGGTAGGGAAGGGGCATCTTGAGTTTGAGGGGAAGTGATTGGGAGCCATAGACTCTACAAACCAGGACCTCCCTCATCAAGAGAATGGATCAAGTGGTTGATTGAAGGCACTAATGTGTAAGACCCAAGAGATGAGGAGTCACCTACCCCTCAGGCATGTACCTTCTGGTCCTCATAGACCTGGGCAAAAAAGACAGTGGGCCTCTGCAGTGGTAAGAACCAGGGCAACAGTTTGGTAAACCACAGCAGGAAAGGACACAGTTCAGGCTAGACTTAGGCTGGGGAGGAGGTCAGGGTGACAGAGCCAATGCTGAAGGATGCCCTGAAGGATCTCAGGCATGACCAGCTGGGATGCTGCCTTAGGACAGGGCACAGGTGGGCAGACTTGTGTAATTCTGTCCCCGTGGTATTGAACTGGGCCATGCAGGCTCCTGTGCCTGCGGTGATTGAGTATTGAGGTAAACAGGTGCCTGTAAGGATCCAGGGTCCCCTGGCATCTTTGGTATGAGATAGCTCTTTCCTATCTGTCTATCTCAGATCTTGGCCTTCAGGCACAGTTGAAGAATCAGGATTTGTCCACAAACCAAACTATTGGATTTCATGAAAAGCAGGTGCCCAGATGCATAGGCCAGGGGCTCACAGAAGCCATTTCTCAGAGGTAGGGCTGTGGCTTCTACAAACCTTTGTCTCCCAGCGACCCAAGACTTCTTCCTGTGATCTCCCTCTCTTTCTAGCTGCCCATTTACCATTCTTCCCAGCACAGGATGGGGGCAGCAGTCATTATTACAATAACAGAAGGCTTCAGAATGGGATTCTTAACACCCCTGTTCTGCAGAAGGGAAGATATCCTGAGCTAGGCCAGGACTAGAACTCATGGTGTCAGCAATGCTCATGGAGACTTGTACTGAATCCTTTCTGTGGGCAGCTCCCAGGGAAAGTCCTTCCCCTGAGATGGCCAGCCTCCTGAAGGCTACAGGGCAGGTGGAGGGCTCCCAGACTCAGAGTCAGCATCAAGCAGTGACTGCAGTGCCATGTGCCTCTCTGCTACTAGAAATGAGCATCAATGGGAGTTTGTGCACATGGGAATTCGATGCCCTCAGACTCAGTTTCCCCACCTGTAAAGTGAGAAGTTGCATGGACCTTGGCTACAGCGGCCTGTCTGAGGCCCCTGGCAGTAGATGGCTGGTGAGTAGGTATGTGGCCTAGGTCTCTGGGAACCTCCTAAACCTAAGTTTGGCTGGCTGGCCCAATTCCATGCATATGGGCAGTTCTTGGAGAGGGAACAGGAACCAGGCCAGGTGTTGGGGATGTGCCTGATGTACCGTGAGTCTCGTGAGGGCTTTGCTGCCCTATTTTGGGGACTAGTCCTTCTACTTGAGCCTCTCCACTACACCGGCACAAGCATGGAACAAAGCCCTAGACACAGCAGGAAACCCAGGAAAGGCTAAAATGGCACCTCTGTTTTCTGTACCATAGGCCTGGGCTCCTGCCTGTGCTAGTCCTGCCTGTATCCTATATCTGGATGGAGCCCAGATACCCTACCTCTCTGTCTACCTCTGCTAAGGGAGCTCCTCACCTCAGATCAGTAGACATGGGCCATTCATGGGAGTTGGTGGCACATGTGGGACACTTCCTATTCTGCAGCTGGGTTTCCGGGTCTGTATCTGGGCGCCCAACTCCTCAGATTGTGGTAAGAAAGGGTAGGGTTAGACTGGACTCAGTACAGGAGTATCCCATGGATGCTCTGCCTACAGAGATGAAAGTCCTCAGCCCTTGGCCTGTGGGCTGGAGTTCAGAACTACTTCAGTCAACCTCTACATGTGTCTCTACCCTTTGACCTCCCTGAGGGTGCTGTGGATAGCCCTATCACAGTTACCAAAGCTGAGAGTCTAGCCTGTGCTCCATAGCCCTGCCTTTGGTCCCTCCCATCTAAGTACCTGCTTTTGGTGCTCTGTGCCCTCTGATGGATGATGGAACCATCCAGGGACATGGCTGTCAGATTAGATTGTCCTTCTGTCATTTCTGATACCAGGGAAGAGGGAGGCACAGTGACATGTCCTGGGGTCACCAGTAAAGCTGAGGTCGTGGGATCTGGAACCAGGGATCTGGAACCACATGGCCTACAAAACCGAGCTCCCCTCCCCTGCTCACAGAGAGGCACTCTGTCCTCTTTCTTTCTCTCTCCCTCCCCATTCGCCCCTTTCTTCTCTCTCTCCTGCAACCTCTCTGAGCTGTTTCTCAGCCCTAGATAGATAGGGCGTGTGGTCATGCAACTGAAAACCAGGACCCACAGGTGTCTGATGGAGACTTGGGCTCATTTCTGTCCCCACAGCATCCTGTACATGTGTTGAGTCATCTACAAGGATGTTTGAGCAGCTGCCTGAGGTGGGACACTGAGCCATTTCTCAGGGACCTCCTGGAGAGCAAGAGGGGGGCACCTCCCTCGCTACCCACCTGTTTTGTCAGATAAGGTGACTTTGACTTGATGTCCTATATTAGTGCCAGACTCTGAGGCCTAATTGTTTGACTGAGCTGGGAGGCCAAGCAGAGCTCTAAAAAGTTCCATGGGGATTCACGTGGTGAAGGATTTGGGTTCTCTGGGCAGAAGTATCAGCCTCTGCACAAAGGACCCACCATAGTACAAACAGCATACATGAGGGACTGAAGAGGTGGTTTGAGATGGCCTGAGGTGTGGGAAGAGCATACAGAAGCCAGTGGGTCTTCAACAAAAACAAACCACCAAAACCCTCACCGGATCTTGGAGGTGTTAAACACCCTGTATTGTCAGTCTTCTCTTGACAGCAACATCCTGTCACTGAGAGGCCTATCAGCTGACCACTATCCTCTCTCCACAGAAGGCCAGCAACATGTCCAGCTCTCAGCCTTGAGGCCACTGTGTGTCATGAAGAGCTCCAGGGAGGAGCAGGCCACTTCTGAGGAACTATCCACCATGGGACGGGGCCCCGAGGAATCTCCAGAAGTCTGTAGCCATGGGGACCAGATCCACAGAGTATCCATGAGCTTGCCTACTGACCAGGAGAGAATGGGGCCTGAGGAGGCTGAGGCAACAGTCAGGGGTGGTGAGTACAGTTATTGAAACCCATCTTATTCTCCTGTCCACCTGTCTATCCACTACACATACTTTTAACTCCTTCCTGATAACAGAGCTGGCATGGACACTCTGGTGCTGCTCACTGGGTCAGCCACACTGTAAGGCTACTTTTAGAGGTCCAGGCTTCTGGGATGGATGCAGTACAGCTAGGACCAGTGAGCCCTCTGCTGACCAGGGGCCTTTCTAAGAGCCTCACTGATAGCAAAGTTGCCCTGGAGAATGTTCTAGAAATACCTCCGATGGACTAGTCTACACAGTGCTATCCCACCTTGTCCTCATTGACCTTCTCCATTAGTTGGGGTGGAGTGCCCTCCCACAAGCTAGACTGCGGCTCAGGCTCTGTATTGATCAGGGGCCAAACCAGGACTGGAGTCTTTTACTGAGGCCTGGATGGTGACACCTGCTGTGTGGCTACCCAGGCAAGCAGCTTGGTGCTATGATGAGGAAGCCAGATGGCTACACCCTAGGAGGTCTGGTTCTTATCATGACTGGCCACAGGCTACTGCTAGACTTGGGCCTCAGTTTCCCCCAACTTGAACAAGCTGAGAGGCAACCTTAGCAACCTCAAGGACCCCATTGCTGCCATCCTTGGGCCCTGACATGGAGGAAGAGGAGGGCAGGGACATCCCTTCTCACGCTTCTTCATGTTGTATGACTGTTCCTTGCTCAGCTGTCATGTCTCTGGCATGTAGAGATAGCAGATGCTACACCCTTGGTCACTCCTGATTGACACAGGAGTGAATGACACACTAGGAAGGAAGCCCTAACCTTCCTGGCAGGCCTGGCTCAACCCCTGATGTGTCGATGCTGGGCACCTGTAGATTTCAGACCTGTCATTTGGTCCTTCTGACCCTGGGTGAGGAGTCTGGTGGTCTAGTACTGACTCAAAAACAGGAAATGGTCCTCCCAGAAAGGGAGGGCTGGGTGGAGCCAGGGTCTGGGCTCTTCTTCCAAACAAAAGGGAACATGCAGATAAGCGAGGAAGTCCTGACAGCCCCCCCCCCATGTCCTCCCACTTTCTGTCCCCCCAGGCCACCCAGGGAGAGACTGCCAGTGTCCATTGTCAGAGCTGAGCTGAGAGAGAGAGCATGCGTGGGAAGCATCTGGGAATCATGTGGCCAGATACTTCCCCTCTGGAGGCTCAACTGTGGGTCCTAGAGATTGAATTCAAGTTGATAGGCTCAGCAGCTAGTGCCTTTACCAGGGGAGACATCTCACCTGCCCCTTCCCATGGTTGGGATGCTGTGCATACTCGGATACAAGTCTTTGTGCAGACCTGTTTCTCTATTGCTTTTGAGTAGCTACTTAGAAATTGGAATTGCTGGGTTGTAAAGTAACCCTAACACTCACTGTGGTTACCATTACCCCCCAACCCCTCACCTCACCCATCCACCACTGCCACCACCACCACCACCGCACACATTTACACACACACATACACACACATGTTCCCTATGAGGCCTCTCTGTTCTCTCTCTCTCTCTCTCTCTCTCACACACACACACACACACACACACACACACACCTACTGCCAGCTAACTGGGTAATTTGTTATCGTATCATGGCATAACAACATACACACCGTGGCGACAGAAAGATTGTAGGCAGGTCCATCCAGCTTGTGGACGGCCTTCTGTCTTAGGAATTGCTGGCAGCAAGGCTGCTCAGTGGATAGGACATCCTCAGTGCTGAGTCTTGGAAGGACGGGGTTGGCATAGCAGAAGTCTCCTCCAGTAAACGTTTCCAATTTGGCATTTCTCTGTGCTCATTGCATCTTGCTCTGGGGGATATATATATATATATCATATTTTTTCCTGAATTGTTTGAAAGCAAATTTTAGACATGCTGCCCTTGCATCTGGGAAAACATCTGATAAGGGGGACAGAGTCAGAGATCTAAAATTGGAGAGTGAGCAGAGCCATGGAACATGGACTGAGGCTGAAGGGAAGATGTCTGTCTGCCGCATGTGCCAACTGGCTGTACTTTAATTCACACCTATGGCCTTGTCAGGTTCTAGGACTGGGCTGTTGGCTTAGGACCAGTTTCTTGCAGCATGCTGCTAGGCTAACAACCTATCCTCTTTGGGGATTTTTGTGAGGCATCCCAGGTGGCTGCTGAGAAAGGAGTCCAGTGGGTGCCATCGCTTCTTCCCAGGGTACCAGGTTGTTTGGAGAATCACTTGCCCCTCTGATCACAATCACCTGGTGTGTTGCAGATGCAGCTCTGGCTCCTCCCCACAGCAAGGCTGAGTTGGTTGCTTGCAGTCAAATGGCAGCATATCCCACAGGTGAGCATCAGGGCCTGAGTCTCACAGCAGGCCAGACTCAGTCTGTGTCACTGTGTTACTATAACGCACTAGAGATAGGCCTGTAGAGTGAGCCTCCTGTTGTAAGAAGTTTCTGGTCCAGACTTTTGGGCCCAGCCCAGAGGTTCAGACCCACTCGCAGCTCCACTGCTGCTTAGCACCAAAGGCTTATATTAATTTTATGCTGATTGACCAAGGCCCAGGCTTATAAGTTGCTAACTCTTAATTCTTAAACTAACCCATGATTCTTACCTTGTTTAGCCATGCAGTGTGGTATCTTCTCTCAGAGCAGCATAGTTGTCCTCTGCGTCGGCTGACATCTCCACTGGTGTCTCTGCTCTGCTCTTCCTGTTCCCAGAGTTTTCTTAGTCTGCTACCCCCGTTCATACTTCCTGTCTGCCTTCAACCAGCCAATCAGCGTTTTTACTAAACCAGCATCTCTCTCTACTTCCTTCCCTCCCTCCCCTCAGTATCCTCCATAGAGCTAACAACCCCTGAGAAGGCTGCTGCCAGTGATCAGCAGTTTCACTTAACCTTGAGGGTCAGGGGGCCAGTTTGATCAGCTTTCCCAAACACTGTGACAGACAGTTGGCTGCCCGGGAACCTGGATTCTGGGGCAAAAGGCATTAGAGGAAATGGCAGCAGTAGCAGGAGACCTATCCTAGGTTTGAGCTGGGCAAGGTCAGAAGATGACCTGAGACAGGGCTGAGCGTGGCTTTGTTGTCTTGAGGCAGCAGAGAGGATCACACAGGGCTAACAGATTTTATTTTTCTGAGGGATGGAGACACTAGTCACAAGGGCAACTTGTATTCAAATTGACTGGAATATATGAAAAGTCTGGAACCTCAGCAGAGCCCTAAACCCTCAAATGGTTGTGTGTAACATGCAGACAAATGGGGTATCCACCATGAAGAAATAACCACCTGACCGCACTTCCCTGCAGGGCTGGGAGCCAGTTAAGGTCATAGTGCACAAGGTTTTGGCTGTGTGGAGATCAGAACACTGTCTGAGGGAAGCTCAGGAAAGCTAGCGGCAGGCCAACTGGCCTTTCCAGACCATTCATCTTAAGGGTGGGCAAGGGCAAGGATGGGGACTTGTGGATTGATAAGGCTTGGGGAAAAGCCGGTATAGAGGCTTCAGAGCGCCTGGCATGGCCATGGTGGTTTAAGTTGGACACACATCAGAAGCTGGGTTGAGGGAGTGGGAGGCTGAAGGTTACAGTTCCTGAGGGATCCTTGCTGAGAGGGATGGAACATGAATATCTTCTTCCAGTACAGGCAGACATAGTTAGGAAAACCAAGACTTCTCCAAGTAAACAGTGGCCCAGGGTTTTAGCCTCTTCCGGATGACACAGAGAGATATCTAAGAACAAGGCCAGGGAGGGAACATCTCAGGCCTTTACAGGCACTGTGGAGTTTGTTGGATTACAGACTTCCGTTGAGGGGTAGCACCTGTTGATGGGTAAGAAGCATTTTACCCATCAGGTCAGCCAAGTTGCCTGACCCATCTCCTGCTCTTCTAGACCTGACTCTGCAACTGTTGGCCGTGAGGCGGAAGAGTGGGCTTCGGAGCCCCAGCATGCAGCAGGCCCTGAGGAACCGACTCCGCCTGCTGGAGAATGACAGTCGGGAGGTGGCCCGTGTGCTTGGAGTGAGTCAACCCTAGGGCCTAAGGAACAAGTAGGGACACCTTCCTTCAAAGCAAGGACATTGGAGGAAGGTGGCAGAGCTCTGAAGAGTTGTTCAGGACAGAGTGGGACAGGGCTGGGCTGTGTGCCACCATCACAGACTTGGGCTATAATGTCCTGGCCTTGATGTTTGTCTGCCTAAAAAAAACAGCTTTTTTAGCTACACACTGGAAACACTTTAATTTTGTCTTCAGTGAGCTGCTATATCAGCTAACCAACACCAACCCCCTAGTACAGCTCAGGCCCTCATACTGCTTATCAAACCATGCCACTAGGCTCCTGGCTCCAGGGTTTAGATCCCAATTGACCACTTTCAATAAAAAGTAGACTTGGGTTTTTTGTTTTGTTTTGTTTTTTTTCCTGTCAGGTGGATTTTTAAAATGTACAAAAGTGAACCATGAACTTGTTATCCCAACCAGGGCCGTTTTTCAAGTTCTCTCCAAAGCCACACATCTGTTCCAGTAACTGGACGCACGGAGGCCACATGGAATGTTGTCACTCACTGTCTCTTCTTCTTAAGGAACTGTCAGCCAGGCTGCTGTCCATCCACAGTGACCAGGACCGGATCGTGGTGACGTTTAAGACTTTTGAAGAAATCTGGAAGTTTTCCACCTACCACGCTCTTGGTAAGGCAGCCTCTTTCCCACAGTGGGTTGTGGTACCCCTTTTGGAAAAATCTAGCATTACATCATGAGGGAAGCCAAGGCTTTGCTGCAGGACTGGGACTGAGCTTTGTGGTCCCTTGCTGCATTTCTCAGAGGGAGGCTGGATTCCTGCACCCAAGCACACCCTGCTAGGCCCAGGCCTGTCTAACCTGTGGGCTACATGGTATCCAGGACAGCTATAATATGGGCCAACACAGACTCATAAATCTACTTAAAACATGAGTTTTTGGCTGGGTAATGGTGGCACACTCATTAATTCCAGCACTCAGGAAGCAGAGGCAGGCAGATCTCTGAGTTCAAGGCCAGTCTGGTCTACAGGGCTAGTTCCAGGACAGCCGGGGTGAAAACAACAAAAAACAACAAAAAAATCATGAGATTTTAAAAAATCAGTTGGACAGTTGTTTTCCAGTGTGGTTTGTGGGACTTCGTAAATGACAACAATGTGCTCACACCTGTCATTCCGCTGTCTCTGGAGACTACTAAGTCACCATTTCTTAGCCACCAGGCAGGCAGGGGAGGGGCCACCAGAACCTGGTGCATTGCTCAGTCTCAGATGAGTCAGCCTGTCCTTTGTGTACCCTCTAGGCACCCGTAGGGGACTTTGCCATCCAGAAGACAGTTCCTGTCCTCAATGTACCCCCCACATTTGTTGGAAATGAAGGGGTCTCTCAGCATTTGCCCTGACTTTACAAAGGGAGGGCGGCTATACCTCAACAGCTAAGCAGTACTTGATAAAGGGATGGTCCCTGTGCAAGCAGTGACAGCTAACACACCACAGGTCTGCAGAGGATTGATGGAAATGGTCGTAGAGAACCCTGACTATGGGACATGGGCATTACAGTATGCAGAGCACTGCACCCTTGGCGTCTCTGAACCCCAAGGCACAACAAGGCCAAATGATGTAGTGGGTGGGCAGGTGTAATCCTAACAGCCAGGACAGTGAGATGAGAACCCACAGGGTGTGCAGGGTCTGGGCCATTCCCAGGGTATTTGAGGTCTTGGGGTTCCCTGCCCCTCCTGGAGTCTGTTGGAAATAAGCCTGGCCTTGCAGGATTCACACACCACTGCCTGGAGAACCTGCTGGTGGATCAGACCTTTTGGTTGCTCTCTCCCAATGAGGAGGAGGAGACGGCCATTCTCATGTATGTAAACAAGGATGCCTTGAAGCAGACGCACAAGAGCCTCCTCGCTCAGGAAGGTAGGCAGCAACGGTGACCTTGGTTGGATCACACAGGGCTAGGGACTTTGTGGGGAACAGCTCTGGACACAGGAGTGTCGGGTGGGAGGCAAGATGAGGCATAAGATGCCCTAGACACTGTCACTGCTTATAAAAATGTGTGTGGCTCCCAAAGAGGTGAGAGATGGGGAGAATGGCGAGAAAGGGTTTTTGTCTAGAACTCCTTGGCCCTGATTTGAGCTTGTTGGCTTCATGAAAGAAGGGTTGTGTATCCCCTGGAAGGAATCTCAGGGCTGCTTTTTCTCCCTGGCCATGGGTGGATAACCACATGAGGCCAGGCTCATCACAAAGAGACATGGGAATTTCATGTCTGTTCCTAAATAGTAGGAAAAAAACTGAGGACCAGAGTGAGTCTGGGTCTGCCTCACAGTGTCAGTGGAGGTGAGGCTGGGACCTCCTTTGGGCCTCTACAGATGGATATCCTGGGAAGAAGAGGGTGGAATGGGTTCCTGCAGGGTCCTTGCCCTCACTGTGGGTCTCCTTGAGGTTGGGGCGGGCAGCTTTCCTGCTTGACAAAGGTATGAAAGTCCTGCAGGTCATTCTGTTGACCATCTCTGTCCTTTCAAAGGGCCCTTCTTTGTTATGTGTCCTGACCACCGTGTGAGGATGACGATGAGACCCCAGAGTGCAGGGAAGGGCCCCCAGGCCCTCAGGCGGGCTTCTGGGGTCCCTCTGGGAGTGGCAGTCCTGGAAACAAATTCTTCATCCTCCATGCCCAGCACATCCTCCAAGGCAGAAGCAGCAGAGGCCGAGCCAGAGCCCTTGACTCCTTTTCACCAGTAGGTACCAAGTTCAAATCTCCACCCTGAGGCCTTGGGTAGTATGCGGCCTCATAGACCTTGTTCCAGCACAGAGAGACATGTGAGACAGGCAGATGACAGAGTCAGGCCCTCCTGATGCTTGCTTCCTGTAGTGTGGTGGGAAGTTCAGTCAGGTGGACGCCTGCTTGAAGGAGCAATGGCATCTCCTAAGCAATACTGCCCAGGAGGATAGAGTTGCCTGTGGCACATACTACCTGCCATGCCCACTCTGGAGAGAATTTGAGGGTCACATGCAAGGCACAGACATAAATAAAGGCTAAAGGAAGGTCAAGCCAGCAGTCACCAAGAGAAGGAACACGGCAGCTTCCGTTGACTGTGATGTATGCAGTGTAAGCATGCTAGGGGCTTCCTAGCCATGCCCTTGATATAACAGCTGTGGCTAGAGGCTACTCCTTGCAGCGTGGGAGGAGTTTCTCCCTGGAACATCCGTGATGCACTGGGGCTAATGGCGGTCCCATGGGGACAGAGTGTGCCCTTCAGTGTCAGGTTTTCAATAGAGAAAGGGCTGAAGTAATTAGCTAAGAGTTATGGAGAAGCTGAGGCCCAAGGCAGGGGCCAGTTTGACCAGACCACACAGCAAATGAGAATCTAAGAGGCTCAGAGTTGAGATCCAGGCCCTTGCCTGGGCTGCAGGCCCTCACAGCTGACCCCAGCTGACCCAGTGGCCTGGCAGGTATTTTCTGAGGGTGTGTGTGTGGGGGGAGGTGCTGCAAGGCTCATGGCAATAGGGGTGAGGCATCCAGCCTGGGTTGTACCACACACATAGGCCTCAGGGCTGCACACCTGGGCAGGTATGTTGAAAGAGGGGTGGGATTCATGTGTGTTCCCAAGGGCTGCTGGGGATTCTATAGGACACATCTGACCCCAATCTGAGACCACAGACCTCTTTTTCTCAATTCAGGTGGACTCTCAGGGTCCCATGGGATCCCATTGATGAATCCATGGATGGACCTGGGACACCTGATGATGCCCAGCTGATGGGTGAGTATCAGACTTCCCTCTCTAGGGGAGAGGCAGCCAAAGAAGGTGGGAGGAACTAGTATTCTGGAAGTTTCTGCATTTGTTCTAAGTGTTCCCTAAGCTGGAAGAGGAGGCCAGAATTTCCACTATAATACTCAGAATTATCTGAAGCAGCAGAGAGATTCAGGGCCCAACTAAATTACCCAGCACCTGGGGAACAGGCTGGCACTCTTCTTAACACCCCACAGACCAGGAATCTGGTACCACAGTTTACCCCTATTGAGACTAGTTCATTGGAAGACCCTAGGCTTGGCTGGCTGGCTGGCTGGCTGGCTGGCCGGCCGGCCGGCCTAGAATCTGTGGGACAGGATGGAGGATGGATAGGCCCTGTCCTGGGTCTTCCTCATGAGGTGCTGGTCCTTCAGGCTGCCCTTCAGCTTGGGGCAAACCTAGGGGTGGAGCCAGCTGGTGTTTGGATGGTCGCTGTACCTGCTGTGTGCACACAGAGCCCTGTGAGAGAGTCTAAAGTCTAAGCTGCATGAGCAGAGTCTTGTGCTTGGAGGCTGGTGGCCTAGGGCTAAGTTTACCAGTGTCCCATCCTCAGTGACCCATCTGGTATGAGGGTCAAATGGCCCCTCTGAGGACCAACTCTACAGACATCAGCAGCCAGGCTTCATCTCACACACCTCATGTTAAGAACACCAGCAGGTGTCTGAGGTAGTACTACCCTGTCTGACCACATGGCCTTCTCCCTTCAGGGCTTGGCTTGGCCTCTGCGGTAGCTGACTTCCAGGGCTCAGGGCCCGAAGAGATGTCCTTCTGTGTTGGTGATGTCATCGAGGTCATCGGTGCCCAGGTGCCTGGCCTGCCCTGGTGTGTGGGCCGGCACGTGGCCTCTGGCCAGGTGGGCTTTGTGAGGACTGGCTTCGTCAGCATGCAGGGCTCGGCATCTGAGTGAGTGGTAGAGGCCTCTTTCCCGAATCCCACACTGCTCCTGCGGGGATCCTGCCACCTTCCATTAGCCTCCCAGGATCCACTTGGGCACTGGCCTGGTCACTGGCCTGGGCAGTTTTTCCCTTCTCTCCTCCACTGAGCCTGACGCAGCCTTTCCAGGGTGCCTACCCACAGTGTCGGTTCTACATGCTTTGGTGAAAAGTGCCACAGGCTTGGTATAACCTCCATGGTGGGAGCCTGAGGTCAAGGTCCAGCCCCTGAGCTGCTGTGGCTCTTAGGAGTGAACCTTCCTGCTGAGTCCAGCACCCACTAGCCTGGGCCTTCCTGGCTTCTGGCTGAATTGTCCAGGTTCCTGGTGATTCCTCAGCCGTGTCTGTTTCCTGCTGGGAGACATTTGCTGTTAGTTGTCATACTGTGCAATCATCCAGCTCCTGTCTGCTTCGGCTTAACTAGTAACAGTCACAAAGACCCAATTTTCAAACTGGTTGCCTTCTCAGGTTCCAGGGGCATGGACATTTTAAGGGTTCTCTATGTCTCCTCCCTTTCAACATAAAGCCCTGTGAAGCTTCTGGACCTGGTCTTCATAACCTCAAATCCCACTTACCACCATCGCCCCCGAGGCCAGCTGCACAAGACAGCTCAGCCTTTTTAGCTCTGAATAGATGTGGGTGATCCTTCATTGCCATCTGGTCCCTGAGGCCCTGCCAGCCTACAATCCCATCCCTAATCTAGCCCCTGGCCCTGTTCTGTTCCTGAGAGAGCCATGTCTGTGCCGGCTCCAGATGAGGGACCCTCCAGGAGTGCTCTGTCTAGCCTTGGACAGTGGTGAGTGGGAACTGATTGGGGAGTGTCCAGTGAGCCTAGCTGAGCCCACCACTGGTCAGTTCCTATTTTCCCTGGACTTGGCCTGGTTAAGACCTCAGCAGAAGATCCTGGAGACACAGGTGTATGCCGAGAATCCTGTCCTCTGCTCCTGCCTCATTAGTCATGCCTTCCTCAAACAGGACATATTTCAGTGGCCTTGCTGGAGACTGAATATCCTAGCCAACTCTCAGATGCAGTTTCTAAGGCTGCTGCCATCTGTATGGGTCGCCTCACTTCTATGTCCCGATTTAAAGCATCCCACCATGAACCTGTCAGTCAGAGCAAGCAGACACTGGCTAGACCTGTGTACTGATCACACTTAGAGTAGCATTTTCTGGTACCCCATCAAAGTGTCAGCATGCATGAGGAATGAGGCACAGTCTTCTACACCCTCTGTGGGTGATCTCCACAGACTCTACCCAGCTCCAGGGACAGAGAACTCTGGGTTTTCCCTTACGGTATTGGGCAATGTCCCATCACATGATAACATCATCTGGGTTTTGGAAACAACAGTGTGGCTTATGTCTTAAGGTGTCTCATAGAGATGGTGCAGCTCTCCAGGCGATGCTTCCTCTGTCTCTGGCCTCTTGGCAGATGTGGGATCCTGGTAGCTTCCATGGTTCTGACCTTTTAACAAATCAGGGCTAGAAGAGCTGGGGTCTGGTCCATTCTCCCCTGTCTTCCCAGTGTTGGGGGCGGCAGCAACATCTTCCACAGCAAGGGACTGTAACCACTTCCCCATCGCCCACATACTTTCTGTCATTCCTTCTGCCCCGAACCTGGGAGCTCCCGAGTCGGGAACAGCCCAGTGGCTCCTTTTTTTCTTCTCTCGTGAAGTAAGTCTGAGGACTCACAGAGAAGGTAGGAGCAGACAGCAGCATCCATTCCTTATCTGCTGAGGGCTACAGCCAGCTTCACATTTTGGTGGCTTTCGCTTTTCTCTCTATTTCTTCCACTTGTTTTCCAGACCCTCTGAGAACGTGTGTGCAAGTCAGAGTTCTTTACCCCGTTGCTGTGTGTGTCTTAAAGCCAGGGTCTCAAGTATGACCCCAGGGCCAGGGCAAGAAATTCACATCACAACCATGCTCTTCACAGCCAAAGATGATTCCAGAATGTGTTTCATACTGCACCACCTGCTTCACTCTCCCCGACAGCCTCCATTCAGTCTGCCTTGTCCTCTGTTCTGTTTCTGAAGCAGCAGCCTGTTAGGGGGAGGCCCCAGGGCTGGACTGTGGTTTCCTTGATTGATAGAAGATGAATTGTAAGGTTCCATATTGCCTTACTAACTTACTCCTATGGGCAAAATCGCCGCCTCCATCACTTTTCTTCCCTTGTTCCTCTGTCCTGCCTGACGTCATGGCCACATGAGCCCTGACCTTATGTTCAGTACTGTGGAAAGAATGGTGGAAGGATCTAGTGGGGCTGAAGAATCTGCCTAGGCACTCACTTTCCCAGACACTTAATTGAAATCTCTAAAAAAAGAACTTTAGAGATTATTTTATGTGTATGAGTGTTTTGCCTGCATGTATGTTGGTCTGCGCACCAAATGGGTGCTTGGACAGAAGAGGGCATTGCATCCCCTGGAACTGAAGTTACAGACGGCTGTGTCTAGGGACCAAACTCAGAGATGCTCTTCAAGAATAGCAAGTAATTCTTAATTTCTGATTTCTTTCTCCAGGCCACTTAAAGTCTTTCTTAATCCTGGGCTCACAAGGGTCCTCTCAAGAGCAGGCTTTGAGTATTGTTGTCTTTTGAGACAGGATTTCTCTGTGTAGCCCTGGCTGTTCTGGAACTCATGTTGTAGACCACACTGGCCTCGAACTCAGAGATGCGCCTGCCACTGTCTCCCAAGTACTAGGATTAAAGACCACCCCTCCAGGCAGGCTTTGTTTATACTTAGGGTCTCTACTATAGTTGAATAAAGGGAAAGAAACTGGTGAAATCTGGGCTTTTATTTTTTTAAAAAAAAACTAACCCCCGCCCCCAACACACATAAGTTCAGCTGTAATGGTAAATGGCTGCTGACCATGATTCCTGAATCTGAAGGTCTCCATTCTATAAAAGAGAACACAGCTCTGGGGGTGGGGGGTCCTCTGTAAGGTAGGAGCAAGGAAGTGCAGTGGGGTGAGCCACTTAGCTCTCACTGGAGGTTTCTCAGCTGACACATGGCTCTGTCTCAGAGTTCTGGAAGGGGAGTAAACTCAGTGAAGCTGAAGGCAGGTGACTCCGTTCTGCCCACTCACCACAGGGCCTTCTGGGCTTTGAGAGACCTAATTCTTCTAAATATGGCTTTTTTTTTTTTTTTTTGTCTCCCCAGCCTGGAAAGTGCAATTTTCCTTAATGAAGAAGAAAGATCATTCTTCAGCATCGAGGGTCACTTCTCAGATGAGGATGCTCGGCGGCTCCTGAGCAGGACATCTGGCACAGATGTTTGCACCACATGCAGCCTGGGTAGGTGTGGTGAGTGTGTGGCACCCCTGTTCTGTGATCTTGGGGACATCAAGACTGTGCTAACACATTAACCTAGAGTCTTCCCAGGGCCTATTCCTGGAAGAGCGAGTACTTCGCTGAAGGGTGTGGTCCAAATGCTTTGCAACTGGGTGGAGCCCAGTAGTCTGGTTATAGCTACACGTGATGATTGCACTCTGCCCTGCCTGAACTGGGTCCATGTCCTAGCCTTAGTCCCTAGAGAATTGGGTGCTGGTTGGATCTTCTGGCTCTTTCCAAACTCCTCAGGGCTAGGTGCAGGCCTCCAGGCTCAGCATCCAAAGACTTCCAGGGGCTGTTGACATTTGAAGGCAGTCCTGAGGCCCGGGCTGCTGAGGGAACCTATCTCTGTCACCAGGCACCAGATGACACATTGATCCCTTAGCTTCTGAGAGCAGGGCAGTCTGGGGCCCCCATTGTGATCTGGCCTGCACACTTACCCTCTGCCAGTGACAGTCAGATTCACTTCTCCCTGCTGCAGACACAACTGACTCCACGGTTGTTGATTGGCCTGAGCATTTGGTCGCTAGAATCCCAGAAACCAAGCAGTGCAGTTCCTCTTCGATAGACAAGCTTCCAAGTGTTGCCTGCTGTCATAACTTCCTGGGTTTTACACATCTTCTTTAGCTCTTTTCCTCATTTGGTAGCTATGGCAATCCAATAGCCAGTTAGTACCAACCCAAGGAGGAGAGATTGAGGCTTCAGGGCCACCCAGGGTGGAGAGCAATCAGCAGAGGGGGCTCCGCCCACTTTGTTCTGAGACTGCCCCCTATTCGCTGTGACAAGGATTACAGGCGCTCTGGTCCTAATCCTAAGTGCCGGTGACTGGAGACCTTGCAGTCACCTGGCCACATGAGACACGACACAGGTGGAGAAATGACTGCTTCTCTTTTCCTTTCCTAGACTGGATAGAAGAAGCTGAGGGTGAACAGATGGAGCAACAAGGTAGGTACTGCCCTGCGCCTCAGGTCCTCCACTCATGACTGAGTCTCAGGTTCCAAGTGTGAGCACAGGGCAGAGGAAACAGTATGGGACACCCTGGGCACTGGCCACCAATGCCACTTCTCTACAGGATGTGGGAGATATGGGGGTGGGTGGCCTGGAGCTCCTCTGTCGCAACTGTGGAGGCCATAGGGACACAGATTTCTTCTGGTAGATTCAGGGCCTTCCATGATGGCAGGGTACCCCTCCCCTGGCTCCAGCCCATGTTGTTGTGGGCTCCTTTTCAAGACCAGATGAAATTACCCAGATTTCCCACAGTGGGCCTGAACACACTGCTGGGGGAGTGCACCTGTGGGATTTAGGGACTGAAGAGAAAGTCCTCCACAACTTAACCTTAGAGGTTTCTCCCTCCCGGGGCCTATTCTATAATGTCCTTTCCATGCTTCTCTGCACGCCATCAATCCTTCCCTAGAGGGTCTAGGGGATCTAGAAATGTGAGCCCCGAGGGCCATGGGATATTCTTTGGCAACGGACCCATCTAAGCTTAAGCGGGGTTCCCAGAAGAGGGCCTGGAGGAGGCTGCCACTGCTGGGGTGGGCCCCAGGCCTCCTGCTCTTGGCTTACAAAAAAGAAGCAGCTGGGGATGGAGCAGCTTTGTCCTGGGTGAACACCATCCTGTGCCCAGGGCCTGACAAGGGCTTTAGGGCTTCTTGGGACTGTTGTAAGGCTTTACAGAATAGTAAGGAGGTGGATTTAGACAGTGGGTTAGCAGAGAATCTTGAACACTTGATCTTCCTCCTGCTTCCAACTGCTGGAACCATATGTGTGGTCTACCACACCTGACTTCAGGTTATGTGAGCCTATTTTTTAAAATAGTTATTTTTATTTTATGTGTCTAAGTATTTGTCTGCATGTGTACCTGGTGCTTATGGAGGCTAGAAAAGGCCATTGGCTCCCCCATGGAACTGGAATCAAGGATGGTTTTGGGCTGCATGTGTGCAGGGAGCCAAACCTGTGTCCTCTCAATAAGCAGCGGGGGCTCTCAACTATGGAGCCATCTCTCCAGCTCACGTTGTGAGCATATTTTAACTTTCAAACTTGAGAGCAAAGAGGCTATTGAATCCCAGTGGAGGAGCCCCCGAGCCTTTGGTCATTCATTTTCTTCAGATAACTCTGTGTTAAGGTTATGTTTTCCCAGTAGGAAATAGGTATCTGCTCTTCCCCATGGAGGGGTATAGCGTTAGATCTGAGCCCATCTGAAGCCAAAGTCCTGCAAGCAGGTGATGATAGACTGTGTTCAATGGTCAGTCTATCCCCCAAGGAGATTCTGTCCTTTTCCCACGGTACTGCTGAGGCCAGTAATGACTACAGCATCCCCGTCCTATTATAATTAGTGTGTATGTGTGTGTGTGTGGTGCTGAGTACTGAACCCAGGCCATGTGCATTCTAGGTACACTTTTCTATCACTGAGCTATGATCCCTACAGTGTGGTTAACTCTGTCTATTCTATGTGGCAGCCTTTGAGCCCATGCTGTGTCATGGCTGTTGGAGATTTCATGGCATCTAGAGACTAAGGGGCCTGTGGCCAGACTCTGACAGTGGGCCAGGTGGTTTAGACGGCTTTCAGTTCTCTGTGAAGAGAAACCATCCACAAACCACCCTTGTACTCTGACACATAGGGTCTCTGAAAACTGCTGTCCAAGGGCAGGTCAAAGAGAGAGGGCTTCTGGGTAGGAAAGTTGACAAGGGGAATCAGGACTGTCCTGCTTAGCCTCCAGTGCTCTGGAATCAAGGTGGGAAAGTGTCTTTCAGAACATGTGGCTAGGGGGATAGTGGGTGGGGGCAGAGATGGGGGATACCACACAGGTCAAGTTGGGACTTGGGTCCAAAGCTAATCCAACTGGGCCTTCTGTGACTTCTAGAAATGACTCTACATTGCCTGAACCCAGAACCACATGAGACTCTGCACATGGTAAAGGACATTCTAGAACGGTGCAAGGCCTGTCCTGACCACTCCGAAGACCCAATATCCTGGAGCCTTGGAACAATGTCTAGCAGAGTGAATTCACCAGACACTGAGGAGCCCCCCTTCTGCCTGGATTCCGAGGATGACTGGACAGACCCCGAGCCTCCTGACTCACTGCTGCAGGTCCTGAACATTCCTGGTTATGAGGCCTGCTTCCGAGGCCTGTATGACATCTCTCTTCCCTGGCTGAGCACTGCACTCTGTGGCTTTGATGATGAAGAGGAGTTGGTGGAGCGCTTGGCACAAGCCCGGGGAGTAGCTAAGAAAGCCAATTTGGTCATGGCCCTGGCCAGGCTCTGCCTCCTGCTGGGACGGCTGTGTGCCAGAAAACTCAAACTATCCCAGGCCCGGGTGTACTTTGAGGAAGCACTGGGGGCTCTGGAGGGCAGTTTTGGGGACCTCTCCCTGGTGGCGGCAGTGTACACCAGCCTGGCTACTGTGTATCTAAAGCAGAAGAACGGGGAGAAATGTGTGCAGGTGGCACCCAAAGCCGCAGCCCTTCTCCTGGGGACACCCGGCCATGCTTACAGTACAGATGCTGAGCTCCTGAAATATGCACTGCGCAGAGCCATCTGTGGGCTCAGCCCACAGGCCGAGGCCCGGGCCTGCTTCCTGCTGGCTAGGCACTACACCCACCTCAAGCAGCCTGAGGAGGCACTGCCCTACCTGGAGAGACTACTTCGCCTTAACAGGGATGTGGGGACCCCCCAGGCCTCATGGCCTGAGAACTGTTACCTGCTCCTGGCGAACATCTATGGACGGAAGTGCCTGCCCCACCTGGCACTGAGTTGCCTCAGGGTATCCTCATTGTGTGCTGGGTGCTCATTGGCCGGATCCTTGAGGAGTGTGGACCTGGTACTCCAGAATGCTCCTGGGCCAAACAGCCAAAGGAAGGCAAGCCACCACCTCCCTTCCCAGATTGCTTACTACCTCAGGCAGGCACTGGCCTCTCTCGCTCCCGGCATGGGGCAGGCACTATGTGGGCCCCTCTATGCCAGTCTAGCTCAACTGTACAGCTACCATCAACAGCACAACCAGGCCATTGTTTTCATGTCTCAGGCTGCAGAAGCTGACATTGCGGCTGGGGTCCATCCTGTTGTGGACCGCTTGGTGGCGCTGGCCTGGCTGCACATGCTTTGTGGGAAGAGCTTAGTAGCCATGGACATCCTGAAGGCCATCTCAGATGCAGCCATGGCCAACAAGGACCAGGAGTGTGTGATGACCAACATGGTAGCCATGGCCCTGAAGAGAATGGGCAGGACCCGGCAAGCTGCCGAAGGCTACTTTCGAGCTCTGCACATGGCCTACAGCCAGGGCCACCTGCAGAGCCAGGCAGTAGTCCTGGCTAACTTCGGGGCCCTGTGCCTGCAAGCTGGTGCGCGTAGCTTGGCTCAACACTACCTGCGGGAAGCTGTGGGTCTCTTCTCTCAGCTGCCCAGTGGTGTGTGTGGCCGAGACTTTACTCTGGTTCTCCTGAGGCTGGGCCAGCTGTGCACCCGCCGGGCTCTTCCCCAGCAGGCCAAGAGCTACTATGAGTGGGCCTTTCTGGTGTCTGTGGAGAATGACCATCTGGAGAGTAAGTACCACCCTGTCCCATCTCCACACCCCATGGGGTCTATGTGGGTCATGCTGGCTTCTAAGAAAGCGTGTCATTCCTTACTCAGAGCACTCTGGGGTAGGAGGCAGGGGACAAAAGGCTCTTTGGCCACTGAGTAGTAGAAACCTGGAAATGTTTGCCACTGGCTTTGGTGTAGCCTCTGTCCATGACGGGCCATATATAATGACACATGAGGAGTGTGCTGAAAGTACCTTACTCTAGGGATTCCACAGGCCTGCCCCAGCACGGAATGGAGATTACCTCAGGCATAACACTGAGATTTGATGCCCTGCCAAGCTAACACAAGCCTGGGGCTCTGTGAGCTAGACCTCCAGTTCTGTCTTCTGCAGAGCACCTCACATGACCTCTTCATAGAAGTTACCAGAGCCTTAGAACAGATCAAATTCACCCACAGGGACCTTGTAATCCAGGCCCCATCCACAAGCAAGACCATGTTCTTGCTTGGGACTGGAGTTGAACAGAAAACCTATGGGCAGGTCAGAACAGCCCTAGAGAGGGTTATCGCTGTGCTATAGGCGGCTCTACACCAGCATATGGCTTGGGGGTGCTTCTTTGGCCTGAGACTCGGAGACTGAGGAAAGGTTAGCCAAGCAGGGAGTGTGCTGGATAAGGAGCTGAGGACAGGGATGACTGAACCCATGCACTTTGTAGTATTGGATGGCAAGCCTTGGCTAGGGTATTGAGCATGGAGCAGGAACCCCAGCCTATGGTCTGCTCCTTTTCCAAGAGGACTGGAGAGCCATCGGGTGCTATAGAACACTGGCTATGGAGAAGACAGAGAGTAGGTGGGTCCGGCTGGAGTCTGTTCTCCAGCAGAGGCCTAAGCCACACTTGAGGTCTCATGTGGTGGGAGCCAAGGAGGGAAGCAAGGTCCAGAAGGTAAGGCCTTGCAGGACTGACTGAGACCTGAAAGAGAGGGACCCCAGGAAGTCTCAGGTTGCATCCTCCCTCTGTGGACCAGACCATCCCTGTCAGGTGTCCCCAGATGCCCCCTCCAATTCGGACAGCGGCAGCAGAGGACTTAGTCATATGTGCCCCTCCCCTCTCAGGAGGCTGAGGGATGACTCCAGGTCAGGTCACTGTTGAGCCAGTGTTGGTGCAATGCATTCTGGGAAGCGTTCCCATGTGTTGATGGGCAGTGGTTCAGGGTGGTCCATCACTTCCATGAGATTGTCAGCAATGAGCCCCTCCCTCCTTTCTAGTTTTAGAAATTTGCAGTCTTTTTTTTTTTTTTTTTTGGTCAGGCTAGTGAAAGGTTTGTAATACTGCCAATGTTTTCAAAGCATCAGACTGGCTTTGCAAACTTCCTGTTTGCCTAATCTTGCCAGCATCACGGTTCTGCTCTCTCATCAGCATCACTATTGTTTCCTTATTGGTTTGTTAAGATGCCAGTTGAGGTTTTTCTTCCCTTCTCTCCTACCTGTCTCCCTCCTCCCCTCCCCTCCCCACCCCCCACCTCTCCCCACTCCCATCTCCATCAAAAGCATTCACAGCTATCAGTTTCTCCCTCAGCTCTGCTTGTCAACATCTCTTAAGTTTCATTATTATTATTATTATTTTATGTGTATGGATGGTGTTTTGTTTTCATATATATCTGTGTACCATATGTGTACCTGGTACCCAAAGAGCTGTCAGATCCCCACTTTAGATGCCCTGGGACTGGAGTTACAGGTAGCATATGGGTTCTGGGAATCAAACCCAGGTCCTCTGCAAGGGAAGCCAATGCTCCTGAGCACTGAACCAGGTCTCCAACTCCATCATCCCCTCTCTATGCTGTAGTTTTCCTTGTGTCTCTCCTTTAGTCTCTGGCTATTCAGGGACGGGCAGCTTAACTTTCATATACCCGTGAACCTGCCAGACTTTCTGCTGTTATTGGTTTCTGTTCGTTCAGCAGAACTAGGAACCATCCTAGGCCCTCATGTCTGCTAGACAGATGCTCTATAACCGCTGTGTATTCCTAGCCTTCTTTTTGTTTTTACAAAAGATAAGGTCTCTGAGTCACCAAACCTGGCCCTGAACTCACTCTGTAGTTCAGTTTTGCTGCTGTGTAGCTGAAGAACACATTCCCTAAGATTTCCATCCTTTTGCACTTACTTGCGACGTGGTCCGTGTAAGTCTATAGAGACTGCCTCATGAGCCCTTGAGAAGAAGCCCTTGAGGTCTGACTGGCTTGTGGCACCGCTAAGTCTTCTGCCTCGGTGTTGATTTCTGGGTTGTCTTGACAGTTGGAGGTATCTCTTGGCTCCCAGCCTCTTCCTGGCTTTGGATAGTAAGCAAGCTATGGCTTAGAGCCTTGCCTCTTGAATGTAGCACAGGCTTGTGGGTGCCTGAGCTAGGCTGAATCCATTATTCTACATGTGGGGCTTCAGGCAGGATGTTGTTGGCTGTGGACTGTCTGTATGTCCAGCTATATTGAGCTGGACACTAGGCCAGGGTGGATGGGGGTGGGGAGAATGGGGTAAGACAAGAACAAAAGGTGTGGAGCATGGCAAGGCCTGGGCAAGACCCTTCCCTGGCCTTGATGAAGCACTATCCACAGGCTTCCCTGGTATGGTAACTAATGGGAACCTCATGGTGTGCCATTCTGAAGACTACATAGCCTGGCTCTGGTGTAATCAGTTATTCTGTCCCACCAGAAACTCTCAAACACCCAGCAGCTGCTTCCCAAATAATTGACTCAGAGGCTTAATAGTATAGTAACTGCTGGGCCAGTAGCTCAGGCTTCTTACTCTTACACTTAAATTAACCCATGATTCCTATGCGTGTTTAGCTACCTGGCTTGGTACCTTTGCTTCAGAGCAGCCTTCTCATTTTCCTTCCTCTGCGTGTGGCTGGCATCTGCTGCTCTCTCTTTCCTCTTCCCAGAATCCTCCTAGTCTGGTTGCCCCACCTCTACTTCCTGCCTGACTACTGGCCAATCAGCATTTTATTAAACCAATACAAGTAACAAATCTTTACATTGTACAAGAGCATTATCCCACGCTCTGGGGTCAATATCCCCATTTTTAAGGACCTGAGTCATGGAAATAAAGAAGAGGCAGTCATACACTGGGACCTCTAAACCCTACATACACAGGTACTGAGGTTCCTCAGAAGTGATGGGGCCAGGAGGGTCACACGCTCTCTCTGTCCCCACCCAGGTCAGTTACAGGCTGTGCAAAAGCTGTGCCACTTCTACAGCAAGGTCATGCCCAATGAGGTGCGATGTGTCATCTACCATGAGTTCCAGTTGGCACTGGCACGCAGGACAGCTAACAAGGTGCTAGAGGGTCAGCTCCTGGAGGCCATCAGCCAGCTCTACCTGTCACTGGGCACCGAGCGGTAAGAGCAGTAGTGTAGGGGACACAGAAGGCCTGGGGAGCCCCCATCCCCCGGGAACCAGCCAAGCCAAACAGGGCAGGGCATCATTCCATCCACTATTCATGGTATATGAATCCCAGCATAGACCTCTTGATAAGGGACTAACTTCTCTATTCTCAGTTTTTGGTTACACAAGGGTCACTGCTACAAGTCATTTCGAAGTCACCCATGCTTGGTTACTGCTGTGAGCTGAGGTCTACCTGCCCCTAGTCTCTAGTTGTCAGCCTGGGGTCAGGGCAGTCAGGTGTCATTCATCCACTAGACATACAGTGGTAGTTACATATCCTCCAGGCTTCTCACCACAGAGGGCAGAGCCAGCTTCCCTGGAGCTAGGTCTCAGGGTCATGTTTGAGGTGTGACTGCACTAAAGTTCTGGCTAGCCTGCAAGTTGGTAAAATATCCTAGATGACACCTCCCCTTAGGAAGGGACACTGGAGCAGGGAAAGACCTGTGAAGAAACAGGAGGGTCCCCTGTCCCAACACAGAACTGTCAACAGAAACAGTGGGCCAGCAACCTACAGCAAGGCTTCTTGGGTATGTCCCGGGACTGCTGTCTATCTCCCTGGGAGATTGTTGGAGGTGCTCAGCCCCAGTCAGGCCTCAGGTCAGAAATCTAGAGCAGAGACAGGCTGCTGACAGCAGTGCTGTGCCGCTGCAGTGGATACAAGGTTGAGAAGCCTAGGATCTGAATTCTACCCTATGCCAACATCTCCTTAGTGTCCAGAAAGAACAGAGGCTGTGTCTTATCTAGGGTTTCTTTTTTAATTTTAATTTATTTATTTTTATTTTATGGGCAATGGTGTCAGGTCTCCTGGAACTGGAGTTATAGACAGTTGTGAGCTGCCATGTGGGTGCTAAGAATTGAACCTTGGTCCTCTGGAAGAGTAGTTAGTGCTTTTAACCACTGAGTTCTCTCTCTACACCCTAGTTAGGGTTTCTATTGCTCTGATAAAACACCATTACTACAAGCAACCATTTAGACTTCCATATCATAGCCCCTCACTGAGAAAAGTCAGGGCAGGAGGCAGGAGCTGATACAGAGGCCATGGAGGGTGCTGCTTACTGGCTTGCTCAATCTGCCTTCATATAAAGCCCAGGACCACCAGCCCAGGGATGGCACTCTCTACCCTGTCAATCATCAATCAAGAAAGCACACTGCAGGCTTGTCCACAGGCCAGTCTGGTGGGACATATTCTCAAATGAGATTCCCTACACTCAAATGACTCTAGCTGTGTTAAGCTGATATAAAACTAGCCACTACAGGCTGGATTCAGCATGTGGGAGTTGGCAGAACATATAGGGTTACTGACCCATAGCTTCCTGCCTTCCCTCCAAAGAATTCCCTTTATCTTTCCATGCTGTGTCAGGGTGCCTGGGGCGGGACAGGATGCTCCTCCCCACAGACCTTCCAGACCATTCTGTAGGTAGCTCCTGTTCTGATGCCAGTGTCTGACCCCAGGGCCTACAAGTCTGCTCTGGACTACACCAAACGGAGCCTGGGGATTTTCATTGACCTGCAGCAGAAGGAGAAGGAGGCCCGTGCCTGGCTGCAGGCCGGGAAGATCTACTATATCCTGCGCCAAAATGAGCTGGTGGACTTGTACATCCAGGTGCGCTCAGTGACGTCACGGTGCGCTGGTTCACTCACTCACCATTCACTCCCACCGATACCCACGTAACTACCCACTCACCTACCCCCACCCACCCATCTACCCACCTAACTACCCACTCATCTATCCACCTAACTACCTACTCACCTGCCCCCACCCACCATCTACCCACCTAACTACTCATCTCACCCACCATCTACTCACCTAACTACCCACTCACCTACCCATTTACCTGTCTACTTACCTATCCACGAACCCACCCACCCATCCGTCTCCCACTCAGCCACCCATCTATCCATCAACTTACCTTTTTTCTCACCCATCCATTCATCCATCTCCCTGTTCATGCATAATTCATTTGCCCGCCCATGCACCTGTCTGTCCATGTATCCACTCTATCCATCTACTTGTCCACCTGCTCACCCATCCATCACTGCTGAGTACCTACTGTGCCCCAGGGGCCTGCCTCTTTCCCACTCTGGCCCCCTCAATCTCCTTCAGTGCCTAGACTATCTGACAACTGAGTTCCCTGGGCTCTTGTCAGCACATAGTGAGTTCTCAGTGTGTGTGGAGATGCTGTCTCCATTCTGTTCAGAAGAAGTTGCTTCAGCATCCCATGGTGCATTTACTTCAATTTTTATTATAGAAGCTCTGATACTTCCCAAACACAGTTGATCTGGACCAATAAGGAACACAGGAGCAGCACTGTGAGCTGAGGATCAGGGAGCACACGGCTCAGAGGGTCCTTGGGCTGTGGCAGGCAGCTGCGTAAGGAGGCCAGCTGAGCCTGAGGGCAAATAACTTTGAGTCAGGATGGGGAACTAGTGCTACTTTCTGGAAGAGACTATAAAGGTCCAGCCTGGAAACTGGAGAGTGGGTAGATTCATCCTCTCATCTCTGATCAGATGTTTGGTGGGCATCTGCTAGGCATCAGGCATTGCAGGCATCCTTGAACACAGCATATCAGGCCCTGTCTTGTAGACTTGGTTGGTTCAGGAAGGAAGACAATGTGATGGGAACCGCAGGAAATGTAGGGCAGGGAGCGGGAGCTGTAATTCTAACATGGGGGGCAGGCCAGAAACCGGGTCTGCGCTCTTCCCTGCTCACCCAGGCAACCCACACCTGCCAGACTCTTAGGCTGCATCCGGACCTGAATGTCTTAGTTCTTAGGTCCTGAAAGCTACTCCCCTCAGAATCACAAACCTACAGAGACTGAAAGATTGGTGCCTCTAAGTATGAGGCTGCCCATCTCAGAGGCATGACCTTCCCAGTGTCGGGGTGGGGGGGTTACTGTCTCTAGAAAACTTCTGGTCTTTACAGGTGGCACAGAACGCAGCCCTGTATACTGGGGACCCCAAGCTGGGGCTGGAGCTGTTTGAGGCAGCTGGGGACATCTTCTTCAATGGGACCTGGGAGCGGGAGAAAGCTGTGTCTTTCTACCGGGTGAGTGGCCACCGAAAGCAGGTCATGTATGCTTCACATGGGTGTCCCTCGGTGGGCACAGGTGTGGCAGGCTGAGGCTTCCCACTTGGAGGTGGAGAGCATCAGTGTAGCTGGCTTTTCTAGAATGATTGTCGAGCCTTCTAAAGCACAGCAAATGCCTCATGCTTGCATGCTAATATCTAAAGCAGCCCTGGGTGGGAAATTCTGTCACCTTACGAATGGGAAAGCTGAGCTTAGAGAGGCGTAGGCATGTGTAAGGCACATAAGCGTGTGGAAAGGGCACAGTGTGCCAGGGAAAACGGGCTTCTCTGTCCTCATGGGCCACAGTGTCCGTCTGGCTCTGGGCTCACATGTCATGTATCTTAGTAGAGTGCTCGATTGTCCCACTCAAACCTTGTCTCCTGGGCAGAGAGCACATACTAGGTAGAGGTCACCCCAGCTCCCAGCCTGGGGTATCAAGACAGAACCTTCCTCTGTCCTGTGAAAGACCATATAGTGTGTGAGTGTGGTGGAGGGTGGTGGTGGAAGTTCCTTGCACACACGTGAGCCCAGGAGGTCTTGCATGGGACGTTGCAGAAGCCTAATCTCAGTATGTGGACAGGACCGGGCGCTGCCCCTGGCTGTGACTGTAGGGGACCAAGAGGCAGAGCTGCGCCTGTGCAACAAGCTGGCGGCCCTTCTGTCTGCTCTGGAGGCACCCCAGGAGGGCCTGGAGTTCGCCCATGAGGCCCTCGCACTCAGCATCACCCTAGGTGAGTCCCTAGCCCTGTGCGCTGGTCTGCAGAGCAATGCAGACATTGCTCGGCTTCTCCCGCTTCCTGTGAAGGCTGGCTGAAGCCCACAGCAGCTCTTCAGGGCAGACAGGGACTTCAGGAGAGCAAAGCTCTGAGGCTGTGTCTTGCTGCACTGGATGCTGGCCAGCCGCTTTCCACACAGGTGGACTTGTGTATGCTGTCCTTTCCTGTGTCTCTTCTCTGCCTTTCCACTCGGTCCTCACTGTCTGCGGCCTGTTTCTTAATGCTAGACTACCTTCTCTCCAGCGCTGCCTGGAAGCGTCTGTGTTCCTCCTGGGAGAGAACCCTCAGTGGGGCCTCAGGCCTGCCGCAGGGATGCAGCTGAACTCCAAGCGCTGAGTACAGGCTCTGAACTGGCACTCAAGCCCACCCACGCAGGTTTCCTGTTTGCAGGGGGAAGCCGAGGGCTCTGAGTATAGCTCCCTAAGATGGTACACTGTGCTGAACATATAAGGCAGCAGCCACAGCCAGGCCTTGAGCCCTGTGCCTGGGAATGCATAGATCATGAGCCTAACCCATGGCAACCCCAGGCAGCTCCATGCAGACAGGAAGTAGGGCACGTGAACCTGCAGCTTTGCCAGAAATGGAAATGGAACTGCTGCCATTAGCTCATTTTACAGATGAGAAAATGAGTCCGGGGCAGCAAGACTGGATAGAGCGGCCTCATTTAAGGCTGTGAATGTACACAGCTGAGTGGGCTGCTGCTGCATTTTTATGCATGCTCCCTCCTGATTGGCTCATGCTCCGCTTGCCCCACTGACCAGTGTCCTCACATCTGCCCCTCTACCTGCACCCCAGGTGACCGCCTGAATGAGCGAGTGGCTTACCACCGGCTCGCCACCCTGCACCACCGTCTAGGCCATGGAGAACTGGCTGAGCACTTTTTCCTCAAGGCTTTATCACTCTGCAACTCACCCCTGGAATTCGATGAGGAGACCCTGTACTATGTAAAGGTGTACCTGGTGCTGGGTGACATCATCTTCTATGACCTGAAGGTGAGTGAGAAGGGGCTGAGCCTGGGGTAGAGTCATTGCTCTGCCTGAGTGTGAGGTCTGCATTGCCTCCTAGCAAGGGTCTTATAGAGCGAGGCCAGGCTCTGAGAAGCCAGCAAGATCAGAAGGCAGGACTAGTCTCTTGTGCTGGTCAGGCTTGGCCCTCTTGTGTGACAAGTAGAGGTCACAGGGTTACCATATACTAGCAGTGGAAAAGGAGTTAGGGTACTTCCTGGCCCCAAAAAAGAACATACAGGGACAAGGACATCTATGCCCATTAGCCCCTGAGATTTACATTATAGAATCGAGCCCGCATCCTGGTGCCTTTTCCAGGAGGCCCAGCTGGAGTGCCAGCCTTTTCTCATAATTCCTTATTGGAATTCTGTGGCATTGACTTTCTTCGTCACCTGGGAGGGATGGGTGAACATGGTACCATCCTGCCTCAGAGTGAGGGAAGCCAAAGTTCAGGAAGGGTATGCCGACTGCAGGCTCCGTTTCTGAGTCTTCACTGGTCACAGCTCTAGGTACATGTGTGAATCTGCCACACAGCTCCAGGCAGCGCCCTTTCCTCCAGAGCTTCTCTCCCTCTGAGGTGCACCACCTCCCATGCTTCTTCACATCACAGAGTCAGCCAGCCAGGGAGGGCTGGCCCTGAGCCCAGTGGCCCTGAGGAGTGCCCACCATCTGTACATGGCCCGCTCTGCTTTGTTCTTGGCCTGGCTCTGTGGGGCTGGTACAAGAAGAGACACTGGTAGATCTCTGCCTTTGTTGCCAGCTGAGAGAGCTGTCACAGATGCTGACAAGGGGAGGCAGGCTCAGTGGGGTCTCAGGAAGTCCCTCAGGTCACTCTGCTGGGAAGAGACCTCTAAAAGAAGCTAGGGTGGAAGATTCCTATAGGGTGGGTCCAGAGGGAGTTTGCATTCTACTGGGATGTTGAGTTTTAAGCAAAGGTACACTTGACCTGGGCGTGAGGTGTGTTGCACCTCATCTTGGCTCTCAGGGACATGGGCCACTTGTACAGTCACTCAACATGGGGCCAGGAAGCTCCTAGAGCCAGTGAGGGTCCTCCATCCCAGGAGATCCACGTCCCCCAAGGAAGGCATCATGCACTCCTCTGGAATGACTAGGGGTGAGGCAAGGTAAGATCCAGGCGTCAGGGAGACTCAGGGGAGAGGAAGCAGAGGCCGTGACAGGTCAAGGATCTGGAATCCTGGAGGAAGAAGAAAGGTTTAGAAAAGGGTGTGTGTAGGAACACCATGATGCTGTTCCAGGTCGCCTGGATCTCTGGATCACACCTGGGGTAGGGTAGGCCTGCTGCTGATCTGAGCCAGCCCCCAAGCTGGGTGCTCTTAGCTGGGACAGTTTCTTAAAAACCACACAAGGACCAGGAATCTCTAACCCTGTTGTGGAAAGAGACTAAGCTGTGACTGTGATGGAGCAAAATAGAATGTCCTCACACTACCCTGATATGGCCTGTGGGACAAGCAGTATGGGCGAGTATATCTGAATATACTCGGGATAGTGTAGTCCTTGAGGGTTGCTCCTGGTAACCTCCCTACCCGCTACCCCACTGCAATGAATCAGCTAAATCTCAGTCAAACACATCTACCCACAGGACCCCTTTGATGCAGCTGGGTATTACCAGCTGGCTCTGGCAGCGGCCGTGGACCTGGGCCACAAGAAAGCTCAGCTCAAGATCTACACACGCTTGGCCACCATCTACCACCACTTCCTCATGGACCGGGAGATGTCCCTCTTTTTCTACCAAAAAGCAAGGACCTTTGCCTCAGAACTGAACCTCCGAAGGACCAACCTGGTGCCCCAGCGCTTCTGTGGCCGGGCACCCTGGCTGGCCCCTGGCCATCCATCCTGACAACCTGAGAAGGACCTGAGGGGACTCTTCTTCGGGTACAGATGACTTGTTTTCAGGAACAGGGAGGAGCTGAAGGAAGCACCAGACGTAGTAAATATTTTTCAGCAACTGTGGTGTCGTCACCGTGTATAGTGTGTGTCCCATTCAATGCTGCCCCTCCCAGCTCCCTAACCCATCATTTTTCTGGACCCACACTGCCCCTCCTTGCCTCCAGTGAGGACTGAACCCAGCAGGTGTTTGCAAGGCCTCTTGCTGGCTCTCTCATGGTGTGGCCTTGGCAAGTCACTTACCTCAATCCTCTGACCCCTTGGCATAAAAAGGCAAGGCGATGATGGGAGCCCCGTGGCAAGGTCTGAGGTGGCCTTGTGTCCCTCTGCTGTCTCATGTATCTGACACAAGCAGGAATCTTTCATCCTCACATTCCGAACATTTCATGAGAGGAGTTCAGGACATGGTGGCTCCCGTTGGCACTGAGAGATGTGGGGACCCAGATTCTCCACTGTCAGTGCAGGTAGGAACTACAGTGACCGCCCTGCCTGCATGCAGGGCTATGGACCCTTAGACCCTGAGAGCAGCTTGTGGACCTCAGCACCCGTGCTGGTGTCAGGAGAGCCACAGGCCGAGGATGAAGATTGTCCCTGATCAGTGTCCCTTGCTCCAAGACTTGTCTGGCCTGCAGAGTGCTGCAGTCTGGTGTCTGGTAAGTGTGACAGCCTCATGGCCCCCCGTATTGTCTGCTCCCCTGTGGTTTCTGCTAACACCTAGTCCCAAGGCCTCTAGTGTCTCTCGAGTCTCCAGCCCAGGCAAGGTGATTCAGACAATCACTGTGGCACAGGAAAGCTGAAAGTGGCCCTTTCTTCTGCCCTGTTTAAATAAATGAAATTTCACACTGTAATGGATACTGGTGACATTGACAGCATCATAGTGTCCTGAAGCCCCGTGTATCCCAAAACACTATACTCTCCCCGATCCCCCCTTTAAAACAAACACTGCAGGTAGGAAATGGGGTGTCCACCCTACACAACCTTGCTGAAAACCTAGGGTACTTGTCCACTTTTTGAAACCTTACTGAAACAGATGGTTTTCCTGTCTCCCCACCAGGGGGCAGCAGACAACTTGCAGAACCAGTTTCCCACCCACCTAAGCATTTTGCCAGTTTGACAGTCCCATTATTTGGCTGGTTGGGCCACAGGGAGAGGAGGTATCCTTCCTGAAAGGTAATGGTAGCCCACTCTGGGCTCAGCCAGAGTCATGGTAACTGAGGACACTTGGCTGAAGTTATCAGCTGCCTGCCATTGAGCAAGGAGTCACCCACAGCCCGGGTGTCCTCAGCCGCCAGCTCTCTACAGGGTGCAGGGCCTTTGGGAATAGATCTCTCCTGAGCCCAGGTTGGTCAGCCCGGAAACAAAGTGGTTGCCTTGAGGCTGAGGTAAGACTTAGGTAGCAGGGTACTCAGGAGCTATAGGGTGCTCCCTAAGCTGGCCCTGCCACAGCTGTTTCTGATTTTGATGCTCATGATCCCAGGACACCCCAACAACCATACCATGCTGCACTAAGGCTGAGTAACACTAGCCATTGTCCTAACCCCTCAGAACCTGTCATCATTTGTAATCGAAGACGCCATCTTTGAGTTTCTGTGATGACAGAGCAGCCCGCAGAACCTCTACCGGGGCGTGGATGGTGGGAGCTGGGGATCTCAGGCTCCTCCTAGGCCTGGTGCACTCCTTATGGTTCTTCCATCAGCATGGGTCTAGGATACCCTGTGGGCTGAGGAAGGCTGTAGCAGCCAGCAAGCCCACTGCCCATTGCCTGTTGCTCAGACTTCAGGAGGCCCAGTGGCAGCCAAGTTGATCCATCCACCTTCACACGTGGTCTAACTGAGACCATGGGGCCTCATCCCAGCCAGGCTGTGTCCACTCTCTTTCTGTACCAGCCTTGCCCAAGGGCAGGTAGATGCAGGTGTTGAGGGATCTGAGCAGGCATGAAGGCAGGATCACCGGGCCATCTGTGTGAGCTGGACCAGAGCTTTGGATTGCTTTACTGTGCAAGCAGCATCCCCTTGGTCTTTCCTTGACCACTGTGGCATCTCTGCAATGCCAGTCTTCTTAACCAAAATTGGATTGACAGCCTAGGAAAGGCAGAAATTCTAGGCTTATGTCTGTAGGAAACAAAGGCATTCAATCTTGGAGGTCAAAGATGCTTCTATGGCCTGTCAGCAGGGTGAGGACACCTCTATGGGGACCCATCATCCTGGGAGGAGTCATTGCCAGATATATTGTCTGAGGACAGAGACGGGCTCGCCCTAGGAGGAGGTCAGCGGGTAGTGGCTCCTCACTAGTGCTTCCCTGTTCCCAGAACCTCCACAGATCCCCTCACCTTCACTGCTCAGGGGCGGGGGCAGGGAGGGGGCTGGGAAAAAACCGTTGAGCAATGAACTCATACTAGCCGGCTATTTCCAGACCAGAGGCCGGGCCCCACCAAGTGGTCATCATTCAGTGATGACTGTGGGCACACCCATTCCCAGCATGGCCTGTATTGGGGCCAAGTGAGGCTACACTAGCCCTAATCTCAACAGTTCATACTGGTGCTAGGGATTCCCTTCCCCCTGTAGGGGATGGGGATCAGGGACTCTGGGGACAGATTAAGTAAGTACCAGAGGGGACTCAGTTTCACGTTGGCTGTCACCCATCAACAGCAATGCTGCCACCTGAGCTCAGAGCCCTACCATTGCCACCACATAGGGGACATCAGAAAAACCCACTTAAGCCAAAGAGTGAGCAGTGTCCCCTGGTGCGGTCACTCCTGCCTCCCATCAATGCCTCCTTGAAGACCATGGCATTAGTACATAGACCTCTGGGGTACAGCAACATCCAGTGCACATAGTTCTGAGCATGTAAGCCTCCTCTGGGTCCTGGTGCATCTCAGGAACACTGAGGCTGGTCTCAGACATAATCACAGGAACCATGGAGGGTGTGAACCCTGGATGACTGTGCTCTTGTCACTTGAATATTACTGCAAAAAAAAAGCTTCAACAGAGAGGCCAGCACACATGGCCAGCATTGTACCCCACCGTTCATGCTCCTCATAAGCAGCTCATGCTCCTGGGCTTACGAGTTCCTGCTCACCACACATGACATCATGTCAATAGCTCCTTCATGAGCTTGCCCTGCTATGCACTCCAATAGTGTTTAGTCTCTTCTCCCTGGACACCTCATGAGCTGTAATCATGGGGGGCTGTCTGCACCCAAGCTCCTGGCACTTTGTTTGTAATGTCTCAGTTGGGTCTCACATACCCACCCGTGATGGCCAGCACAGGCTGCTCAGGAGAGCTCAGTCCTCACAGAAATGATCTGTGAGGTCAAGAGGCTCCAAGCAGGAGGCTGAATTGAAAGTTTCAACCGTCTGGAGAGCTGGCAGGAAATGACACTGAGCTTCCATCCGGGGAGACAGCTTGGAGGATTCTCCATGGGGCCAGTGTTCTTCCTAGACACTGCTCTCCAGGCTAACTGTCTGAGGTACATTAATGTGATCTGTGTATTCTGACAGGCTTGAGTTAAAAGAGCCACCTTGGGTGGATTTCTGCCAGTGCAGAGACCACAGGCTGCTTCCATCAACATGTTTGACAATTGAACATTTCCAAATTCTTGCCCCAAACTTTTGAGGTGGGCAGCTAGAGGCATTCGCCGCACTGTTGGGATGAAGGGTGTTCCAGAGGTGGTGGTCCTGGGATCTGTGACTAGAAGGGAGGTGTCTGGGAAGGGCAGAGCATCCCAGTCTAGCTCCTGTGCCATGTCTTTAGCAAACCTTAGCATTATGTAAAAGTGCAGAGGCCAAGGCTGTACAGAGCACACCAGCTCTGGGAGGCTCCAGCCCCCTCAGCTGGCAATACAATTCCAGTCGCTGCATCTCTCTAGCCACAAAAACATTCGATGTGCGGGGAGTGGGGAATGCCTCCTTGCTCCTCTCTCAAACAAGGACACAGGAAGGCAGGCAAGGGCACTTGGATGAGCCAGGCCATCACCAAGCTATGAGTTTGCTTTTCTCCAAAGGACAGATATGGTAAGAATCATATTGCAAGGTGGTTGTTGGTACCTTGGCACCTCCAGGGACACTCTGGCTCTCTGGATGACTCCAAGCAAAGAGGTAGAAGGAGGATGTTAAGTTAGAAATCTAGAAGTGGGGTAGGGTAGAGTAGAGTAGGTGGAAGCTTGTCTGCAAGGTGAGGGATGACTGGTAGAAAGTGGAAAGGGATGCTTGTATATCCCTGGGGGGTGGGGCATGGCTTGGGGGTGGGACATTCCCCTTGCAGAGGTCATAGGGTCCTGCAGGTCCCAGGCACAGGCAGTGTCTGGAAACAGATTTCCCCTTGGTAGATGCTCTAAAGCATCCCCCTCTCTTCACCCTTGTGCCTTGAGCAGTTGTGTGCCCTCCATCCCTTGCAGCCAGCAGCTCCCAGCTCACCCACTGAGGCACCAGCCCCCTGCCTGATGGAATGAGACCAACAGGGATGAGGACATGATCAGGGTGCACACTGAGACCCAAACAGATCGGCCAAAAGGATTCAAAGGTTTCCTCCCAGGCCTTTCCCTGGGTGCCACCTGCTCAGATGATGGGTCCCAAAGAGAGGGGTGAACTAAATGCTGTCTGAGAAGCCATGTGACAAACTCCTATGTTCCTTCGAAACCCAGTTCTAATGTCTCATCTTCTGTAAAGCCTATTCTGATTGGCTCTGGCAGTCAGTAATCCACACATACAGTCAAAAGGTTCTCTACTTCCCAGGCAGCATAAACATGTATCTTTTTAGTTTTCTACACTCAGCCTCATCAGTACCTTCTACGGGGGACACAGAGTCTGTGTAAGAGTGAGGAATTCCCAATCACATAGCTGTGGCTTCCCAACTCTGACTAGAATTTCCACACCAGTCCACTTCTCTCCAGCATCTAGTCATGGCTAGAGCCCCGGGGAGTTACCAGATGCCCCTTGCAGACCCCCAAGTTCTGATTCCTCCCTTACCCCTGCACGTCTCTTATAAGCTGGATCACCTCAATGGTCAACCTGAGCTGCTCAGGGCCCCAGGTCAGCTCCCTGCTGTCTAGCTAAGGTTGCCAGTGGGAACAGAGTATGTATGTGGGGGAGGGGCAATTCTTTTCCTCTCCAACACCCCCTCATTGTCCAGGCCCTTTGTTGACCCTACCCACCTATGCCTGCTTCTTTTCTCTGTTTAAATACTCAAAATGGTCTACTGTGTGAGAAGTCCATCTTGCCTATTGTGGCTATTGTGACCGGGCTCCATGATCGTCATGGTTGACAAACACCAGGCAACATCGCCATCTGTCTGAAGGGCAATGGCAAGGTGCAGTGGGCAAGGCTTCTTGTGTCCCACACCCTTCACCCTCTAGACCTGCTCCAGACCTAAGTATCCCTCCTCATTGGCACCCTTGCCTTAGGGGTCAGGATTTCAACAGATGATTTGGAGTTACACTCTTCAGCTCCAAAACCAAGCTCTCTTCCTGCTTATATTATATTATATTATATTATATTATATTATATTATATTATATTATATTGAACCATGGTACCAGGATCAATTCCTTCTGACCAGTCACGGTCTCCACATGAACACCTGCCATTCTCTCCCCCTGGACACAGGCAGGAGATCTCCAACATCCATAAGGTTTCCTATACAGTCACAAGCTCTCCAGGATGGCAGGCCAGCACACCCTTGGCTATCTCCAAAATGACCACACACCCTGCCTGTGGCCAGGCAGGTCACTTTTCTTTCAGACTCTTTGGTTACTTGGCTATAAGATCTCAGTCTGTGAACACAAGTGTGTTCCAAAAGTATACAGCACTCTCTGGGGGCTCCAGACAGGCCAGGCCTACGATCGCTCTGCAGCAGTCAGGGAACTGTTTCCAGTCTGTTCACACAGCCCAGTCTTAGGCTCGAGTTCCTGGTCTAGGGCAGAGTGACTGAAGTGCTGGTGATGTGTGAAAGATAGACAGACAACAGGACACGGGGGCAGAGTACACAAGGGACATCCTACCTGGATCCCTGAGCCACAGAAGAAATTGAAGTTCTATGGAGAGTTAAAATGCATTAGACATTTAGCTGTTTCCCACCTCCCTGGCCACCCAGGCTCCTTGGTCCTTATTTACATAGCCCCAGAACTCAGGGTGTGATTGAGGGAGCCAGGGGAGAATGGATAGAAGCAGAAGCGGGGATTCCAGACTACACCAGTAACTCCTGGCTGACAATGAGTTTCAGGGCGTGCCTGTGGAGTGGGCAACAAGGAGGGATTGATCAAGCCGTCTGCCAGAAGGGAGGGTTTAGAGACTGAGTGGATGCTGACCGGGGTCACCGAGGGAGGCTAAGCGTCACACTGACGAAGTAGCAGGAGTTTCCCTGGCTTCCTTCTTCTGTCCCTGCCCAGGGCCTGAGTATGTGTCTGTCCAGCATCATGAATAGGATTAGAGAGATGAAATGGCAAATATTCTTTCAAGATACCATTCAACATGGTGATGATGCATCAAGAAGGCCCCTGCAGGAAACAAATAGCCTGTATAAAAGAGAGAAATGAGGGTCACAAAGACTTTATGTTCACTGACTGGTGACACCTCCTCCTCTTCCTTTCTGTTGTCCTCTTGTTAGGTTCAGACTGGGAGCTCTGGGCCGGCTGGACAAACACCCACAAGCTTCTCCTGGCCCTCACTCAGGGTTCTAGCTCCAGCTGTGGACCTCTGCCTCAGCCTCCAGATCCCTGAGCCCCTTAGCCCTGGAGCACACAGCTCCCGCCTGCTCAGGTGTTCCTGTCTTTCCATCCACCAGGTGGCTGTCACTCGGACTCCACTGCCTGCTTATCTTTGCCATCCCTGGGGTGGCTTCCACCTTCAAATCAGTACCACTTTGACTATTTATGCTAAAATACTTACAGACTTTCAAAGCAGTTTAGAGAGGTCCTGCAAGCCTTTCTCTGAGTGTCCCACATGCTATGTAACCCAGTATACTAAGGACATCAAAGTCACTAGTGGCTGTGACTCCAGGTTAGTACATTTCAGTAGATTCCTGTGGCCATCATGTCTGGCAGCCATGTGCCTCCAGCCATCCCTGGCAGCCTCAGGGCTGTGGCCACCATTTCAATCTATGTGGTGGGGTGACACACGTTTCTCTCACTGAATCCTTGCATTCATCCCAGGCTCTTCTTCCTGTTGACGGCAGCCGTGGTCTGTGGCATGCTGGGAACAGACCATAGCTGCTTCAGCATTAGTTTGGCACAATTGTTGAGTCTTCATTGGTTACAAGCGGGTGTGCTGGCTCAACTGTCATGTGGACAAGGGACTTAGCAAGCAGGTTAGCTTTTGAGAAGCCTGTGAAACATTCTCTGCTGTGGTTGCACCATTTTATATTTTCTGAAAGGATTCTGTAATTCTGCATACTTGTTTGCATGGTATAGAAGTGTATGTAAATGTGTGTGTGTGTGTGTGTGTGTGTGTGTGTGTGTGTGTATGTGTGTATGTAGGTCAGAAGTTGCTGTCATATATCTTCTTTGGTCACTCACTTTATTTACTGAATCAGAGCTTCTTATTCAGACCCGGAGCTCACTGACTGAGCTATTCTCCCCAGCAAGCTTGCTCCAGGCCCCCACTGTCGCCACATCAGGAGCACTGGGATTGTAGGTAGCCACCATGCCTCTCTGGCTTTTATGTGGGTGTTGGGGCTACACCACATTACAGCACATTGCATGACAAGTATTTTACCCACCAGACCATTTCCCAGAAGCTGGTCCTTGCTTTTAGGTGACATTAGATATATTTTTCATTCCTTTGTCTCTAGCTCTGAGTTATCCAACTTCTGTAAAATAAATAAATATTCTGTACTATATATTTTGTAATCAGAAAAAAAAGCAATTCTTTAAAAGGCATGTGATAAAATGGGAGGATCCTCGGGGAACTGAGCTTTTGAAAAGACTAAGACACTGTAGGTCTATCAGTCAATCCCCAGACACTCACGCACTCCATCCTACAGGACCCCTCCCTCAACCCTTCTACAGTACCTCTTCTTTGACCTCTCCTATTGGGCTCCCTCCCTAAACCCTCCCAGGATAAACTGTCCCCTTCACTAGTCTCCCAACTAGGTGCAAAACCTCCTTCCCTCTTTTGCAAGGGCAGAACACTGCCCAGGAGAGCAGCTCTGTCCCTGAGAAATGATGACATCATCACAAAGGTATTTCCTGAGGCATGGGGACAGCTGGGGGATCCAGTGTCCCTGAGATGACAGGGACAGAGATGGGAAGCCCTGTGCCGTCCTCAACTTTTGGGAGGTTGGCTTCATATCCCAATGCACACCTGAGGTGAGCTTGGATGGTGGCAGCATTTGTTTGGATGTTTACAGCTTGCGGGGGAGGCATGGCTATAACTTGGAGGGTGTGTGTGAGCTCAGGTGCAGGACACTTTACAAAACTGACAGCTCTGGGGGTTGGAGAGATGGCTCAGAGGTTAAGAGCACCGACTGTTCTTCCAGAGGACCTGAGTTCAATTCCCAGCAACCACATGGTGGTTCACAAAGTTGACAGCTCTGAATGCAGACCAGAAAACATGTCCCTATTTATCCCAGGTGTATATAGTGGTGCCCAATAAATGTTCTCCAGGGAGCCCATGTTGTCTGAGTCTGTTATCAGTGTCCTGCCCTAAGACAGGGAGATTCTGGGGGTTCATGTCAGAAGGGGCCAGGGCCACATGTGTGACACCTATAAGCCAGAGTGGGCAATAGTTAGTGCTCCAAACCCTGAGACCCTGACTTCAGAGTTGCTCTCTGGCCCTGTGATTTGGGTCATGTCAGGTCATCTCAGCATTTTGCACAGTGATGGGATTGGCTTCGACATACTGCTCACGCTCCCCAGAGCTGTGTGATAACAAGAAAAGAGGTTTCCTCCTACATTCTCAATGGCCTGAGACTCTCTCTCCCACTACCTCTCTGAACAGGTGCCCTGGAGTATGTGTCTATGGGGGAGCATGTGAGCTTGCTCTCTGAACCACTCAGGCATTTATGTGACCTCTCACAGTACCCATGGCTGACCATTCTTCATCTTCATAGATTCACCCCTGACTATGAGGAAAAGAACCTACTGTGGGAGAGCCCAAGAGACACAGCAAAGCTACAGCTGCCCCCTGTGGTTCTGTGAGGCGATCACCAGTGGGAGGTTGAAGTTCTGCCCTGGGTCACTGTATAGTGCTCTGTCCATCACAGTCACCTCAGTGCAGGTATTGTGCAAGCAAGTCCAAAGAGGCACAGTGATGCTTGGCACGCCTGCTACCCTTCCTTCCCAGCATGCCCCTGCTAGAGGGGTCCCTGCCTGCCCACTGTCCTGAAGGCCAAGAGCCCCGGGAGGCAGTGTTGGGTTTCTCTCCATTTGATGGGGTCACGTCTGTGTCACATAAGAAGCCATCTTTATCCCTTTGTAATCCCCCCGCCCCAGCACTCAGAGCAGCAGAGAGTAAGACCACCGTGCTCCACTACAGGCCCAAGATGCCACACCGAGTGGAATGAGGGTATTCTGCACTCACACCCCAGCTCTCCTGCCTTCATCCTGAGGAAGCAGCCACCCTGTCTGCCACAGAAGGGGCTCAGCCTTGACCGTTCTATGTGGCCTAGTGTGTCCTGAATTCTGAGGATCACTAGGGTAATGAGGGATGGTTGCAAATACAAATGAGTATGATAAAGGTCTCCGACAGTGGGGCTGTGATGGTTAGCACAGTGCTGGTTATACTTGGCCTGACTCCTTCAGGGGAGCCCAGGGCCATGTGGGTCCAGAGGTAACACCTATCCCAATTCAGAAAGTCACTGCCAAGTTCAGACACATGAATGTGGAGAAGAGTCCCCAGTAGTGATGACAAAAGTGTGATGCAAGAACAAAGACCCTGGACTTAGGGACAACAGAGAATCCTGGAGGACCCTCATGGAGCCGGGAAGTAGAGAGAGAACCAGGTCCTAGGAAGCCATAGCAGACACACAGAGAGGGACAGACCCGAGCTAAGGTTCCCAGAAGGCTTCAGAGCTTGTCCACAGCATGAGCCAGTCATGGGGACCTCAGTCTAGGCTTGTGGAAAGGAGATGCCTCAGAGATGAAGTCACTCTCTGCCAGTGTGCTGTGTCTGCATATAGCTACCATGAGGGGCCTGTGGTGACCCCAGCCAGAGCCCCGCAGGCAAGGGGCCCTCTCTCACAGGGCAGCCACAGCAGATGTGTGGCTGGAGCTTCCTGCCCACTGAACAGGAAAATTACAGGCCAAGGTTGACAGGGGCCTCACAGCCTGTTGCTGCCAGTGCAGTCTGGTGGCGAGAGCGGTTGCCCCCTGTGTCACAGTCTATGGAGCTTGTCACTGACCACAACATACTGGGGCACATAAGGTCAATGGGGCACTGGGTCTGAAACTCCACTGCCACCAAGGTGTTCCTGGGGATGACTGTGATAAAGGTGTCTTTCCCTGCTCTCCCACAGAGCACAGTGAGCTTGGTTGTCTGTGTACACATAGGCCCAGTTACCATACAAGTTTGACATCATGCTGGAGTTCCTTGCCAGCTCTGCCTCTCCCCACCTGCCCTAGCCTCACATTCATCCTCAGAGCCACTGCCAGATGGCATACCCTGTCAGCATGCCCCCATCACCCTCTTCCAGGGGTAGGCATTAAGCCACGCTTCATGCTTAGCATGGAACTGTCTACCTTACCCCCTACAAACTCTTGACTGGGCCTGAGAAGAGAATCCTGCAGCCACTTGAGACAGCCCTGCCCAACCCTTGGCTCTCAGTCAAGAATGTGAGTCCTGGGAGCCAGCTTGGCCTGCCATTGACCCTCAGTGAAGCACAAGGCCCCACCTCTTTGATCTTCAATTCTCTACATTCAGGCTTCATGTGTCTGTCTGGCCTGCAGGATGAAGCCTGGGAGGTCGACCCCCTCCCGTGTCCTAGAGAGGAGCCCTTGATGACACGACAGTGCCCAGCTCTGTCTTCCGAGTGACCGTGGGCAGAGGTCTTGGCTACAGCAAGCTTTGCCCAGTCTGGAGCTCCTGGCTCCACCCAAACAGACCTGAGTTGGACTTTGAGCATTGTCCCTGGGAGAGGCCACCCTGCTCTTAGGATGCATGCAGGAAGTCAGCGGGGCAGCAGAAGTTTGCAGTTCACCTGAGACAAGCCAAAAAGAGCATGTGTGAAGGAGAGACAGGTGAGGGAGGGGAGGAGAATGATGAATTAATCCCCGTTCTGACACTACAACTGAACACCTGACAGCAGCTACATTTTAATGAAGAGAGGCACATTTGGTCCATGGTTCTGGAGGCTAGAGCTTCAAAAGCGCCGCTGTGGTGGCCGCATTTGATGGTGTCTGCAGAGGTTTTATGCTATGTTGTGATGTGGCACAGGACATGACAGGGTGAGACACAGCAAACTGCTGACTCAGGACTCTCCTCCATTTGGAAGTTTGCTGATGCTGTCCAAAAGTCCCAGCCCCTGACAGCATCTATTCCAATCACCTTTCAAAGACCCAGCCTCTTCATCCAATCTAACTTTAGGGTTAGGGTTTCCAACTTGTGAAGTTCAATAGGGCTGTCAGAACTCTGCAAAAGGACTATGCAAATGCAACAATGTCCTGACCATGAGATGCTCGGCCTGGGGACATCCTTCTTTGGGTTATTGGTTTAACGTTTGTGAACTTCTACAATTACCTCAGGATGAAAATCCCTGAATACAGTGGCAGAGAAGGTGAGGTGGGCCGGGGAGGGGACAGCCACATAGCATGGCCAGCGCCTCATCCCAGGAGAGGCAGAGATGTGAAGGCTGGAGCTTCAGCAACCACATGGAGCAGACATGGGAGGGGTCAGGGCTGAGGCAGAAGGGTGTGAGGAAGATGAGTCCCTGAAAGACAGCGGTGGCCATGTGTCCAGAATGGGGAGAGGAGGAGGCCCACGGGGCTGACGAGGCAGCTCTCTGGGCTTCTGTTTCCTCTCCAAGGACACCTGCCTTCCCATATTCTTGAAGTACTGTCCACCATTGGCAGGAATGGGGGGAACTACATTGTCCATTAACAGGTAAGCTGAGTGTGGCATGTGCACACAGTGGAATACCATTCAGCCTCCCGGGGGGAAATCCTGTCATAGGTAACACAGAGGAATCTAGATAACTGAGCACTGAAGAGTAAGCTGGGCACAGGAGGGCAAGAATGGTGTGATGTCACTGCAGCAGAGGACAAAAGGTGATGGTCACAGAGCCCAGGGAAGTGGGTGTCGAGGAACAAAGCACTCTGGTCAAAGGACCCAGTGTTCAGACACACAGGACGTGTGAGTCTTGAGACCTTCCACCAGCAGGGAATTGTAGTAATGTCGATTTCCAATAACCTGCTGTGGTTTTTATTTTTAAAATTTATTTATTATGTATACAGTATCCTGCCTGTATGTGTCCCTGTATACCAGATGAAGGCGCCAGATCTCATTACAGATGGTTGTGAGCCACCATGTGGTTGCTGGGAATTGAACTCATGACCTCTGAAAGAGCAGTTAGTGCTCTTAACCTCTGAGCCATCTCTCCAGCCCCTCAAATGACCTGCTGTGGTTTTAAATGTCTTATCAGAAAACAAGGATGAGGCAATGGCCTCTGTGTTAACACTGCTCACACAGAGGGAAGAAGCAACGCTTGCTTGCATGCTGCAATGAACAGCGGTGATCTGTCTATCAGAACAGCAACAAGCCCAGCATGGTGGCTCATATCCATAACCTCAACATCGAGAGACCGGGCCACAGGGACTGCTAAGCTTGAGGCCAGCCTGGGACTCAAAAAAATCATTCATTTTTAAACCAATATCTTCCCTTCTCAGTTGGTAGTGCTGGCAGATCTGGGAGGTGAGTAGTGCTCAGTTGTGTACCCGACAATAAACATGCAACAGACACTTCCCACCAGTCACAGAGATGGCTTTGTTAAACTCAGCGGCTCCCAAAACAAAAAGACATAAATGTGGAAAAGGGAGCTGGAGGGGGAGGTGGCGGGGCAGAGGGGTGAGGGAGGACGGGGCTGAAGAATGGATTATATAAATGGGTGGAATTGTCAGAACAAACTGTAGAAAATTAACAAGAGCAACATTGAAAATAATGTTTCAATCAGGCCAGGAAGAAAGCACTGTGACCTCGCCTCAGCTGAGCAGTTCCAGAGAGTAGGGTATAGAGGGATAAAGGAGCAGAGATGTTACCACTGAGTGTCTGTGAGAGGAAAAACAGTGGACAGTCTGTCAGGCTGGTGGCCACTGGCAGTTGGTGGTTCCTCCTTGCCTTTCCTGTGGCAGCGATCCGGGAAGTCGGGGAGAGAATGGCTGCTCAGAGTCCTCCAGGGGGAAGGGACAGAAGGAGGGTGAAAAGAACTTGCTGGAAGCCTACACATTGAAATCTGAGCCACCCAAGGAAGCGTGAACATAGGCTTTGGGAACCCAGGGCCCAAGTGGTGGAGGGCCAGGCCTGGAGCATCCCAGAAGTGAACCTATCAGAATGACTACAGAGGGACAGGGAGCAGGGAAGGTACCAAGGCCACCCAGTGGGGAAAAAAATAGTGTGAGCCCAAAGATGCTGGGAAAACCAGACATCTACATACAAACAAATGAGGCCAGATCCTTTACCCCACACCCACACTTTCGTTCAAAACCAAAGGTGAGCCTAAAAGCAAGAGCTAAAGCCAGGAGCCTCTGAAGAAACCAAAGTAAGAAGTTGAGATCTCAAGGCTGATAGAATACAAGGCTGAGCCCTCAAGAGCCAACAGATAGCTCAAAGCCCTCCTGAGTGCTGGGATTAGAAGCCTGTGTCACCACACTTACCAGTGATACATCTCTCCCAGACAGAGACACAGTGGCCAAAGGTATACAGAAAACATATGGTATTTTCTGCTCCCTGGAAGACATAAATCAGAACCACAAGAAGACCCCACGTCATAGCCTCTAGAATAGCAACAAAAGGTTTTTTCTTTTCTTTCTTTCTTTTTTTAATGGAAAATAGCAAGAGTTGTTGAGGGATTAGGGTAAATGAAGCTTCATGGTTTGGGGTGGAAAGTGGTGTAGATGTGGAAAATCCTCATGTTCCTTAAATGAACAAACATAATATTACTACATGGCTTAGTCATTCTCTTCTTAGGTATATTCTCAAGAGAATCAAGATTATACGCCCACACAAATCTTTATACAGGAATGTTTGTGGCAGCATTTTTTCATAACTGAAAAGTGAGGGAAAAATTCATCTGTCGGCAGAAGGATAGATAAACAAAAGTGGTCTAGCCATGCAATGGAATATTATTCAGCCACGCAAAAAGTAGAGAAGAACTGATTCATGCTGCTGTGCTGATGACCCTGACTCCTGGTGCTGAGCCAGAGGAGGCAGGCAGAAGACCGCAGGCCATATGATCCCATTGCAGAGCAGCTAATTCACAGAGATGAAAGCATTCTAAAATAATTTTAATGGAAGCTGTATATTTCTATGAAGATGCCCAAAATGACCAGCCACACACTTTAAACAAAAGGGGGGTTGTATATGCAAGTAGGTAGATGTTTACAAAGGGTTAAATGTAATAGGAGTTTTGGGCCCAGCCTAGCCTAAAGGTCTGGACCTGCCTAGTGCTTTTAAAAATGACTTAGACGTCTATATTAATTATATGTTGCTTGGCTTATTGTTAGCTAGTTTTTGTATTTTAATTTTACTTATTTTTATTAATTTATCTTGCCATGTGGCTCGTGGCTTATTTTTTTAAATATCAGTTGGATTGTGTTTTTCTTGATTTTGTCTGTTTTTATATTTATGTTTGGACTTTTTAAATCTGTTTTTAAGATACCTTGCCATAGGTCAAAATAGTTTTCTAATTTATCAATGCTATTTAAAGTGTACAGAAAGACAGTTGAATGCTTAACCAGGAATGGGATAAGAGGAGAGGGGGCAGGGCGGATGGGGCGGGAAGGACGAGAAGAATGAGGGATGGATGGGTGGGGAGGGCTAACCAAGCTAAGGAGATAGAGAAATCCACATGGAGACCCACTGCTGTGAAAGCTCATCTGAAAAAAATATTTTAAAATAAATTTGAATGGCAGTACCCTGCATAGTTGGACAATGGTACTCCTAGAAGGCACAGATTATTCAATAAAATTCTCAGTGCCAGATGTGGGATTCTGCCCCAAGAGCTGTTCATCAGGGAGGCCTCAGAGGCTCCCAGACAGCACGGGCTATTGACATTGTTCTTGGCTTCTCACCATAACTGAATGGTATGACCCTATTACTGTAGACACCACATACTCTGGGTGCAGAATACAGAAAAATCAACCCGGAAGTGACTAGAAAACGTCCGCCTTGCTGGCTAGCTTTCACTGTGCAGGCTGCGGGGAGGAAGAGGCATTGGTGGCCTTATGCTGAAACCAACCCTGCATGCTGCAATACCGACCTACCAGACAAGGTTTGACCGACCACAGGTGCAAGAGTGGCAAAGCTATTATGGGTGTTATCAGCTGCTTCTGATTAAATCGGAAGCCCGTTCCATAAGAGGGAATTCATGCCTGATACTGTAAACTTGATTAAAAGACCATGGCTGAGTCATTCGTAGACCCTGGGTTGTTTTGTTGAATGGACATAATGTAAATCTGCCTTCTAAATATTTATGTTTATAACCATAGTTAGTGCATCTCTCAACCTTAATCACAGACACTTCTTTCTGCAGTGGGTAGCCGTTCACATAAAGACTCATAATAATGAACCAGCCTGCCTCCATCTTAGACTTCAAAGCCAACTTACAGGAAAGACTAACTAGGTCCATTCCTATTTATGATTAAACCTGTTTCTCAAGGGTTATGCCCCCCATGCATGTAACATTAGTAAGGATTTATGACACATAGTAGCTACCTGATAAATGTGCTAGTCGGAATAACCTGACATGGCGATGGCAGAATAAACCTGTCATGTGGAGGGCACACCCCTCTCCTTCATATTCATGACCAGGCAGAGCCACGTAAACCCAAGCAGCACCTGGACATTCACTCTCAGCAAACCTCCCACTTGGTCCATGTTCATACCTTAGGCATGGCTATGTAAAGCTGTGCCCACCTGCTCTCTCATAGGGAATGCCATGACGGGGGTCACTCTCTCTTCCCTTGCACTTGCCTGGCAACTTCCCCGAATAAACTCCAGTGTGGTTACTGGTAATGTGGCCTGTTACCGCCTGTGATAACAACAACCTTGACCACAAATGGTTCTGTACTACCTGCTCCAGGAAATGGCAACCATGCTTTTGTTTTAAAAAGTTGTATTGACTATCTTGCAACCCTATGTTTGTTTCAAAAGGTTGTTATGACCACCTTGTTATGTTCTGCTTCTGTAATCCTGCCTATTTTGGACAAATTCCCCATTTAGAAACTCCCTACCCCTGCCTGAGCTTTCAAAACCTTGTCTTCCTCGGACTGACTTCTTAAACCCCACCTTGGGGAAAACAGCCCATGTACATGAATAAAAAATGTTTGCTTCAATTAACTGCTTGTTATAATGAATTTGCACATTATGGTTTGAGTTGACGGTCTTTCTTCTCACACCTTTGGGATTAATGATAACTGGTTAAGGATTATCACATCCCTTCTTCACGGGTCTCCTAGGAACAGCTAACTAATGCCCCTGCCCTTCTCATCACCCCTGTGAGGGAGTTCCCAAAGGAGGGGCTGTAGACAGTGCCTCATATCATCACCTAAGCAAAGGCCCACCCTGTGAGTCACCCACTGAGAAACCTTATCACATGCCAGGTGTGGCCAGGGGTGATCTTTGAGGTCCCTCAAATCATGTAAGCTGTGACCTCATCTGATGACATCTGGGCTGCAGCAAGGATCGGGCACAAGGGTCCGAAAGGTCTAGTTTGGCTCTGTTGTCCTGCTATGGTCTAGCAGGAGGGAGAGTCTGGGGTGCCCATAAGGGAGGCAAGGCAGACCCTGGTTCAGCCTGGCTGTAACCAGCTCCACACTTTCATGGTGAAGGATTATGGCCTACTGGGGACACAAAGGGTGATGAAGCTGGATGGATCAAGCTAGCCACTTACCATGACTCAAGAGAGGGTGGCAGGGGAGAGCCAGGCCAGAGCCCACTCACACTGGTAGACAGCAAAGGCTGTCAAGTGTCTTGTGTCTACATCTGTCCTGAGAGGAGGGACAGCAGCCCCTTCCCAGCTGTACCAGTGAGGAGATGCCTAGGTCCTGGAGGTCAGAGGCCTTGGGTCACTTAGTCTCCAGAGACAGACCCAAGGTGTCCCTGTGGCTGAATGAAGAGCTGTAAAGGGCCAAGGCAGCAGGGGGAGCCACTTTCCTGTCTTTGCAGAAGACTCCCAAGAAGCTTCCAGAAGAACAAAGACGGCCTGGAAATACCTTCTTCCTAGAAGAGAAGCTACAGCTGTGTATATCCTTTAACCCCAAGCCTCAGTTTCCCTTCTGCACTGTACACAGCCATGGTAAAGGTCAGGCCAGGTGGCCAATGAGGATAATGTTATCTAGAGGGAAAAAGTTGGCCTTGAGACTTCAGAAAAAATGGATGGGGGTGAAGCCCACCGTCTTTTCTCAGCCTCACTCTGAGGCCACCACACCCACCTCTCAAGCTGGAGGGCACAGGATGTTGAATAACACATGTGCAAAAGTCTGCCAAGCAGCAGCAGGACCACTCAGCACTGTAGAACATCCAATCCAGGAGCCTCAGACTCCATTTTTCTCATCTGCACACAAAAAGACTGGAGCAAGGCCTGGTCTACCTCTTTGTAAAGAGGCAGCAGCCCCCCACTCACACCTGGAACCCAGCTACTCTCCCCAAACAATTCTGTCTGATGAGGCCCCTCTGCTTCCTGGCCATTGGGCATTGCATAGGCCTCAAAAGAGAGTTCCCAGGAACCAGACTGCGCCTCAACCCTATCTCCCAGCCCTCCACCAGCATCCATGGGACCTGTGGCTTCATTACTCATGGGATGCAGAGGTGTCACCATACCACATCACACCATGTCCTCCGGTACTACTGTGCTCAGTGCTGCTGGGAAACTCCAAGCATCTTCCTGCCAGAGTCCTCCGCTTTGCTTTCTTTCTCTTGTGTTGCGCACCCAGTAGAGCCGTGTATTCAATCTAGGATCTCCTGTTGGGGACACTCTCTTGGGTCCTGACTTCTGCAGGCTCAGCTTCCAGAAACTTGACACCCCTGTCACCAGTACACCCTGCTGCCTGGCCTGGGTCTGTAGTAGCTTATAGTGAATACACAAGGAGGCACCGTTAGATGTGAGGAAGAAGAGCTGAGACGGGATGCTTCCTGCTTCTGCATTGACTGGTATCTTGGCATTTCCAACAACCCTGAGGGTTAGGGTTAGGGTTAGGTGTTCAATCCTCCTTGTAGAAGAAGAAACTGAGGCACACCAGGAAGCAACCAGAGTTCTAGAGCAGGGAGAGCACAGCATATACCCCTAATAGAAGGTAGATGAGCCCCATCCCTAGCTAGGGGCACACCCTCTAGATGAAGCGGGGAGCATCCAGCTGCTTCCTAAGTATCTGTTCCAATGTCCGCAGAGGGAGTGATGTAGGGAAAAAGGGGTCTGGATTTGAGGCCTTGCTGAGCCTTCCTGCTCAGAACGGTAGGGAGAGGCACCTCTATGAAGAAAAGCTGGGGGCAAAATTTGGACTTGTTATGTCTCTGGCGCTATGGTCAGGTTCCTGGCTGGGACTGGGATACTCCGTGGCAGCTCCCCTTCCCTAGGCCCTCACTATGGGCTCCTAGACCTGTTACCCAAAGTGCGCCCCCCACCAGGCAGGCCGTGAGCTGGAGGCGCCGGGTGGGTCCCCACCAGCCGGGGCGGGTCCCGTGGGGCTGGGGCGGGGCTGACGGCGGACAGGGCCGCCCCTTCCAGCGAGGGCGGGCGGCCTGGCCTTTAAACGCTTGCTGACGGTCTGCAAAGGAGAGGCCCCGGTCAGTCCCCGAACCATGTCCTTGCCCTTCCGGCCAGAGTGCGCCTGAGTCGCCCAGGCCTTGGTGTCCCCGCGGGTCTCGTGTCGCCGCCTCTTTACGATGCAGCCGCGCGCGCTGCTTCCCGCCGCGCTGGTCCTGCTGGCCACGCTGGCTGTGTTGGCGCTGGCCCGGGAACCCCCGACGGCGCCGTGCCCTGCGCGCTGCGACGTGTCGCGCTGTCCGAGTCCGCGCTGCCCCGGGGGCTATGTGCCCGACCTCTGCAATTGCTGCCTGGTGTGCGCTGCCAGCGAGGGGGAGCCCTGCGGTCGACCCTTGGACTCGCCGTGCGGGGACAGTCTGGAGTGCGTGCGCGGTGTGTGCCGCTGCCGTTGGACCCACGCAGTGTGTGGCACGGATGGGCACACCTATGCCGATGTGTGCGCATTGCAGGCCGCCAGCCGCCGTGCCCTGCAGATCTCCGGGACACCGGTGCGCCAGCTGCAGAAGGGCGCCTGCCCCTCGGGTAAGCTCCATCAGGAACCCAAAGGCTTGTAACTGAGGCTCAAGGGGGTTCTCGTCCGCTCCCGAGGTGCCATTGGGTAGCCTTTTAGGAGCAGTTCAGCCAGCCCTCTAGCCTTCTAGATGGAGAAACTGAGGCCCAAGAGGTAAATACTGTCTCCAAAGCCACAGAACAAGTTAGAATTGAAACCTCGCGTGGCAGCCTGGTAGTGTCTGGTGGGTTGAGGCTCTGACCCAGACACTCACCTGTTTCGTAGTGGTTTAAAAGGTAACAAGTGGCCACCAGTCTTTTCTGGTCTCTGACTTCATTTTCTGCTCTTTGGGTTTTCTTTTCTTCTGTCTGTCACTAGGTGGTCTTTGGAGGGCAGTTGGGGCTGCAGGCAATGTGTAACCCGCAGCTTCGAGGCTCCATCGGTACAGTGTATAGCGGAAGAATCCTAGGACAGTCTCCCCTGGTTGGCAGGTGGCTCTAGGTAACTTCTTACTTTTTGATGGAACTCTGTACATCCAGGAAACTGCCAGAAAACCCTGCCAATCTGCTTCTTGTCTGGGGCATTGTTTAGGATGCCAAGCTTTAGGTGTGATAGGAACTCCGTGACTGACCCTCAATGCAGTGCAGTCATCTCCAGAATTGTGGGGAATCAGACCCCTGTGTGTCCTTAGCCTGAGGTCAGAATGGGCTCTGCTGGGCACTCAGAGGACACCTGGGAAGCAGGCAGAGGGTCATCAAGGCTGAGTTCTTTCTGTGCTGTGCAGAAGGCATCCTGGAAAGACGCAGTGGCATAAACAGACCCTTATGGGCTTGGCTGTGTATACTGGCCGCATTGGAAAATGTAGGTAGCTCAGATCTGGGAAGGGATGGGATTTGTGGATGTAAGCATAGTTCCAGAGGCTGGCTTTGCCCTGTCGGACAGAATGGTATTGACTTCTGAACACTCAGTCCTGTGCCCCCAAAAGGCTATGAAACTGAACATTTTCCAGGGGAGAAGGTATATAAGTCTGGAGGGGCTCTAGACAACCATAAGCCAGAAAAAGAATGGCAGGCACAGCTCTTTCCTGGTAAATACCTGCCTTCTCCCTAGCTGGGTGGCCACAGGTGCCCAGGCTGGAAAGTGTCATGTAGTATGAACCAAATGAGTAAGCCATTTCAGGAGAGTTGGGAGGAGAATGTCTTTGTCTGTTTTATGGAATTATTATAATGAAGTATGGGAGACTAGGCAGGTTATAATGAACAAACATTTGTGTCTCAATCTGGGACCTGGAAGTCCATGGTTGAGGCCAACCAGGTTCAGTACTGTGGTGAGAGCCATAGCCCCTTAATGGGAGCTCACTGTGCTCAAATACCACAGTGGGGTATTGTTTGCATTTACTCTTTATCTTTTGGTTCTTTTGGGGGACTTGCCACCCAGATCCCAAATAAATCACACAGAGAGGCTTATTCTTACTTATAAATGCCTGGTCTTAGCTTGGCTTGTTTCTTGCCAGCTTTCCTTGGCTTATCCCAGCTACCTTTTGCCTCTGGCTTTCCCCATTATCTTACTTCTGTAACTCTTACTCTTACTCTATGACTTGCTGTGTAGTTGGGTGACTGGCCCCTGGAGTCCTCCTCCTTCTCGGCTACTTCCTCCTGTTTTCTCCCAGATTCCTCCTTCCTTATATTCTCTCTGCCTGCCACCTCCACCTATCCTTTCTCCTGACTTGCTTTTGGCTGCTCAATTCTTTATTAGACCAACCAGGTACTTTATATAGGCACAGTAACACAACTTCACAGAGTTAAACAAATGCAACATAAACAAAAATAACACACCTTAAAATAATATTCTACAGCCGTGGGGGCAGAAGGCAAGCAGACCGCATGAATGAGAGATCCAAGGGAGGGGGATCTTTTACAAAGGCCTTAGTTCTCACTCATAATTTCGAAAATCTTACATAGTCTACACCTAAATTCGAAAAGGACTGTATGTTGGTTTGGATGGGGGTCACAGGTCACATTAGGGACAGCAGCCCAGTGCTCTCTGTCTGGACACTCAAGGTGTGTTGGATGCTGGTTCTGTGGGCCTATCTATCTTGGGCCTTGCTTTTTGAGATGCTGAGGGTTCAGGGTGGCCAGGCACCTGCCTTCCTCTGCTATTCTGCTACAATCTTGGTTGTATTTGGTTTACTCTTGCCCTGGTCTCCCAGGTGGCAAATACTATCAGCATCAGGCTCTGGGCAGAGATGGGCAGCAATGGAGGTGGGTTTTGTTTTTCATAGACTGGGCCATTTGTGAAAAATCCTTTCTTTGCCTGACTGTCCCTTCACTGGTAACAAGACCTTGTTAGTGCACTTAAGACTTCTAGACCCTGGAGCACACAGAGCAGGGAGAGAGGAGGAAGTCAGCCTGGGGATCAGGCAGGTTTCTACCACTAAGATGGCAGAAGCGGCTTAAAGTCTGTGTGTACTGCTAGGACCCTGGGCTTCATAGATCCGTTGTCCTTAGCTACATTGCTTCATTGTATTTTGGGTCTGATACCAGGCCTGGGAGAGACCCATGCAAGGCATGTTTAACTCCAGCACAGTGCAGGCTGGGCTCCAGCGTTACTTCCTGTGCTGGGCGCACTATTGCTGTTGTGTGATGGGGCCCCTAGGAGAGGTGCTGAGCAGGGGCAGTTAGTGGGGCTCCCTAGTAAAGATGGGGAGAGTGGAGAGGCCTGGGCAGAGCAGACCAAGATCTGGTCTAGAGCACTGGCCACCAGCAAAGCTCAAGGACTCTGTGAGTTGTCAGGAACTGAAGCCAGAGAGGAAGGACTCATGACCAGGATGTTAACAGGCTCTACCACTCATCCTCAAAGGGCCAACTAAAACAATGTAGCCGCATTGGGAAGAGGCACAAAGAGGCCCAGTGACAGCTCCCCAAGTCCCATCTAGGGGTCCTGACATGAGACTTAGGTGTAAATATATATAGAGAGAAGTATGTACAACCAAGCGGCTTCCACCCATCCTTGACCCACTCCGGTGTCTCACTGGCGGCAGCCTTTTCCTTCCAGCATGAGGTTCCTAGGGAAATTCTAATTTCTCGGGGTTCATTGTCTCAATAGATTGGTAGTTGGAGGGGAGGGCCATGTGTCCTTCAAACCGTCTTCACACAGCTAGACCTGGCCAGTGACTTTGAGCCTGACACCTGTCCATTGCACACTTTGACCTGGATGGTCCAGGTGGCTGCTTACTCCAGGGACATCATTCACAGACGCACCCTGTTCTCCTCTGTGGCTGCTCAGAAGGTGTACACACTGGTGTGAGTGACAGGCTCACTCCATGGGATTGGTCTTCCCAGCTCAGCTGACAGCATCGCCCTAGGACATTGATGTCTCAGCCTCTGTCACCACCGCACCTGCCATCACCTCACTGTGAGTGAGTGAGGTCACTTACCAGGCTGACCACAAACCACAACACCCAGATGCTCTGGGCTCATGAATGTCTTGGGGGCAGGGAGAGCTGGTGAGCCCCACTTGAGGGTGATGTTTGAGAGGAGGGCTCCTGCGGCATTGGGCTCTCAGAGTAGACTGGGTAGCAGAGATAGACCAAGCTGCCACTGGTTTCTGCCGGCTTCCACCTTCCTCATCATTCAATATCACTTTATCTGGCAGCCAGGCGTCCCTGGTCACTCTGTCCTGCATGTTACCAACAAGACCCCCTTTCAGGCTCCCCTCTTAGGCCCTGTGTCTGCCACCTCTCTCTCTCTCTCTCTCTCTCTCTCTCTCTCTCTCTCTCTCTCTCTCTCTCTCTCTCTCTCTCTCCTTACTGATTTCCCTCCCTCCTCCTACCTCAGGGCCTTTACATATGTCTACCCTCTTCCCACAGTTCCCTCATCCTCACCTAGTGTGGTTTCTTCCTCTTCCTGGGCTTCCATGGCCTGCCATCCCCATCTTCCTTCCCTACCACTGTGCCTCAGGGCTAGGCCTGCACCACCTGCCCATTGACCTGTCTGCTCTCTCTGCTTCTTGCTCACTCTGGGCCTTAGGGCAGAGGTGGGTCCACACCTGGCTGCTTACAATAGCTGATGTTATATGAATGTCTGGGCCCATGGGTCTCTGTAGCTTTCCTGGCCCCTATTAGATAGCCTCAGTGGGAGTGACTAGAGCCATTAGGTTCCATATGCATGTTAAAAAGCATTCTCAAGAGAAGGCTCCCTTTGCTAGTAGGGTGACTGCACTCAGGGGCCTGCTTGCAGGTGACTTCCTGCAGTCCATGTCCCAGAGCCCCTCAGTGACAGAAGACACCTTCCTGTTTCTGGAACTCAGAATTGGAGCACCTTGAACCAGTTCCCCCGCAGATTTAACGAGCAGATTTTAATGTGCAAGGCCATGCTGGCCTCTCCCAGCCTGTTTATTTAAGAGCTTTGGGTGACTTTTGTGCTCACTCTTCTTAGCATATCCTGGGGGCTCAGAGGTCAGCATTGGAGACTAACCGGGCAGGAAGATGCATCCTCTGCCTACTGGGACAGCAGAGCTGGACAGCGGTATGGCTGTGAGTAAGGACCGGCAGGGTTGCAGTGGCTTCAAACATGTATTTGATAATTGATAGGATTGTGTGTCCTGGCCGGGGACAAGAAGGAGCTCCATGACCTGTGAGTTCGGAAGCACTATCAAACCCAGGTCATTTTTTTTTTTTTAAATCTATCTCCAGGGCTTGCAGAGGTGGCCATGCAAAGAGCTGTGTGGGGATAATGCCTCCTAGACAGAGTGACACTCACCATGCTAGTCTGCCTGCTGACCCTTGTGCCCTGCACCAGTTGAGTTCATCATGGGGGATAATGTTGGGCACCTTACAAGAACAGGTTCTGATGCTGTAATGTGCCACCCTAGGGCTCTCAAAGTGAAGGAGAGCTCACACCAAGCCACGGTCCTCCTGACTCCCTATTGCTGGTCTGACAGACCATGGTCCTTGAGCCCCATGAGGAGGTGGCCACCCTGGAGGACACTGGTGAGGAGGTGACTGACTAAGTTATGAGAATCACAAACTCCTGTTCTTGGGCCTATGGAAGCCTGGCCAGACATGTGTGCCTCAACTAAGTGACAGGCCTGGGGCACCACAAGCTATGCCTGTATACCTATGGTACCTGCATGGCCTGCATGCCACACAATCCTCCTGAAGAAGCCCCACGACCAAATAAATATCCAGGCCCTGTCTCCTCAGCAGTCTCACCTCCTGCCCCAGCTCCAGGACCAGGCTCTTGTTCCCAATGTCACTTTGCACACACAGCCCCTTTGCCAGGTGTGCCCATCCCCCATTCCTCAAGACCCAGTCCAGCAGGGCACCAGCCTTAAGGTCACACTGCACCTTCACAGAGAGTCTCTCTAGACCAGTGCCTTTCAGCTTTCCTAATTCTGCGACCCTTTAATACGGTTCTTCATGTTGTGGGAACCCCCACCCATATTATTTCATCGCTACTTCATAACTCATTTTGCTACTGTGATGAATCATATTGTAAATATATGACACATGAGCCAAGGGGATCGCGACCCACAGGCTGAGAACCATTGCTCGAGAGAATCCTCAGTGCTTGGGTACCGGGTTGGGCTGGCCCTGGAAGTGAGCAGCTGGAGCAGAGCAAACAGCCGCCCCTGCAGCCTCAGCCCTGCCACAGCTTTCCTGCTTGGAGTGCTGATCAGGTGGGGTTTTTGTTTGTTTGTTTTTTCCTTCTCCTAAAAGCTTGCCTGTCCCTAAGTGACCCATGTCCCCTGACCACACACATCAGTTTGGGATCCCTCTGTCGGTCCCAGGGAGTCTGCTCTCTGCGGCCTTCAGACTCAGGTCCTGCCTAGGGGATGGTAAACGGGGAGAGCACACGTACCACATATCACCTCTCCCTCGCATTCACAGTCCAGGGTAGCAGCCCAGGTGCAAGGTTTTAAGCTCAGCACACCGGGCATAGGGCACCAGGCCAGGAGTCAGCCTCCCTGAGCTCTCCAATGCCGATACAGTGGCTGTTTTATAGGTTGGGAAACACGGCTTAGAGAGATCAGGTGGTCTGCCCGAGGCACACAGCCAGACTCCTAAACCTAGGTACATCCTGGCTTTGGGCTGCTCCTTGGGAGGGGTAACAGCTGCTTAGCTTCTGAGAGAGCCCAGCCTTGACCTGTCTCTGGCTTGGAGCCAGGCTGGTGCCTCTGGCTGTGAAATTCCAGGCTTTGCTGGCTGAGCCAACCCCTGGAGGAGGTGCTGATTGCCCACCATTGTGCTGTGCGGCTGTGCTCACTTCAGAGAGGCCCAGCTCCCCTGATGGAATGCCCTTCCACCTTGGACTGGCGAGTGTGGGTGCTCAGTGCTTCATTCAATCATCCAGCACCATCTGCACAGCAAATGTGTGCCATGTCTAGATTTATTTGCCGTCCCATTAGGCCTCACATCACACCAAGCCTACAAATTCATAACTTCAACTGGCTGGTGACCCAGGGAGGGATGCCACTGCTGTCCTCCACAAAAGAACACAGGCACAGTGAACTCGGGAGACTTGTGGGGTCTTTCTGTTAAGAACTGGCAGAGCTGAGAGACTCTGCTGAAGAGCCAGCTCTGGAGCTCAGAACCAGGCAGGCTCCTTTGCTGTCTGTCGACTGTGTGGTGGCTTTCGGCTAACACACACAGTTGTACGTGTTGTACTCGGTACAACACCAGGGCATATGAGTACAGATACAGAGCCCTGTTAATAATGCCGATGTGGGGTACAGTCCCTGTGGCACGTCTTGGTCATTCACTATCCAATTCTGTGTCTCCATCATCTCTTCCATGACAGTTTTGACTGTTCAAAGCTCCACACCAGCCTGCTTGAGTGTCATCTACTGTCACTTGGGCAGGAATGATGGAGATGGAGCCCTGAGGCCAGCTTCCTTCTGAGGGTTACTTCTTACCGCCCTTTTTCTCTTAGGAGGCTCCAGACACCTGGCTTGATTGCTGTGCTCTGTGTCAGGCTGCTGGACTTCCGGGCCTTCAATTCTGTTTATTTTTGAAAAACATCCCTCCCCCCCCCAAAAAAAAAGAGCCAACAGCTGAGTGTGCTGAGACTACAGCCTTCAGAACTTGGCTGGGCCTGGCATGGGGGTGGGGCTGTTAAGAAACCCCAAATAAACAGAGCTGTTTCCTGGCCCGGCCAAGCCAGTTCATGTGGGAAGCCTGTGGTGGGGGCTTGGGGCCCTCTATGTGACTCATGGTGACTCATCTCAGAGTGGGGCCAGATTAAAGGGCCATGCCTGGCGGGTTGCAGAGTTCCCTGAGTTGGTGCAGGGCTAGGCCTTCCATTCTAAACCGGCATTCATGTTCAGCCTCAGTTTTCCGGGCTGTAAAATGGGACGTGTCTGCTGCTCTGGGGTGGGGGTTCCAAGCTGGTGGCTGCGCTGAGCAAGCTTTGGTTTTGTGGTGTGGCTGATGGCTGCATCCTCCTCCTCCCTCCTTCCAGGAAGCTCATGGAGTTGCCTGTTGTGCTATCACTGCTGGGCTATGGAGTGAGCCAAACGCATCTGTGCTGGGGTGCTAGTGCTGGTGAATGGGGACCATGTATCTCTTTGGTTGTTCTGTGGTCCTGATCATGAAAAGCCAGTTGGAAGCAGAGTGTGCTGTCCTGGGCGCTTGCCCCAGACCTTGCGAGCTCCCCAGTTACCTTCCATGCAGAGTCCTACCCGACAAGGTTCTTCTGAAGGTCAGTCAGGTCGTCACACTCTGGAATAACAAGTGGCCTAAGAACTTGGAGCAGCAACATGTTGGGTTGCTGATTGACCTGAGTCTCTAGGTCAGTGCCCTAAAGCCTGGGGACATAGGGACTGGGAAGCTCTAGCTCCTGTCTCTATTTTACAGCTACCCATGGTGAGCCTGAAAGGCCACGTGGGCAGAGCCTGGGGAGGGGTCTGTAGGTCCTGGAAGTGCAGAACCCCTGGATGGACTGGGCAGAGAGGCAGACAGGGTGATTTGTTCTCCATGCTCTCCATGAGAAGGACAGTGTTTCCTCACCCTCGGTCACAGATCCACTGGGCCCAGGTCTCACCCCACTTAGACAACTTCTCCATCACTTCCTGCCAGCCAGGGACAGCTGGTGGCTTTGGTCATACGGGAGTCCTCTATACCCGCCACCCCACTCAGCTTTCTCAGCTCTGTTCTCATGTCTCCAGTTCTGGCTTGTCACTTTGCTGTCCCTCACTGCCGATGGATGTCAGGGCTGTCCACCGAAGGCTATGGGCAGCTGTGACAGGAGGCTTGTGTAGGAATCATACGCCTCATTTCTCCACCTTTACATTGTGGCTGCCACCCTGGGAGTCAAAGACATTGCTGGGCTGTATGTGGGGACATTGCTGACCCTCAATTATTTCAGAGCACAGGCTGTGGCCTGTACCCCTCTCATGGAAAACCAGCTTTATGAGAGAGAAGCCCAGCCCTAGAGAGCTTTTTTCATATCACCAGGTGCCAGGGTGAGTGGTGGCTTCCTAGGAAAGGGATGTCACCATTTACATTACAGTTCACGCAGGCCCCACTAGGGCTCACCTTTAGTCCCACTTGTCAGATGGGAAAGTCAAGGTCCAGAGAGGTAAGTGACTTGCCACACGTCCACAGCCAGAAGATAGGCCCAGCTGAGCCCAGTCATGTTCAGCTCATTTAGAGCCCACGGACCACTCAGAAGCTGTGCCAAGGAGCGTGGTGTCAGAGTCTGGTCCCTGGAAGTCTCAGCAGAGGCTCGTGCCACCCACATGCCTCAGACCTGTGGTCCTGGCAGGCCACAGCCCCATTGCTGATGGCGGCAGAAATCTGAGCCAGTGATTAAGGTTTTGGGGACGTTTGTGAGCTGCCTGGCAAGTAGACCTGGGCTATGGCCAAGTCAGACAAAGGTAGAGTGCTCTATCCACCAGGAATCTATAGCCCAGACAATGAGGAAGGACCTCACAGAGGCCAGATGGGGGTGGCTCAAGGGAGGCCTCAGGGACTTTACTGTGACTTTATTTATCAGCACACAGGTCCTCAGGTAGAGAAAGGCAGATGGTCTGCTCTCTAACATACTTCTGTTACATGGGGGCAGGGAAGGACCCAGGGGTGCTGGTTCTCAGAAGAGCCAAGATCCAAAGCTCTTTATGACTCCTGCTCAACCCTGAAGAGTCAGTCCTCTGGGGAAAATGTACAGAAGTTCAACTCACAGAAGTTCTAGTTAACTCTGCTCCAGAGCAGGGACCACTAACCCTTCCGGAGAATGGAGGACAAAGCTTGTTGAGTCTAGGCGGGAGGTGTCCAGCAGGGCCTCTTCCACCCTGGGCCTAGGGGCTTCTGGGCACCAGCAGGTCTCACTGACACCCTTGGTCCTTGCCGCCAGCGCAGGTCTCCACCAGCTGACCAGCCCGAGGTACAAGTTCAACTTCATCGCTGATGTGGTGGAGAAGATCGCGCCAGCTGTGGTCCATATAGAGCTCTTCCTGAGGTGCGTGGGGGTCGCTGTGTCAAATTTCCAGCCATTCCCAACTGTGGCCTGCTGTCACCCACACTAGACCTCATTCCAGCAGCCAGAGGCATAGCAAGGGGTGGAGCGGGATGAGAAGCGACTATTTTGTGAAACTCGATGTACCTGGGGGCTGAAGGGCAGTGATACCTCAGAGCCTAGGAGATGTAGAGAAATGGGATAGTCCCACTGAGGTACTTACTGCGAGGACCTGGATTCATTCTGGGGGCAGGGCCCAGGTCTGTGAGTGAACTTCCGCAGCAGCCAATGGATTCAAAGGTTGGATTTGCGCCAGAAAACTCCAATGGCTGCTGCACCTTACCCCTTTGCCCAATCCTGGGACATCAAGGTGTGTCACATCTTGATTACATAGGTTTTTCTTTAAAAACCCCCCACCCGTTGGGACAATGGTCTCTTACACCCTTCTGCTGTGCAGAGCTAGGTGATTGACCGGGGTTCTCATTCTCAGTAGGTAGCAATAAAATCCCCACTCATAACATGTCCAGCCTCCCTGGTGGAAATTCTTACACGCGGGCATGACAGTACCAGCTCAACAAGACAAGTGTTCTGAATCAGGCGTACGGAAGGATATGCCAGCTGGTGGTTAGATGTGGACAGGGAAGCAGGTTTGTCCATGGGAGAGGAAGCCCACTGTGTGATGTGTGGTCTAGCTTCCTGGCAGGATCCCTCTTTACAGACAGGGGAGGAGCCTCCTCCCTTCCTCCCACACCCAATATTCTATCCCAGAGATGTCTGTGCTGCATGAGGAGGCCCTGCCTTCCAGAAACACCAGCCAAAGTCCCATCACTCACATCCGGTCCTGAGGTCTCAATTTAGACCCCCTGGAGAGAAGCTGGTTGTGGAGGAACCCCCGGGCTCTAGACACAACAATCTCCACCCTTCTGCCCCGCAGCTGGGTGGAGAGAGCCAGCTGGGTTGGTGGGGCCAGACAGGAGCCCACCTGATAGGGATCAGGGAAGCTGGTGACCCGCTTATTAGTCTGACTCTGGTACGGAGCTGATGTCAATCACCATCTCCCGTCTCTGTGCTCTGTGGCCAGTCAAGTGTCAGGCTACACAACCTCCTGCCCACTAACAGTGGCAAGAGCCTCACGGTGGCAAGGTGTGTGTGTGTCGGGGGGGTGGGGGAGGTTTATGGTTGTGGAGGAGGTTAAGCAGTGCTCATGCAGGGTCTAGCCTGAGCTCTGGACCATGTTGACACTGAGTCTGTTTTCTTAAGCTATTCTGGGGTTCCTGATCTTGGAAAAGAGTCAGATGGGCACTCAGCCCCTGTGGGACTGTGGGACCCTTCTGCCTGATAGGTTCCTGCTGTAATTGACACCTTATAGACCTATGCCTCCCAAGGCCTTACACACACACACACACATACACACACACACACACACCCCACATCCCACCTAGAGCTAAGGTTTGACTCTGGAGCAGAAGCATCCTCCTGACATATGCCATTGTTCCCTGCCTTGCCTTTGATGCTGGGGTAAAATTTGAGACACGTCATTGAGGAAATTACAAATGCATGCATTAAGAGGCTGACTCAACCAGAGGGGGCTAAGGGACTGTATATGTCTAGGAGGCCTGCAGCACTAACCCTGAGCTAGTTAATCACAGGCTAAGGCAGCTGGGCACCAGTGATGTCTGGTGAAGCCAAAGCCTCATGAGTCGGTAGGTAAGGCCCTGGTAGGGCAGACAGCAGTCTTTCAGCTACAACCCTTGGCCTGTGGGATCTAGGTGCAGGGCTGGCTTTCTTGGGCCATGTCTGCAGTCTTGAGAAGAGCTGGGTTTAGCAGCCCTACATTGCTTCTCAGAGAGGTCTGACTAGCAGATAAAAACAGACACAGTAGTTACGGAGTTGGAGGTTAAGCAGCCTGGCATGGTGGGAACCCTGCTCTGCCTCCTTCCTGACCCCAGCCAGTAGTACCATACTCTCTGGGCCTCAGTCTCCCCTGAGAGCTTTGTCTAGCAGTGGTCACCTAGGTCACAGAGCCCCACAGATGGGAGGATTAAACAATGGGACGTGTTGCCTCCTCGATCTGGAGGTTAAGGCCCAAGGTCAGATGCCTGCAGGGCATCCTATTCTGATCCTGGGCTAGCTCTTGACTTCTAGTGGTTCCAGGGATCCTTGGGTTGGAGTATATTGTCCCCACCCATCTACCATGTCCCCTGTGTCTCTTCCGGCTTCCTGTCTTCTCAAGGTACTGATGCTTGAACATAGGGACCCTAATCCATCAAAATGTCATACCCCTGTCACACCTGCAGAGACCCACTTCCACAGGAAGCCATACCCATGGACTTGTGGTGAGGACTTGATCATATCTGTTTGGGGGACACTGACCCACAAGTCTCCCATAAACTTTGAGTCAATTTGTCCTTGATTCCAGGGAGCATAGGATGTTTATTTCTACCTCTAGTCTTGCTAGGATGAGGTTTGCCAGACATTTTGAAGATTGTCACATGCTCACGTGCTCAAGAGTGCTAGACACTTGGGATCCTTCACCTGCTCAGTGTCCTCAGGGCCTGTGTCCTTTTTTGTGTAACCCTGAGGAAGGTCCCAAGCTGCACCAACCTTCTGCCCTCTCCTATCCTGAAAGTAGGGTCAAGACTTCTTCAGCAGACAGCCCATTTCCCAGATCAGAAGACAGAGGTTCCAAGGGCTTACAAGAGCCTGCCTGAGGGCAGGTTGGTTGTGGGTGAGGTTGGACTGGAAGTTGGAGTCCTTAATGTTTGTGTCCAGGACTCGGTTGTCAGGCATTGGCGCCACTGTGGGCTGGTGCATGCCAACATGTCAACTGTGCATCACTGCAGCCAAGTGCAGGTCAGAGATGACAATCACATCTCTATGGCCATGAACTGGGTCCAGCTTCAGTGTTGCCATGGCTATACTCACAATGACAGCCTCAGTTCAAACCCAAGTGGTGGGGGGAATGGTCCCTATGCCTATTCTTCTACTACACATGGTTCTGCTTCCTGCACCGTGCTGACTTCCTCAGAACAAGGCCTAGTCCTGAATGTCCCCTGTGCTTCCCTATCCAGGCACCCTCTGTTTGGCCGCAATGTGCCACTGTCCAGTGGTTCAGGCTTCATCATGTCAGAGGCTGGTTTGATTGTCACCAATGCCCACGTGGTCTCCCGCTCCAGTACCGCCTCAGGTCGGCAGCAGCTGAAAGTGCAACTGCAGAATGGTGATGCCTATGAGGCCACTATCCAGGACATTGACAAGAAATCCGATATCGCCACTATCGTAATCCACCCCAAGGTAAGTGGGATGCAGCACTTCCGCCTGTCCCAGCAGCATGTCCCCAGACTGCACAGCTGTACTAACTCAGCCTTTCCAGAGGATAGCAGTGGTCACATCAGACCTGGGGCCTCTGAATTGCTCTTGCCCAGGTGCAGGCAGGACACAGGGGGAAGGGGACAGCATCTCACACCTCCACACCTCCTACTGTCCTAGCAGGGCCCATATCTGGTCAGTCTCCACCTTCAACATCTTTGCCCACACTTACTCCGGCTACCATATGACCCTTTCTGGTTCCTAACAGCTTCTAGAAGCCCAAGTGGTATTCTCATTTGTGCCACAGCCCTGGGAGGGAGAACCTTCATTACCTAGAATTTTATAGATAGAAATGGGGCCTTGGGAATATTAGAATTCTAATCACTTGGAATCTGAGGGGAAACCGAGGCTCAGAAAGGTCAGATCATACCCTTAAGGTCATGGCTAACAGTAGCAGGGCCAGCCTCAAACTGTTTTTTATTGCACCTGTGATACCATTGCATGGCTCTGGGATGGCCATGGGGGTTTCTTGTGTCCCCTGTCATGTCAGGGTAAGGCACATAGTCTGTGAGGCAGCTGGTGTGGTGTGGCTAGCCCCTCCTGGATGCAGATTCTTGATGTCCATGGTGACAGGTATTTGCAGGGTAACTACCAAGGTGGAGGATTCATAATGGACTACCCTGATGCAGACCCTTTGTAGTCCTGAGTCCTGTCATGGGCTGAATCTGGGTACATTTCTTCTTCATGATAACACCACAGAAACTTGAGGGTGGGTAGGACAGATTGAAGGGCTGAAGGGACAGGATCTTTTTACACTGTTGAAGACTCAACTTCTCTATGACCATCATGCAGCTCTCCTGTGCCCAGAGTATCCAGGCTAGGAGAGGCTGTATGCTCAACCATGTGCAGGTGTAGGAGCTATAAAGCAGGACAGGATGCCACAGCTCTTCCATAGCTTCCCTGGTGTCAAGAGCATAAATGACCGCTGTAGAGACAGATCAAGAGCACCGCCCTGAGGTGACCGGTAGAGCCTGCCTCGCTTTTGTTGGCAGCATAAGCATGGTACACATGCCTCAACACCACACACACATACCCCTCACAGAACCTCTGAAACTCAGAACCTGTGCCCTGAAGCTCCCCAAAACAGATACACACATACACCAACTTTCAGATCACAGCAGCCACAGGAATGGATAGCTGAGATCACGGACAGATGGGCTCTGATAGCCTGCTAGTACTGTGTGAGAGAGTGTTCAGGTACCTTAATGTGCCAGAGATGGCAGGGCAGAGTGTTACAGTGTCCCTGTGTGTCTATATTAAGATATCAAAGATACCAAACCAGGTTTCCCAGGCCCTTGGAAGGGCTCCAGGGAGCTACATACCCCTCGCTGAGGTGCCCCTGTTTGTTAGGGGGAGCACACCACACCAGGGGGCATCTGTAGCTTTTGGTTGACCTCCAGAGCAAACTGTCACCACTAAATCTCAGGCTTAGCTTTAATCCGAGCACTTGGGAGACAGAGGCAGGTGGATCTCTGTGAGTTTGAGGCCAGCCTGGTCTACTTAGCACTAGGTCAATCAGAGATACATAGAAAGATCTTGTCTCTGAAAACAAACAAAACCCTAACAAACCCCTGGGCTCTAGCATGTCAGAGGCCAGGCTCTGGTCTGGATGCTCTGTCTGTGTACCTCCCTATGACAGACATTTCTGGCCTCCTAAGATAAGCTTTGGTTCTGTGGGATCCAGCTCCTGTCTCAGCCAGCTGCTGGCCTGGCTGCAGTTCACGTTGGCAACTTGCCTCAGCCTGGTCTCCAAGCTGTGAATAGGCTCGTTCCTCTCCAGAGACCAGCCTGTCAGGATCCCTCTCTGTGGTCTGGGCTGCTGTCTTCTCCCATACTCCTCTCCTCCTTTCAGAAAAAGCTCCCCGTGTTGCTTCTGGGTCACTCAGCAGACCTGCGGCCTGGCGAGTTTGTGGTGGCCATTGGCAGTCCCTTTGCCCTGCAGAACACTGTGACAACGGGCATTGTCAGCACTGCCCAGCGGGATGGCAAGGAGCTGGGCCTCCGGGACTCAGACATGGACTATATCCAGACAGACGCCATCATCAACGTGAGTCCTGTGGGCAAGGCTGACCTCAGTCACCTTGAAGAGGTGTTCCCTGTCCCATCATACAGCATACCACTATCTAGGAAGGCCTTTCATTATCTCATGTAGAACATTGCCAGTGACTGCCTCCCAGAGATGGGTCACCTTGGACACCTGCAGAGATGGGGTGGCCCAGTCACACTCCTGGAAAGTTTTAGCCTGCTCCACACAGCTTGGCACTTTACTGGGATTAAGGTTATGTTGGATGGTACCATTAAATTCATAGCTCCGAGCCTGGGTGCCTTGGTATGTACCCCTGTGCATGCCACAACTGATTGCTGGAGCCATTCATGTCTGCAGACTACCAAACCTCAGATACTGCCTGCTCTGTAGGTTCCTAGCAGCTGGAAAGTTGTGGAGACACAGAAGTGCATGGTTTGTACAGAGACCCAAAGGGTAGTGAGATAGCTGCCTGCTGACACCTGTGGGCTGAACACTAAGGCAGTGGAAGTCGATTCCAATGACCCGTCTTGTCACTGACTGGAGTCAGTGATGGAGAAAGAGCTTGGGGACCATCAGGGGATTCGTGGCACAGCTAATGCATTATTTCCCCCTTTGCAGTATGGGAACTCTGGAGGACCCCTGGTGAACCTGGTAAGTATCCGCTAAAGTAGAGAGTCTGGTTTTCTGAGGCTTTGCTCACACAGAGGCATAGGCTGGAGGTAGGGACAAGCCCCTTGGTGCAGCCCTAAGAACTGTGTCTCTAAAGATCAGTAGTGTGGCTGGGTTGGAGGTCCAGGAAGGCCTGAGCACCAGGCCTGTGCTACCTGGAGCTCTCAGGAACAACTAAAACCAGGCTGGGACCATGGGTAGTAGTGAGAAATGGGGAAACAGGTCAGTCTCTTACTGCCCTGGCCTTTGCTGTCCTCAGGATTTAAGGTGAGAGGAGAGACCATCCCCATGAGCTATGCCTCGCTCCCTCTAGAGTTAGGCTGGCTAAGATTTTTCCAGAACAGGACAGGAAGTTCAGCTTAGATCCCAGACTCTGAAGACTCAGTGAAGCCTGCATAAAGGAAACTTATCCATAAGTGGATAGTGTCCAGACCTGATGGGCCCATGTGCTACAGGACTACCTTAGGAGGCTCTGAAGGGATATTTCTGCTCTAGGTCACAAAGAACCTCCCTGATAAGCTGGTAGTGCCCTGGCTGGGTTGTCTAAGGAAAGCATCCAACAGCCTTCCTATGGGCAGGCAGCTTTTGGGAGGGGGCCTGCCCAGGAGTGGGTCCCCATTGACTGGGCCAGCTCCTTCTGTTGGCGCTGCCCCCATGAAGATGGGCAGGGTGGGAACCAAGCTCAAAACAGATTACAGGCTGCTGCCATGGCCCCACTCACTGGTTCTTGCTTTCATAAGGAAGGGATAGAAGGGGTACGGGTCTCTGATGGAAACAGATGATGTCCTAGGTGCAGTGGTACTTCCTCCTAGGGCAGAGGGGCAGAGGTTAGTAGGACCAGGCACAACCCAATAACTTTCCCAAAGAACCTTCTCCAGGGGTAGAACAGGGGACCCAGGGTTTGGAGGTGACACGGGGTGGGGGGTAGTGCCACTGATCCCAAAATGACCTAGAGAGCCATCTTTCCAGGGTATCTAGGGGCTGCTTGGGGCACTTCAGTGGGGACACTGCTGGCTAGCCCTGCCTCTGGAAAGAGAGCTGGCTGTCACACCCAGCTCAGCAGCAGGTGGTGGTATGCTTACTTACCCCCGAGTAACCTCCACACTCTGTTCACCCTCCTCAGGATGGTGAAGTCATTGGCATAAACACACTCAAGGTTGCAGCCGGCATCTCCTTTGCCATCCCTTCGGATCGCATCACACGCTTCCTCTCCGAGTTCCAAAACAAGCATGTGAAAGGTAAAGAACTCACTGGAGGGGTAGGTAAGGCAGAATCTCCCAGGAATGAGGTCCAGCCCCATTCAAGTTAGCCAGAGCCCTTCTTCGGGGCTACGTCATGTGTACTGCTAGACTAGGCCCTTACCCTCCCCAAACCAGGAGACTCCAGGGTATCTCATCTCCAGCCTCTTTTAGGGCTTTCCTCTGTGCCTCTCAGCTCATGGCCACATTCACCCCCTGCTCCTCCAGATAGTTTCTTTCCCAGGTCCAACCATCCAAGCTTGGATTCTCAGGACTCTTCTTAGTGGTCAGAAATTGTGTTTCCTTTCTGCTGCCCACCTCTTCACCCATCCATCCATCCACCACTCATCTACCCACATATCTATGCGTTCATCTATTTACCCAGTCCCCAATCTACCCATTCATCTGTATGCCAGCATACCCATCTATTCTATTTACTGTTTCTTACATTCACCCATTTAACTATTTATTCATTCACCTACCACTCATCTATCCACCACAAATTCGCCCATCCATCCACCAAACTATCTACCACCCTATACATTCATTCACATGCCTATTCATTTTCCCATCTATTCATACATCAGTTTATATACTCGCCCACTCATTCATTTATTTATCCATCCATTCATTCACCCGTCCTCTGGTCTACCTGTTCATCTGTTCACCATTACATCCATTTATCCACCCTTCCACCTATACACACACTCCTCTCTTCCCCTCAGTCTGCTCACACATATACCCATCCATTAACCTGACCATCCATGTACGTTTCCTTCCCTCTATCGACTCATCTACTTGTACACACACTCAGTCATTTATCCACTCTCTCACACATGCACCCACCCATTCAGGCACCCACCAGTGCACCCATCCATGGATTCATCCATTCATCCATGGATCTTTCTTCCTCCTATCTATTTATACCTCTATCCATTTTATCTACCCACTCCTAAGAACTCTTCAGTCTATACAGTTAGACTAGTAGGGTATCTTCTGTTCCAAAGGAGCAAAGCCCAAGAACCCAAACCTTGGGAGTCCTCCTTACCCCAGTCTAAACAGGAATTTCCAGTCCCTCTTGCCCGCCTGGGTGCCCATTTACATCCCTTTAGGGCGAGGACTTGCCAAGGACAAGATGGTTCTCCAGGTGAGAACATGATAACCTTTTTAGTTGGCAATCATGGCCACATCCAGAAAAGGGCCGCACTTCTGATCTCGGATTCCTGGTGGCCCTTACCTTCCTATTTTCAGCCCAGTGAGCTGTCCCGCACCCAGGCCTGACTCCGCCCTGCTGCCCATGCCTCTCACACTGCCTCCCTCTCTCCCAGCCCTCTCACCAGCACTGCACTGAGCGCAGGGGCCTTCCTCACCCTACCCGCCCCACACACGGACCCCGGTACAGCCGAAACTGGTCCCATGAAGAACTGAAATTGAGGAGCCTCGTTCTGTTCCAAATGACCCTGTGTGAAGAGCAGGCAGAACCTGTCCCTCCCGAGAATCCGATGCACCTTCTGGTGAACAGTGGGAACTAGCCACCCTTTCTCTCGGCTGGTGGAAAGCTCTGAACTAGCCCAAGGTTCCACCTTTGCTGCATTGGTAACCTTGGCCCTTTCTCTAGTGACCAGGGCTTTCCAGTTTGTCCTGTTGATGGGACCGGAGCTCCATCCGCAGAATTGCCTGTGGGTGACTGCGGGGCTAGACATGGCCTAGTGGCTTCCTGTCTCCTTGTCCCCACTTCCGGTCTCAGATAACTCACTGGGGCCAGATCTGCTCCTCTTTTGGAGAGCATCTGTCCCAGTCACAAGTGTCCTAGTTACTTACCCTGGGCTCTGGAGAAATGATCACACCCGTCCCTAGAGCCGTTTCCACCTAAGGACAGTGCCTACCAGCCAAGGGTCCGTCAAGGCTTAGCTAACTAGAGTCTGGTGACTTAAAGTCCTTCTGAAATTTATGCTTATTTATGCTTTTCCTTTTTTAAATAAAAACATTGGATGACCTAAACACAGCTAATCTAAGTTCTTTAACATGTTCTTTTTATGAATCAGGGAAGCATTGAATACATCCCTTTTCTCATCCAGGGATTAGTGCAGGGGCCTCTGGGGATTTTCAGATTCCTGAGTGACCAGAGAAGTGCTGTTCAGAGAAGCTACCCCCTTGGCTGTGCTCTAAGAGCTTCGGGGTAACAGGAGAGGCAGGCAATGGGCAAGGCACACCCCTACTTCCTCAGGTCACAGATTTCCTTTGGGGAACCCCCTTTGGTGGAGTCCCAGATGAGGGAGTGAACAGGACCTGCCACAGGTCTGGATAGGAGCTCAGGCTTGGGCCCTGAGCCAGTGACAGAGTAGCAGTTTTTCTGTGCCTTTCTGCATCCTCCTTGGGACAGCTCTGGAAACCTTGGCAACTGGGGATGGACTAGCCTTAGACCCAGAGGTCTGGTCTAACCTGAGCTCCTTCCCAAAGCAGGGCGGTCATAGCAAGTATATGACTGTCTAAGCTGCTCTGCCTGCTCATAAATGTGCACACAGCTCTCTGAGCTTTCTTTCTGAGGAGAGAAACCTAGAGGACCTTGGAATGATATGACATCTGAATGATGGGCTTGGTTAGGAAAAATGGGGAGCAGAGGAGAATGATTGGGACATGGCTATCCCAGCTGTGGGCAATGCAGGAAGCCAGTGTGTGGGGTGGACTGAAGAGACTTTTGGAGCAGGGGAAAGACATGGGCTAGACTTGCTAGGGCCTTAGTGAAGGAGTAACAGTAAGTAAGACATGTTGGCTGTTGGGTCGGGGTGGGTGACTGAGAAAAGGCAAAAAGACATGGGCACAGCCATCTCCTCACAACTGAGTCAGGCTTTGTTTGGAGGTTGAGACACTGGTTTGTCAAAAGGCAAGAGGTAGTATAGGAGCCAGGGAGGGGCTTATGTGCTGAGGGGGCGGAATCAAATGCTGAGAAGCTGTCATAGACAGCTGCCTGGGTTCCTTTGCCCTGACCTGGGAGAAATCCCAGACAAGCAAACGGCAATCCCTTTGTGTTGATATTCCTGAGACGACACAGAGGTTCACAGACTGGCCTTCTAAAGTTCCAAGAACTGCAGCTCTCCAGAGCGCTGGGTGTGGGGACCCTCCGCTCCTCAGTTCTCCTCACTGCTGTCCACATCTAAAGACTGGGAATCGCTGCACGTTCTTTGGGCTCCTTCCTCATGGTCTTTTGATATGTAGTATTGTTTCTTGGTCATTTTCTTTCAGAGTCTACCCTCTGTTGACTTTGGAACTCTTCGGAGCCTTAGGTGTCAGGGTGTGTAGCTCTTGGTGGCTTTCTGGGGCCTCTCAGCTCCCTTTGGGGCTATAGCTCTGAGCGATGGGTATCAAGGTCTATAGCTCTCGGTGGCATTCTGGGGTCTCTCAGTGGCATTCTGGGGCTCTCAGTGACTTTCTGGGGCCTCTCAGCTCCCTTTGGGGCTACATCTCTGAGTGATGGGTGTCAGGGTCTGTAGCTCTCAGTGGCTCTCTGGAACTCTCCTAGCTATCTGTCTCCTTACTGCTGCCAACCGCACCCGGAACTTGGAGGGTTTGTTGTTGTTGATGTTGGCTTTTTGTGCAACCGGTTCAGCCCACTATTTCTGCAATGAAGATCAGAAGTAGGCAAAGACCAGTCAGTAAGAAGCCTTTATAGGAGCTAAGGGATGTGTCCTTATATAGCTAGGAAGTGCATGGTAGGGTTCTACCAATCACAGTACAGCTTCCTGTCCACCAGTCACAAGCCTCTCATGAGCACAGCTGCTCTTCTGCCAATCACAAGCCGCTTGTGATGGACAGCTCCCACAGTCCCCAGGGAGGTGCCGCCCCGCCCCGCCCCTGAACTTGTTGAAGACTGCTGCTGCCAGGGCTGAAGCATCTGTGGACAGGGTTGTGTGGAGGTCACCAAGGCTTCTCAAGGCTGGAGTGAGGCATCCCAGATCTGTCTGGAGCTGGACTGACTGGAGAGTCGTCCTCCTGGCTCCAGAGACAGCTGTGCTTGCCGAGGTTCGTGCAGCTGGAGTGGAGCTCCCCTTCCCCCCGCCCCAGGACTGTGAAGTGTGCACAACAGCCATAGGGGCCTCCAAAGAAGGCTTAGCTTGGCTTATAGCCCGGGTTCAAGGCTGTGAGGCGGAAGGGCCTGTCAGATGTCATTCCAGGGACAGAATGGCTTGCTCTTAAATGCTTACCCCATTTAAAGAAGGGGCAAACCATAAACGCTAATATCTGTTCACACTAAGGAGCGTGTATGGGAATAATGTCATCTATGTCCCCTGCTTACCCTTGGGGCAGGTGTCCTCCACCCTGTCTGAAAAAGAGCCTTCAAATGTGTGAAGCCCTGGATGGAGCTTTGCCCTTGAAAGTGGAGGGGTGTGTGTGTGTGTGTGTGTGTGTGTGTGTGTGTGTGTGTGTAAGAGAAGTATGTCTTAGTGGGACTTTGTAGCCACTGTCCTCTAGGTCCAGAACATTCTCAAGTACCCAGATGTCTGAGCCCTTTAAGGTACCTCGTTCTCTATCTTTGGATTCTGTCACTCATGCCCTGCTGCTCACTAAAGTGAGGGATGCTTGTGGAGTGGGGGGGACGACAAAGTAAAGATTCCCACCTGTGTTCTCCTCTTTCTGGTTGGGATGCACATGCCTTAGAGGTGGTTTTTCCCACAGAAATCAGAGCAGGATGGAAGGGTTGACAGATACAACTGTCCTAGCCTTAGAGGGCCAGCAAAGCCTCGCCCCTGCTTCTCACCTCACCCCAGCAGTGCGTCTAAATAGCCAGCCTCTGTGCTTGGGATGGGGACTGCCAGGAATCTGAAATGGTATCCCCTATCTAAGGATGTCTCTGGCCTCAAAGGTACCCCATACTGCACCTTTGCCAGGAAAGCATCCCCCATAGGAAAGGGATGAGAGCCCGCTCCCAACACCCACGAGAAGATGAAGCTTTGTGCATTTGAAACATGGCCTTGGGCTATGGACACAGTGGAGGTGTCAAAGGAGAGGCATCTTGGATACCCAAGCTTGGAACTCAGGCTTCATCCTGTCCTGATGCAGGATCCTGGATTTAGGCAACATCACAGTAAAGCCCCACACTGCCTGCCTCACCTCCCAGCCTCTTCTTGCATGAGCTGAATATATAAGTGCTTATGGGACATCACACGAGAGTCATAGGCACTGTACCTAAGCCTCATCTGCTGATCAGTCAAGGGCACCCCTTCATCCTCCCTCAGTCCTATGCGCTGCCCCCATCTGCAAGTCCCCAGACCCTCCCTCCTCAGTAGATCTTCATTGGCCCTGCAGCTACTCCATTGCCCAGCATCACCAACCACCAGAGCTCACTATGGTGCTACTCCAGCCAACCACAGCACAGGCCTCCCATGGGCCTCAGACTACAGCTGAGTATGTCTGTGGTTCAGGTAGACTCCAGAGCCTTCCAGCCCAGCTCCCCTGCACATTGTTGCTACTCTACTCATTCATCACTTGCTCTGGATAATGGATTATTCCAGCACCATTTGCTCAAAGGACTTTCCTTTCCTTTTTCTACCCCAGTGGTTTCCCAGCTTCACCGCAAATTAAGCTGTTCATCCTTGTCCCAGGGCTGTTGGCTTACCGCCTGTGGCTCTCCCAGGAAGTCCTGAGGCAGGTGGCCTGGGCCCTCCCACTCTGCTGGTTCCTCACCTCTCTGAGTTCCTTTGTTCCAGATACAGCTGAGAATCAGATTGTCAATTTCAGTTGAAGAAAATCAAAAGCCTGATGGTATTTCGATTGGAGCTGCAGTGTGTCTGTCAAAGACTTTGGGGGAGTCAATGTTTTAACAGTGTTGCACCCTCAGACCCAGGATCACATCATCTGGCTTTTCTCATTATATGTTATACTGAGTATACAGTATGCTGGCCAATGTCTGATGGCCTGCTACCAGAATCTACAAGCAAATTTGACTTTGGTACGTTGAATACTTGATAACTCAGGGGCTCTGGTAGTGTCTTGGTAAATTTCACTGGGTTTTCTGTTGTAGACGATTGTGTGGTCTGTGAATACAGACAGTTCTTTCGTTTTCTATCTGGATGACCATCCCTCATTCTCTAAATTGACAAAATATAGAATAAAGTTTTTTGGGAATAGCCTTTCTTGTTCAGTCCCTGTAAAAAGAGGCATTCGATCTCATGCCAATAGGTATACATACTGCTAGATAATAATAATAATAATAATAATAATAATAATAATAATAATGTCAAATCAAGTTGAGAAGCTTCCCTTCTGTTTCTGGCTTCTCATAGGTACAGGATGTGAGCTTTCGCACAGTGCTTTCTGTGTGTCTGTTTAGATCATAGTATTGTTTTTTTTTCCTTTTTAGTCTATAATATAGCTAACATTAACTGATTATTATTTTTTATTTCTTTAAGTATTGAGGACTGAATCCAGGTCAAATACAAGGTGGGCAAGTGTTTTGCCATTGAGTCATTTTCCCAGCTGTCCTCTCACTCTTCTAACTTTTATTTGAGTCAGTGTTTCAGTATTTCATCCAGGTTGGCATTGAACTTATTTCGTACCTCAGGCAGGTCTTGAACTTGCCACCTCCTAGCTTGGCCTCTGGAGTAACTGCAGTGACAGACCTGTGCCACTAAGTCAGGCTGATCTTTTCATGTTAAATCATCCTGTGGATTCCTGGACTAATCCTCTCAGCGGTAATATATTATATATTTGGAATGTTGGATCTGATTTGCTGTAAGCATCTGAAACAGTTTTGTTTCTACCAAGACAACAGGTTGTGGGTTTATTTTCTGGGTTTGATCAGGAGACACCACCGGGGTCACTTTCAGTCACCTGGAGGCATCTGTAGAACCTGGGCTGTTTCTTTCTTAAGCTATCTGTTTCATCAGCGACATCATCTGGGTCTGAGCTCTTTGTGGGAAGAGTTTTTTAACCACTCATCAACTTCTTTACTAGATGGAGGGCTTCCAGTCATTCATTTCTTCTTGAATGGATGTAAGTATTGGGGCTTTCCAGCCCCCGACTGTGGAATTCATGGACTCCAAGCTATGCATAGCTCCTCTAGCAGCCTTGTGAGGTCTGAGGGCCTACAGCAACACCTTGTCTCTAATTCTTGACATTGGTAACTGTCTTTTCCTCAGGATCACACTAGGTAATGATTTATCCATTTTATTAATTTCAGAGGATTGGATTTTGGTTCATTTCTACCTCTGCTGGTCTGCTTTGTGGCTCATTGGTTCATATTCCTGACTTCTGCTTTCTTTGAGTTTCGTTTGCCACCTTTTTCTTGTTTTTAAAAAGAATCAGAAGCCACTGGTTTGAGACTTTCCTCTTTAAATTAAAAAAATTATTGAGGCTGAAGAGATGGCACAGCAGTTAAAAGTACTTACTGATCTTGCAAAGGACCTGGGTTCAGTTCCCAGCACCCATATGGCAGCTGTAACTCCATTTCCAGGGGAGCTGATGCCCTCTTCTGGCCTTCATGGGCATTGCATACATGTGATGCATGTAATGCATACAGACAAAATATTCATGTATCTAAAACAAAAATAAATAAACCTCTTTAAAAGTTTTATTCTTTCCACAGGAGGGGGATGTATGCCATGGCATGCATGTGGAGGTTTAGCGGACACCTTTGTGGGATCAGATCTCACCTTCTGTCTTTATACGGGTTTTGGGGATCAAGCTCAAATCACCAGGCCTACACCACAAGGCCCTTTACCTGCTGAGCCATTTCACCCGCCTGAGTCTTTGTTTTTCCGACATAGGTGTGTAGTTGCCTCTTTGCTTTTAAGCATAGCCTCTGTGCCCTGAAAATTTTAGCTGTGAATATCTTCATAAGTGTAGTTGAAAATATTCTCTCATCTCTTCCTTTTCTCTCATCTCTGGAAATGGCTTCTTGTCACTCAGTCTCTTCCTGTTGGTTTCTGTGTTCAGGGCATTACAGTGAAATGAAAACTTGAAATGTATCACATCTTGCTTTGGGCTCAGAACCTTTCCAGTGGTTTCAGCACCAGACCAGCCATGGGTGTGTGAAGCGAGGTTCAGGAGCCCCTTGAGAACCATCCCTCATTGTGACCAGTGCTCTCTGGGCATCATCACGTGATGTTGCATTTACAGAAAGGGCATAGAAAGAGCTGAGTCCAGGCTCCAGCAAGGACACTGGAGAGGCTGCAGGAGCTGGAGTGAGAAAGGAGCTCAGCTGGGGGGCAAAGGTGAGGGTTCAGATGAAGGGTGGAGGGGACTGGAGCCGCCTGCCGGGAGCAGAGTAGAGCCAGATATGTCTCAGCTCCAAAGAACAGTCAGAAGGACAGGGTGGCCCCAGGCCCCTCCCTGCCCGTAAGCAAAATGGCTCCTGGTTCCCCACCCTACTGAGTCTCCTGTAGGTTCCCTTCTCAAGGACAGTGACCATGTGGCATAACTGAACCTGCTGTGTTCTATTTCCAGACTGGAAGAAGCGCTTCATTGGCATCCGGATGCGGACCATCACGCCAAGGTGAATACCATTGGTGACATCCCTCTGTCCTGTCCTCCCAAGGACTCCTTCCATACACTGACCATTATGCCCAGCTGCTGGCAGGTGCTGGAGGGCTCAGACCCACTACCACTGCCTAACGGGTTCCTTTTGCTCTTTCACAACTCTATTCACACGCCCCTTCCTCAGGAAGCCTCCAGAATTTGCTTCCTGGGGTTTCCATAATAAGAAATTAAAACTGGGTGGTTTAAAACAACCAGATTTATTACTTGAGAATTCTGGAGGCCAGAGACTGAGGTCCTGCAAGCCCCACCCTCTGAGGTTCCACGGTGCATCCTTCTTGTGTCTCCTGACTCCTCCAGGTTGTCATATCCCTCGTCCCTGCCCATCTCCGCATAACCCCCTCCACCCTGTGTCTGAGCCCCAAACTGGCAGTCACTGGATATGAGAGCTGCCCAGGTCTATGACTTCATCTCAAAATCCCTGACCAACCAGAATGGCAAAGACCTTGTTTCCAAACATGGACATGTTCTGAGGTCCTGGTGGACATTTCCCCATCTCCACAGGCCACTCATGTAGGACACACTCCCCTTTGCACACCCCACTTTCCGTTAGCACTGTGGTGCTCCCAGAGTTGGAATGGCCTGTTGGGCACCCTTCCCACTAGAAATACAAGCTGAAAGTGATAAAGGATGGGGAGAGGGTGGGAAGCGTGGGGAAGTCCAGCCCAGGGTTTTGAAGGAAGCTTCACTACATTGTAAAGAGCTGGGATAACTCAGGGTATCCACCAATCACCCCTAGCTCACTCTTCCTGCCTCAGTAGCTATCAATACAGGGAGCAAATTTTAAATGATGTGCAGTTAAGATCAGTTAACTCAGCTTTAAACTGTGTCCTCCCCAGCCAGGCACCCACTCACCACCTGTCCAGTCTTCTCCGTCCACTTTTCCACCCAATGCCTTCTGTCCACCCACCCATCCATCTGCTCATCCTCTACCACACTTTATAGCCTCTCCTCCCATCTAGCTGTCCCCCTCTCCACACCAGTAGCCAATTGTGGTCGCTATGTAGCTGCATCTCATGGGGATCAGGGTACTCCGGGAGCCCATAGGAGCCTGTTCGTCTGGCTTGGGTAGTGGCAGAAAGGGGCAGCCACGTGCCAGGGAGCTGGGCTGGAGGCAGAGGCTGACATAAAACTGCCTTTCCAGTTTGGTGGAGGAGCTGAAGGCCGCCAACCCAGACTTTCCAGCGGTCAGCAGTGGAATCTACGTGCAAGAGGTGGTTCCCAACTCACCTTCTCAGAGGTATGCTCCGCCAGCAGAGGCAGGGATGCAGACACTCAGACATGGGAGGAGTGTGCTGGGGCCTGGGCTGGGCCTCCTCATTGACCTTAAGTGACCCACAAGCCTCCTGGCAAGGAGTTGTGGAGTCTGGCCTCTCCTCTAAGCCATGGGAGGGATGAACCGTCCCTGAGAGCATTGGCCACGCCCGTCCTTGGAGCAGAGGGATCTTTCCTTTGCGAAGCAGACGTTGAAGAGTCTCTGCTTGGGCCAAAAGCTGTCTCCAAGCCTCCCTCCCTCCAGAAGGATCTGGGACCTCAGTGGTTCTGCTGACTCCCTATCTCAGAGATTTTTCACAGCAAAAATGAGATAAAGCATTTGTTTGGTTTTTGTTTTGTTTTTGTTTTTTTGTTTTTTTGGTGTTGTTTTGTTTTGCTTAAGAGCTGCAGAGACATTAGGTACAGACTTCTTATGGTGGCACAAGCCTGTACCCTCAGCATTTGGGATATACAATCAGAAGGACTGGGTGTTCGAAGCCAGCTTCAGCTAGATAGAAACTCAGCCTAACCCACATGGAACCCTGTCGCAAAAAAAAAAACCAAAATTTAAACAAACAGCAATTTTAGGTATTGGGACACTGTGAATTGAGGCCATGTATTCCATGTGACCATGCCCTGGCATTTTGGCCTCTACTTCATCCATGCCAAAGTAGATAGGTCATATCAGAGGTTTTAAACCACCCTAGGATCTAAAAGGGCCCCATGAGCATGTAGACTGCTGAGGGGAAATGCTCCTCCTTCTGCAGTTTGAGCATCACTGGCCACCCTGTGCCACGGGCTTTCCACTGGTGTTCTATTTCAAAATTATTTCTGCTGCTGCTGAGCCCAGGTGAGCCCCACCTGAGCCCTGAGAGAATGTGCATGCTGAGGGTCTTTCTCTTGGTTGGCAGAGGAGGCATCCAAGATGGCGACATCATTGTCAAAGTCAATGGCCGCCCCTTAGTGGATTCCAGTGAGCTGCAGGAGGCAGTCCTGAATGAGTCCCCACTCCTGCTGGAGGTGCGGCGGGGGAATGATGACCTCCTCTTCAGCATCACACCTGAGGTGGTGATGTGAGACTACCTTCCCTCAGTACCATGCCAAAGCCTACAGAAGGGTCCCGACCTTCATGAGATCAGGATAATGCACTGCTGTGGTCCTCAGTGGGGCCAGCAGGCTCCTCTCTGCTTCTGGGGCTGAGTCTGAGGATGAGCCTAACCAGGGGTCTGGATCTCAGCCTCAACCCTGAATTCCAGTTCCAATAGAGGAAGTACAGTGTCCCCTGGACCAAATGCTCCTGATGTCACCTTCTGACTTCTCTGGGTTTAGAACTTGCCTGGAAGTGTGTTCTTCTCCCAGCTTCCCACCTCTATCCTCAGGAAGGTCCACCTGGCTTTCATCCCACCCCCTCCCAGTACCTAGACCTCTCCCCTCACAAGAGCTTCCATGACCCCCATCTGGCTTCCATCTGCCTCAGCACCCCTCCTGGTAAGACAGGGGCTGCTTGCCCTGCCATCTGGCATCCCTGGGGGACAGGCTCTGTGGCTGTCCCCTGGAGCAGCCAGGGTCCTGACCTGGAACAGGTAAATGTTCCTCACTGCTGCGCTGAGCCCTGTGCTGGCCCAGGCAGTCAGGAATCGGAGTGTCGTGATCACACAGTCTCGAATCCCGAGAGCTCATTCTCTCAAGGTGACCATGTGGTGACCACAGAGGAAGCTGGCACCTGCCTGAGGTGCAAGGATTGAGCCTCTTCACCTCTGCATGAAGTTCTGGGTGCACCAGCCATCTCTGAAGACTGCTGCCCAGCAGCCAGCAGGCTCCGAGGGCGTCTTTGTTCTCCCTAGTGTTTCAAATGTATTTGTGAGCTTTGCTGTACGACGACCCCCCTCCCACTCCCCATGTTGCTTGTACTGTATGTTTCTCTACTGTACAAAATTAAAGTTTACAAGCACATAGCTGTCAGCCAGAGAGGTATTTGTACCCCACTGGCCATTGTCTTCCTGGGGGGGGTCCCCACATCTAGTACATTGCTGGTCCCAATCTGAGACCTGTAAGTGGCCTTTCCAGGTTTATGCAGTGTCAACCAGGAGTGGCATGGAAAGCACCAGATCTCAGGACTGCCTGATGCTGTGGGCAGCCTTAAGTCAGGTCTCTGGGGACAGTTCCTTTGCATCCACTTTGAGGCTTTTACCCCCACCACCCCACACTACCCAACTGCTGGTTACTGTAGGTAGCAACAGTTAGAAGAGCATGTTGCTCGAGCCCTTCCATGCATACTTAGCGATGTGGCTGAGCTCTGTCTCTGTCCCTGCCCCTTTTTCCCCTCTGCTCACAAACACTACCCATAGCCCACAGTGGCCATGAGCAGGACATAGTTTGAATTTTCCAACAGAAAATTCTCAGAAAGGGCTTGGTGTGGGGATTTGAGGCTGGAGACCCACTGCCATGCTGTTATGTACCATGGAGTTCATAAAGATCTGGAATAGGGGCAGGGTCTGCACAGCAGTATGACTGAGACTACTTCATTAGCATAAACTGCAGGCATTTTGAGGGACCCTCTCTAGGGCTCCTGTTCCCCAGCCTCCGACACACAGGGTAGCAGCAGTATCTTGTACTGGGACCCCCTGGAGACGGATGCTCTAATTTCTGGCGGCTGTGAAGGCTGGTTGGCTGTGTGCTGCATAGCTGGCTAGAAGAAAAGATGAGTGTATCCTTCAATGCCAGGCAGAAAGAACTGGAAAGGGTCAACAACTAAGAAGGGTGTCTGCTAACCCACTTGCCAGTTTCTCGGCTTTGTGTCACAGGCACGGGTTACTACAGCATAGCTATACAAACAGTTCCCAGCCCCTCACCATACCCCGCCTTAGTCATCCATTGGCTACCCACTTCTGTCCACCCCTCGTCCCAGGACACCTACCACTAGCTTCTTAGAGACCAGGCCTGGCTTTAGAGCCTGGCACAGTCCACAGACTGTCTGCCCCTCCCAGAAAGCCTGCCTCTCAGCTCCCACCTGGCTGGACCCTGCTTGCTTCTGTGGAGACCCTGACAAGAAGACATCACAGGTCACCATAAATACTTCAGATTCATGTCTGTGTTCTGCTGCTCATATTTGTGCTAATGCCTAGAAGATCGTCTTCCCTCAGTGTCCATCCCCACCCTGCTGGGCCAGGCCTTGTCACCCTAGCTACTCCCTCCTGCCTAGGTCCTGTCTACCCCAGAGCAGTTGAGATACAAGGTCTCACAGACCGCTCCTCTTGCAGACACCAATTTAGCCAAGCTGTGCTGTCCTGAGTCTGTCTGGACCCCTACTGGTGCTAACTAACACTGAGACCCCACAAGCCCCCTTGGGCCTCACCATCAGCCTGACCCAGTTCAAAGTGGTGTGGATACCTCAGTTTCCCCAGCTGTAAAGTGAAGTTAATACTATTTTCCCAAATGAAAAGGCACACAGGGGTGTCTGGGCTCCAAAGTGCCCCCCAGCTGTCTCCTCGCTTCCTGTCCCTGCTACCCTCCTCTCTGGCCTCTGGTTGACTTTATATGAAATGGGAGGCTAACGGCGGAGTCTCTGAGCTCAGAGGGACTGACTGTCTGGATTGTGACCCACTGGCCTTCAACTCTGAATTATGGTGTTCAGTGAGGTCATAGTCACACAACTCACACCCCAGAGATCATCAGGAGCTCTTAGAAAGGGCTCACTATAAACCAGGGACCACTGTCCACACCGGAGGGCCCTGTGTGGGTGGCTATAGTGGCCCCTTCCTTATCCAGCCTTGGGAGAGTGGTCTCTGACCACTCTCAGCCAAGTGGGCTGACCCTCAGCTGCTCAGCCAGCTGCAGTCTGTAAAAAACAACTTTTTCAGTCAGCCTGTAGCTGCCAGAGCGTTGTGCAACTCCTGAGTTCCCACAAAGACCCAACAACTAAGTTCTTACCCACCCCCCAACCATGTGTCCCATGAGACTATAAACAGGGGTGTTCACAAGGCTACTTCATCCCAACTCGAAAGTCTACTTACAAATAGACTAACCAGCATGGTGCCCTGCCTTCCAATACCCTGCTAGATATGGGGTAAACTGCGGCCCTGAAAGGAAGATTGTTCCAGGTCATACATGAACTAGTGGCCAATCACCAGATAACATGGCCAGGTTCTACCCATCCCTTGGGTAGCAAGCTATTGTATCAGCTGCTACAGCACAGACTCCTCATAAGGAGCACCGTTGGCCTTGGACCAGCACTGCCCCTCAGGACTTACATCCTCCCTACCACACAAGTGACCAAAGTTGAAAATTGCAGAATAAGACCTAGCTGAGGGGTAGGGGCCTTGGGCTGTGCCCCCTCCCCGCTACACACACACCTGAGCGATAGTTACCTCCTCGTCACCAGCTCTCTCTCTGTCCTGCCTCTTGTCACCCCCCTTTCTCACACAGGCCAGGGCTCTTGGTCTCAGGCCTTCCTGGATCCAGCTGTTGCTTGTTTCCAGCTCTGGCTTTTGTCCAGTGATTTCCGTGAGGAGAACCTTCTCCCAGGGAGTTTGGTGGCGATCCTCTCAAGTCCCTGCCAATGTGGCCACAGTGAATAAATCTCCCCTTGCCATGTTCTACCTTCACTTTGACTCTTCGAATTATTGGCGATGGGTGGCTGAACCCCGCCTGGGGTACAGGTTGTGACCCCCCACATTCAGTAACACCAGCACTGATACAGCTGTGTAGACAGTACTCCATGTGCTCATCAGTAGTGCTGACCAGCAACCTCGATCTCTGGAGGGGACCAGGATGTTCATGCCGGACACCCTGCACCTATGTCTGACATGCAGAGGATGCAGACTTTGCCCCCTAAACCCAGGGTTCTTCTGGAACTCCTTGACACCATCTGCCCAGGATTCTGAGAATGCTAATCTTCTCTGTCAGCTTGCCTGGCGTTAGAGTCCGACCTGCTTAAGGTCTCCAGCCCCCTTTTTAAAGACAGGTATGCATGGAACCATTAGCGGCCTCATATTTCTTTAGAGGTTGTTTAAAAGAGGGAGAAAGGAGTGTGCTGACAAGGTGACTCGGTGAGGAAAGGCACCCGTCACATCATGACTGGAGTTTCATCTCCTATCAATTGTCCCTGACATCATCCATTTAACTGTCATGGCATGTGTGCTCAGCATCACACACACACACACACACACACACACACACACACACACACACACACTGTTCAGATACACAGCTGTGCACACACCTATTGGTGCTATGTCCCGAAATACACCAAATGTGCAGACTATGCAGAGCCGGGGACACCAGAGACCCAGGCCACACAGGTGCTTAAAGACTTCTGTTGATTTGCTGGACATCAACCATGAATGAACTGCTCTTGAATTTTCTCCTTAGCAGCTGACAGATTCCCTGATAGAGTCACAAAACCACTTCCTGGAAACAACACAAGTATCTACTGCAGATGGCTGGGAAAACAAATCCTGACCAGCCGCACACTATGTTCCCCCTGACATGGTTTGATGTGAAATATCTCCCCCGTGCTTGTGTTTTGAATGTTGGGTCCCTGGCTAGTGATGCTACTTTGGGAGGTAGTGCCTTGCTGGAGAAAGTAGGTATCAGGTCAGGGCCAGGTCCTTAGAGGTACTCTGCTCTTGGCCCCTCTCTGTCTCTGCCTGTCTGTTCATCTCTGTCCTCTCTCTCTCTCTCTCTCTCTCTCTCTCTCTCTCTCTCTCTCTCTCTCTTTTCATTCACCTTTCCTTCTCCTTACCCCTCCGTTCCTTCTCCCTGCCAAGAGGTAACCACATGCTCCTAGCAAGTACTTTGGAATGTCACTGGACATGGCCTTTAAAATGATGAGCATAAGATATTTTATGTTATGTGTGTGGTTGATTTTTTGTTTGTTTGGTTTTGATTTTTTTTTTATGTAGTCCTGGCTATCCTGGAACTCATTCTGTAGACCAAGCTGGCCTTGAACTCAGAGATCTGCCTGCCTCTGCCTTCCTAGTGCATCACCACCATATGGCTTATGATGTTTTTTTTTTTTACCACAACAAATAAACAAACAAACATTCCATTCCTGGTACACTGACCAGCCATTGTGCAGACAGCATGACTAAGGAGGAACTAAGCTGGGGTGTTGATATAAGCATTCACTGGGTCAGGCCTGCATGTTGGGGCAGGAGAAGCCTGTTGTCAGTCTGGAGCTCACGGTAGTGGGTGGGGCACAGCTTGCGTCATGACGGTGTGGTGACCAGCTCTCCAGGCCTGACAGCCCCATGGCAACATGCCTACAGCACAAAGCATAAGGAATGCTGACTAGGTCACTTTGACCCTGGAATCCAAGACCGACTTCCACCTTGCATGGCCCACCCCACACTTGAGCCTTGATGTTCTTCCACAGAGACTGAAAAGCCACATTTACCTCCTGGTTTTTCCAAGCTTGTATACCAAGTCTGTCCTGAGGGAGTTGTCAGGCCTGGACCCAAGGGGCAGTAGAGAGGACCACATGTCATCTTGGGCTGCAAGGACTCTGTGTGGTAGGAGTGCTGTCTCAGTGAGACCTCTCCTCCAACAGAGGAAGCAGCTAACCCAGCCAGGTAGATGGGATGCTCTATGGAGTGATGTGTGAGCTTGTCTTTGGATAAATTGGAGGGGAGATACAGGCAGACTCTGAGCTGCTTTGGACTTTCGTTGACGTGAAATGCTGCTGTTGCGATACAGTGTCAGGGAAGTGAAGGTTCGTTTGGGCTCATGGTTTTGGAAATTCCAGCCATGTCAATAGCCCTGTTGCACCGGGCCTGGGGTGGCACCTCAGGAGTGTTTACATCCTGGGAGACAGGAGGAGGGCAGTTGCTGTCTCAATTTCCTCTTAAAGGGCACCCCTCCAACGAACTAATTTCCTCCCTCTGAGCTCCAGTTCCTGAAGGTTCTACTATCTCCCACTAACACCAGAGCTTGGAAACCATGGGCCTTTGAGGAACATTTAAGATTTGAATCATAACAGACTTGAATTCAAATCCTGGACAAACTGCCTTCTCTGGTCTTTAACTTTCACAGCTATAAAATGGGCAGTGATACAGAGGTAAAGGAGTTGTATATAAATCTCACACGCGGGCAGGTATTAATCACTAGAGGCCATTAGAACTGTCATCCTAAGGCAGTCCACAGGTCCTGCACGGCCCTCATACAATGCTAATGGCTACTAACTTGGGGATGAAGCAGCATGAAGAGTCTGAAGCAAACTCACTTCCACAAGTAGGACCCATGCATCCCATAGCTACAATACCCCTTCCTCACCCCACCCTACACCACTCATATACCACCCCCATACCACCCCCAAACCACCCCCATACCACCCCCATAGCATCCTCACCATACCCCTGGTTTCTGGGCCCACTCCCGTTCCTATGGTCACACTGGAGGGAAGTGACCATTTCACAAGATGAATGGCCATGCTGTCTATGTGCATTTTTATACTAGATGTGGAGGAGGCTTTGATGTTTCCGGTTTACCCAAGGGATGGCTGGGATCTGGCCTCCAACCACTGGAAAGCCAAGGCTTTTGCCAGAAGCCTTGTCACCCCGACACAGACCCACTTTGTCTTTTGGTGTCGCAGAGAGGCTTATTTGTGGGTGGGATCCAAGCTGACCATGAACTTGACGTGTTTGCTTTCATTGCTGAACTTGACCTAAAAATAGGCCTGTGTGAGGCAGCTGCCGAGGCCACAATCCTGCCTGGCCAGGGGTGGTCTGGGAGCTTGGGAGCCTGGATGAAGACCTGAGAGTAACATGTGTGTGCATAGCCCTGCCCGCTGGCTTCCATGTAGTCATGCTTTGAATTCAGATCTCTTCTCCGGGTCTCCTTTTGTTCCCTTGGCTGTGTCCTTCCCTGGTCACATAGTGAATCTGCCTCCCCAGTAGACCAGTCACACATACACACAGATGGGCCACGTCCATCTGACTCAGCATGCACCCTTAACACTTGGCTTCTGTGTTCACCAATACTCTTACGACTGAACCTCCCTGAGTCCTGCCGGGCCTCCGCTGATTTCAGGCAAGCTGTTCACTTTCTCCAGGTATGGGCTTAGGCCTGGAAAGCAGAAAGCAACTCCACCTCATGGAGTGAGGGTGAGATTATATAGATACCATTTCCTTTCTGTTTCTGAGACAAAACTCCCACATGAGCTGCTCTCTACCTGGAACCACTCAGATATGATGAGCTCATGTAGACAGCCATAAAAGTGGATACCTTAGAGGTTTTTCTAAGGATTAAATGGGCCAATTCAGATGAAATTAAACTAACCTGTCTGGTTCTCAGTGTTTCTAAATGATAGCAATTATCATTACCTCCATAACTATTATCATCACCATCATTGTTACCATCACATTATCACCGTCCACACCAGCATCACCACCATCACTATCATCAGTACCAGCAGCAGCAGCAACACCATCATCCTTACCATCAAGTGCCGGAAACGGACACACTCTTCCAAGTCATGCTTCCATTGACCTAATTCATCCAATCAGTCCTTATCTCCTCACTGCCTAGTCCATTGGTGATTCCACTGAAGGTCAGTACCCTCATTATCCACCTGCCATTCAATAGCACCACAAAATGGGGTCCAAGCCCTCAGCACATGATCCATGTGGGGATATTCATAACTAAACCATTACAGCAGCATTTCAATAAATGGCCTAAAAGACCCCAGAGCTCCACACCAGAGTACAAGCCCTACAGGACCCTCACTGGAGCACTATCTTACCCACTAATCCTCACCTTTGACCCTCAGAGCTTCAAGTCACAATGTGTCCACAAGATATCTGTCTTCTATCACATTTCTCTCCTGAGTGGTATAGGGTCCAGCTCAGGTAATCACAGATGTCTTCCCTGGCTCCAGTGTGTCAAGATGTCTCTAAGAAAACAGGACCACTCATGACACCTCTTTACTTACACCATGAGGAACCCTGGGTATATGGTACCTGCTCTATGTTTCTAGAAGAGCCTAAGGCTTGGAGATGTCACACTCACCCTATGACTGGGTCCTTATAAGAGGTAGCCATGGGAAACAAGTCACACAGATTTCTTATTCTGAGCTTCTAGTAAGTGCTTTAGAACTGGCTGTGGGACCCTGGGTGTTCTTCTACTGAGCCTTGAGGGTGGCAGTTGTGATATCTGTCCTGATGCTTTGAAGGCTGTGCTCTGAGCAGGTCCATAACACTCCCCCGAGGAGAGCAGCCTGCAAGGTTTTCCATGAAGGCCTCATGTTCACCAGAGAATGGTGAGGTAGGTGTAAACCCAGATAGCTCAGTGGGTGCCCCTCAACCCAAGTCTCTTTTTGTGCCCCAGAGAAACCACACCTGGGTAAGCTACCTCTATTGTCCCAGCTCACTTTCATTTTTTCTTTTGGACAGTGTCTCACTGTGTCACCCTACCTGATCTGGACCTCACTATGTAGACTACATTGATGTAGAACTCCCAGAGATCCACCAGCCTCTGCCTCCTAAGTACTGGGACCAAAGGTACATGCCACCACTCCTGGCCCTTCTGACTGTCCTTGAGTCGAAAACAGTCGAGTTCACATGGAGCTGCTAGAAGAGAGGACATTCAGGGTGGTACCCACCAGACACTGGTTGTGTGTATCTTTCCAATGCCATGCTCCTTGACACTTAGTGGGCAGCTTGGAATTGGCAGTAGCAGGAGTATTTACACCATGGGAATGGGCAGAAGTGGCTGTTAGACGGCACTCTGCCCCTTCTCCCATTCTGTTGCCGCTGGCCTCCACTGACCTAAGATGGGAACATCTTCCCTCCGCCAGGTGCAGAGACCCTGAGTAGTCAGACAATTAGATGGGCCAGTAGGGACTCCATGTTCTTATTCCTGAGCCTCAGTTTCCCCATCTGCAAGGTGAAAGGCATGAAGTCTCACCTCAGAGCTTGGAAACTAAAGTGTTCCAATACTGAGCTGATCAGTCCACACTGGGGAGTCAGGGCCTGAAGGGACACCTTGTCTATCACAGGCTGGCTGTGGGCACACGGGACACTTCCTCCCTGCTTGGAGTAGCCTGTTTGCCCTGCAGAAGGTTTCTGCAACTGTTCCTTTGGGTTTAGAGATCCTGTTTCTTGAATGTATCCTAGACATTTTTATAGAGGCATAAAGAAACAAGCTAGTGGGAGCCTCCTATGTCCAGCTGGACTCAGGTTCTGTCAAGGTGGCTTTTAGGTAAGCTGGCTGTTCCCTCTGACTCCTGCTTGGAGAACCACACCTACATGTTTTATCTGCAGCCATCTTGCTCCACTGTGGAGCACAGACAGGCACCTGGCCCTGCTCTGCTCTGTAAGGACTACCCTGACTACCTCATGCCTGCAGCCTCAACTAGGCCAGGGGTGGTTCTGGCTGAGGCCACACCTGGTGTGGCAGCTGCCTGATCCTCTCCTTCCAACTGGGGATAAAACACTCAGCTGCCAACCAGCTGTGCCCAGACATCCCCACTGGAGCATAACAGCTATGTTTACCTCAGCAGTGGAGGCCAAGGCTGACACATACAGGACACTCTGGACACTCTTAATCCCACCTCTGAGACCTTCTGGCTGCCTCCCTCAGCATGGTCATCTACCGCTCTTTGCTTTGGGACACCAATTCTGGGCACAAAGAGCCCATCTAACCACGGTTACCATGGCAATGCCTGTGTTGACCACTCACATGTGGAAGGCATTGTACTGAACACTGATGTCCATGATATCATCAAATCCTCAAGTGACCCTGGGACCATGTTTGTCTTCTATTTTTTTTGCAAATGAGGAGATACACTCAGGCAAAGGCACTTTCCTGAGTGTAACACAAAGATGGCAGAGGTGAAATGGGAGCCTCAGCCTATAGGATTCCAAAGCTGGAGTTGTATTGGCTACATCTGTCTTCAGCCCTAGCCTTCTGTACCATGAATGGAGGCCTCTGTCTACAGCTGGGACTCCGGTGCCTTTGTCAACCTCAGGCTGGCTTTGCTTGGGGATAGCCAGATGCAGACGACAATAAATAAGCGTTGAATAAATGAATGCATGTTTACCATCCCCAGGACTAAGAGGGAGAGATCTCCCTGACTCTGCAATTTTCTTCAAACTTCTCCAAGTACCTGCTCTGGCCCCAAAGAGAAAAGTTTGGTGGCCTGACCTACCTAGCCACTCCTGAGCTCCTCAGCACAGGCCATTCATCAAGTGCTGCTTTTCGACAGGATGTTGGGTACAGCTCAGTGTTCCTGAGGAGTCAGAGGACACAGGAGCAAGACTTAGCCTGGGGTGTGTCCTGTGATGAGTAAGCAATGGCTTTCTGTTACAGGTGGACAATGGTATATGGGTGATCAGTTTCATTGTGTCTCCTGTGGTCACTAGAGGCGTGTCCTACACAGGTACATTGTGTGCGATTGGGCCATTTCCACTCTGTGCATCACTTCTGTCTCCAACCAGGGCTTCCTGACATCATCCTGTCCCTGATCAACTTTTGGAGAGTACTCTAAGCCCGTCCCAGAGCCAAGAAGCAACAGAAAAGCCCTGGTCTCACGTCCAGCCCACTCCCCTTCCTTTACAGGCCTCCCCACCAGGGAAAAAGTGCCCAGGGACCCAGGCCGGGATAGGTGGAAGGTTTGTGAGGAATCAAGCTTTCTGGGCTCAGTAAACCAGAGGCAGATTCCCAGGAGATGTGGTGTTTGAAAGTCAGGCATTGAGGACTTAGCCGAGTGTGAATGGAGCTCTGGTGACCCTGGGCCTCCTCAGGGCCTTTCCCCGCAGGCTCTGCAGACAGGGGCCATGACTCTGAGACACTGCAGTTGAATTTCTTAATCTCTGCTCCATCGTTCATCTTGTGAGCATTTTAAAATAAAGGACCCCAGCTGGAGAAATAATCCCCCCAACCCATCTAGGCCATGGAAAATGGGAAACTGCCCAGGCCTTCCAGCTCCATAGATGAGAATCACAGAGGGGTCCGGACCCCAGGATACCTCCCTGTCAGAATTCAGGACAGGAGGGGCTGCCAGACTCCAGGAAGGAGACGTGTGGCAGCCGCCTTAGTGACACTCCTGGGTCCCATCCAGGCCACTCTGAAAAGATTCGGCTGCTAAACTCATCTGCCTGGCCCCTCTTGGGTCTGCTTTCTGTTCTTTCTGCATTTCTTTCCTTAGAAAAAAAATTTTACTGCTCTTCTCAAATGTTAAAAGTAACACATGTCCATGGCATAAAGTCATATAAGCACAGAGAAAAAAATTAGGATTGCTTATAACAGCACAAGTGACAGCATGTTCTGTCACACAATGTACAGGACCATCTGAGTGCAGAACTGCCTGTCTGTTGTTTTGACGCAGCCTTATAATAACTTGCTGTGAGTTTGATTGAGCCGGCCTTGAGTCTATAGGTAAAGAAGACCAAGCTGATGTTGATGAGACTAAGTCTTTCTGTCCATGAACATGGGATACCTCTTCCTTTACATAGCATCTTGATTTCTCAGTGTTTTGTCTACATAGGCACCTTGTTGTACTGAGAATATTATCCAAGTAGGCTGCTTCACCTGCTTCCTGTCATAACACTATGCGGCATTCGCTCTTTCCCTACACACTGTTAGCTATGTCCAGATTTCTATTACATGCAGACATAACAGCAACCCAGATAACTGTTCCCCAGCATTGCACCCCCAGGCTTGTCATGAATAATGGGAACAGTGAACACATGCTCGTCTTGTTCCCTAAAACTTCAAAGACTGTGCAGTGAAGGTGGGGCCAGTGACATGGGTGGGTGGGGATAAAGGCTTGCTGTCAAGCCCGACCACCTGAGTCTGATTTCCCAGGCGCGATGTATAAGGCGAGAACTGACTCCTGCAAGTTGTACATGTTCTGTGGGCTACATGCATGTACACATGTGCGCACACACATACTTACACACCACACAAATAAAAAATATGTTTTTTAAAAGCTCAGAAGATGGTTGGTAAGCACTCAGTCAGCCACCATCTCACATGGGCTTGGCACTGACTCAGTGTTGGCTCAGCACTTACAGGTGCTAAAAGTCTCAGGAGTCAGCTTAATGCATGAGATCATAGCAGCGGTCCCTTGTACCCATGCACCATCAGCCAGAGAACACAGAGCCAGTTTCCTCCTGGAGCACATCTGTTTTATCATTGTGGTTCACAGTGGTTTCCTTGGGGCTTTTTTTGTTTTTGCCTTGTTCCCCCAAAACTCAGTTGGTAGATGCCTTAAGACCTTACTGACAGCTCCGCCATCTTTGTTTGGTGTTATGATGGCTGTTCTTGGTTGTCAATATGACTACATCTGAAATTAACTAAAACCCGAATGACTGGGAGCACCTGTGAGGGATATTTTTCTTTACTTTTCTTCTTGTTTTTGTTTTTTCCATGACAGGGTTTCCCTGTGTAGTCTTGGCTATCTTAGAGCTTGCTTTCTAGACCAGGCTAACCTCAAACTCCTTAGAGATCCACTTGCCTCTGCCTCCCCAGTGCTAGGATTAAAAGTGTACACCACCACTGCACAGCAAGGGATTTTTCTTAATTAACTCATTTGGAGTGGGAAGACCCACTTCTAAACTGGATTTGTGTGTGTGTGGTAGGAAGATGCACCTCTAATCCAGACCTTTCATCTGGTTCACCCCTTGTGCTGGAGGCCTACATACAGGACATGGAGGAAGGAAACTCCCTCACTTAGCCTGCTTGCTCACTAGCATTTCCTCTAGAGCCTACTTCTTTGGGATTCCAGCATATACTCTAAACCAGCTGAGACATCCAGCCTCGTGGACTAAAGAACTGCAGGATTCTTGGACTTTCTGGGCATAACCAGCCACTGTTGGATTAACTGGACTACAACCTGTAAGCTTTTCTAATAAATCCCCTTTCTATATACAATAGAAATATTCATTCTATAAATCTGGTTACTCTAGAAAAGACTGACTAATACTATGATTCTTTTAATAAGACATTGCTGGCTGCAGCACACCCAGAGATGAGCACTGATCTTTGAGTGCTGCTTGGCAAATGTTTGACACGTGTCGTGAACCAAAACAGATCACAAAGAAGAGAGAACAGTCAGTGCCCAAGACCTCATCAATCCTCCTCAGCAGCAGCAGTGTCCCCAGGGAAAGCTCAAAGCTGCCCAGAGCTTGGCTAGCTGTCATACAGTGATACCGTTGATATCCCATGAGAACAGGCAAGATCAACATCCCGCAGTTCACACCAGGCTAGGTGACCAGCAGCTTAGACAGCCTGGGTCTGGCTGAACCTATGAGTAGTGGGACATCCTGAGGTGGGCATTTCCTGTTCCTAGCTGTTCCTCACTTCCTTCCTTCCTTTCTTTTTGTTGGGGTCCAGTTGAACAGGATGGTGAGTGTGTGGGGGAGATAATCTGGGAAATGGGGACCTGCCTAGTCATTGAGGCCTACTAAGAAAGAACTCAGGTCTTCCACCTCCAAAGTCAAAGCCATGCAGTGTACTACTTTGCACTGAATGAGCACTCCTATGAGAGAGGAAACCTCAGGACAGGAGCTCTGAGGCCAGCAGGGTCCTATCGCTTTGTAGCCAGGTGGTAGCAGATGGCCTGGCATATGTATGTGGGGACAGAGCAGAGGGCAGGGATGGGTGTCCTGGAGCCCTTAGAATCTAGGGCCAGGGTCTTAGAATTTTAAAAAGAATTTCTAGCTGAGATTCTCTTCCTGTGGCCTTGCAGTTTTCCCTCAGAGGAGAAGGACACTGAAGGCCCAGGTCACATGACCCGGCCTGCCTCTGTGGACCAGCTTCTCACTGTATTTATTCCCTAAATTCTCCGTGGCAACATGGAGTAGTCTCTCAGATACACATGCTCCATGCCATGGATTCTACATGCATGGACGTTCACCTTGTTCGGCTATATAAGATGAAAATAGGTTATGTTTAAAATAAAAATGAATAAATTGTACTTAAGTAAATACTGCTCTCGCCACAAGCCCCCACTAAAATCAGAAGAGCATAAGAATGCCAGCCTGCTGGTGAAACTTAGAAGTGCAGATCAGCCCGGGTCTGACTCCAGAATGTGGATGCTAGAGGAAGCCAGGAGATGGTGCCTCACCTCCTCCATCTTGAGAAGGGCCTCGGTCCTTGTCCTCTGGTCCCACTCCAGCACTGCCTCATTAAGAACTCCAGGCAGCTAGGACCCAGTAGTGACCTGGGGACAGCAGGTGTGTACCTTGAAGCAGAATAAAAGTGTAACGTCACCTCAAGAGTGTGGGTCCCCTTAGTACCACCGCCCTCAGCTCAGGCCTCCACTTGGGGCTCCCAGACCACCCAAGACACACAGTCTTGGAGCCCCACTTGGGTTTTTTACCATGAGAAAGGTTCCTCTAGATTTAGTGGTCATTGATGGGATGTCAGGAGGTCATAGACCCCTGGGGATCACAAAAGAATGGGGTATAATTGGGTACAGAAAGACATGCCTGCCCTTCCCTGGAACATGGTCTGATCCCACTCCATTCTGTAGCCTGAGACTTTAAATGAATTTCTCAGGCCTCAGTTTCCTCATCCAGGAATCTATCCCCCAGGGACCTTAGGGTCTGTCATATTTCACTATTCCTGAGCGATGTCAGAATTGATTGAATAATATCAGATTCCCTAGTTACGACTGTTTGCAGATGATCCCTCCTCATTTGTCACCTGGCCAAGGAAAATGCAGATTCTCTCCTCCTAATCTTTTGTTGTTGTTCACAATATGTTTTTATTATTTGGAAATTTCATACACAAATCCAATGTTTATTCTAATCTTCATTGCTGATATCAACTCTCATGTCACACGGCACACTAAACAAATCTTTACCTGCCTGTGTATATGTGGGGTACAGGACAGATGTAAGTTAGAGGCTACGGCAACTCAAGAGTTTTCAGAAGTGGGCTGGGCTGGTAGAAACACAGATAGATCCTGTGTTCATAGGAGAGCCAAGGAGCCAGAGCTAGAACGGCTGCAGGGTAGTGGCTCCTCTAGACAGAGTGTAGGCTGCAGAGGTAAGGATGAGAGGAAGATTCAGAGCTGAGTCCACCTAGGAAAGAGCAGACCTGGGTCTGGAGCAGGAATGGCGGGTTCGGGTCCAGACACATGAGTTGGTGGTTGAACAGGCTGCATAGACAGCAGGGAACATGCAGAGCTTCAGGGACTTCTCTGCCTATACAGTCTCGAGCCACACACCAGATGTCAGGTGAGGATGGTACAGAACCATTGCCATTGTAATGCTAGGTGCCCACTTTTTTATGGAGCCTGGAGAAGGGAGTTACACCCTTTCTTTGGTCTTCTGTGTATGATACATTCTTGGGCCTGATTCCCCGGCATGTGATTTCAATACACTCTCATGTTTGCAGTCTCAAGTCAACCTAATGAAATTTTGCTCTCTTCCTACTCTCAGAAATAAATCAATCATCAGTCTGTGCTGCATAGGTGATGCCAGATAGAGGTGTAGTTTGTGGGTCCCCTCAGGCATAGTAATCCTCCATCTTCCATTTGAGTCAAAAGCTGCTTGTAGAATGGAGTCTCTGGGGCAGGGCAGTCTGAGAAACTGCTGTTTTACACAATATGGAGTAACTCAGAGTGCAGCCTGATCTCGGCAGTCTCTGAGGCCAACTGGGGCAGGTGCCACACATGTCTGCACTCAGCAAGGCTGAAATGCATGCTCTGCTTTCCTCCCTCCCTGTCCATGGTGAGCCCCACAGGTGAATCACAAAGCTGGCTGCCTGCAGCCCTACACACTCTCCTAGTGTTCCAGAATATGTTTACCAGATGGGAACTCTGCCTAGACTGACCAGCTGGACATTGCCAGGGTCCCTAGAGTAAATGAGGCAGTGGCTGGTGCCCTGTGTCAAGACACAGATGCAGAGCCTGGAAATGCACAAAGGAGCCTTAGGAAAGAACCAGCTCACCACACAGGAGCATGGAAGGGCACTAGAAGACTCCATCTAGCTCCTTCCTCTTAAGACACAGCTTGGCCTTTGCTGTGTAAACAGATATGGGCAAGAGAGCCCCAGACCCAATTGGCACAGCTGGTATCCTGCCAGCTAGCTAGTCCAAGGAAGCTATGAAAAGTAAAAGTCATGTTATGGGGGCAGTAGAAGTCACTTGGCTACAGCAAAATGCTCCTGGCCTGAGGTGCCATGGTGAGTGGCAGGCAGTGCCATGAACACTCAGACTCAAACATGCCTAGACATGTGTGTGTGTGTGTGTGTGTGTGTGTGTGTGTGTGTGTGTATGTGTGTGTGAAGAGAATGGCCCAATGAAGTATGAGTCTAGGGTCAGAGGGGTAAAAGGTCTAATGGCAAGCCAGAGTATCCATCTGCAGAGGCCACAGGCAGCATTGACCATGGCACACAAACTCACTTCTGAAAGGAGTATGTAGCTCAGGGCTTGTGGCTCATGGTCTCTGACTCTGTGTGGCTAGATGAGGTTGAAGGCTGTGAGTTGAAGGCTGTCAGCCCTACAGTTTGGCACTGCTTGAGACACCCCAGACTACAGGCAAACTTCAGAGCTGCAGCAGCAGACCATTGATGCAGAATGTCTTTCTGTATGCTGTGAATTACCATTGAATAATAAATTGTTTTGGCCTATGGCAAAGCAGCTTATAGGTAGATGGGAAATCCAAGCATAGGTAAAGGGGAAGAAGGGTGGAGTCAGACAGAGATGCTGAGAGTTGCCTCTGAGAGAGTAAGATGTAATCGAACACAGGTAAAGCCATGAGCCACACGGCAAAACACAGATTAATAGAAATTGGTAAAGTTAAGATGTGAGAGCTAGATAGTAATAAGCCTGAGACACAGGTTAAACAGTTTACAATTAATATTTTGCATAATTATTTGGAGCTAAGCAGCTATGGCACTGCAGGGCTGGATCTTGGGCTAGACAAGACAGAAACCTCAGGTTATAGACCATAGGCTTCCACCTCCCATGGTTATCAAAAGACATAGAAACAAGAAGGCTGCAGGACCAAGATTCATAGAAAAAAATCACCAAGCCATGTAGGGCAAAATCACAGTGTCTGCTGGAGCATCCTATGACCGGAATCATTTTGCAATCCTGGCAGAGGCCATGAAAGAAGACCGTCCCATGTTGTGATTTGCATGCTCACACACACATGCTCGTCTCCCATGCACACAATCACATTGCTCCCCTCTCCAGTAGCTGCACAGGCCCTGTTAGGTTGCCAGCTGCCCTCCCAGCCTGAGCCTCGCCTGTCTAGAATAAGGAATGAGAACTTTGTGTTCCTTTCAGCAGAACACTGGGGCCTATCCTGATAGTTCAGGACTTTCAAAGCCATCTCCCATCCAAAAACTACAGAGGCATTCTGCAGAGGTCTCCAAGACAAGACCAGTGGCTAGCAGAATATTGTCAGGACAGAGCGGGCCAGCTCAAGCATAGCAAGGTCAAGGACTACATTCCCTGTGAGGGCCCTAAGAGCCAAATCTCTTCCCCACTGCCAACTAGGCATGTCCAGAGACAGGGAGGGCTGGTCTTTGCCACTTCTGCAGCTGGGCGGGTGCTGGAGGGTGAATAACTGAAATGGTAGATCTAGTCTTGCCTGAATCAGGATCAGCATGCTCCCAGACACTTGGTTACAGAATCAGTTCATCGTCCTTCTGGCTTCAGTTCCTTTGAGTTGAGATTCTGCACCATGTGATCAAGAGTCCGTATGAACTCAGTAGATGTCAGTGTTCTTATTTGAGAGGGTCTACATTAGAGGACCACAGGATGCCAGAAGTTTCTGCATTGTGGAAATATTTGCATGTGAACGAGCCTCATGGCCTGGAATTCCCTGTATCGTACACTCTTCCCCTTCCTGCTAGCCCAGGGCCAGGGGTTGCCTCGTGGGCACAGGTCCTTTTGTTTCACTAGGGCTCTTCCTGCTTGTACTAAAACAAATTTAGTTGTAGTTTTCAGATGTATTGGCACAAAGATGAGCATGGTTCTCTATTACATATATATTATTTCTTAAACATAATTTCTTTTTTGAGTCTTTGGAAATTTCACATCATGCACTCCAATTCCACTCACCTCCTGGTTCCCTCATATCTACCTCAATCTCTGCAATGCCCCTAAAGAAAATTTTTTAAAAATCAAATAGAAAAACAAAGCAAGCAAACAAAAACAATAACAAAACAAACAAAAATCTCCAAAAACATAAACGCAAAACTAATAAAAAACAAAACAAAACAAAACAAAAAAAACCTCCTTACCTTCTTTCCTGCCTCTCCAGTACCTCCATTTGTCACAGTAGCACTGAGTGTGTGTGTCACACAGCACACCCTTCTGTTCAATCAGTTTTACTGCAAATGTTCATTGCACTGGCCTAGCCCAAAGCCTCTGGATTCTGGCACACAGTCATCAATGACTCCTCGCTAAACCTTCTATAGGGTATCCCGTGGCTGCTCCAAGTCATGAAGATACTTTGGATATTGTTCCACAGGACCAGTCCCTTCATGAGCTCCAGCAGGTCCTAGGATGTGGTAGATGTTAGGGTGGACCAACCTAAGATCCAGCTGTGGGCCTGGGTGGTAGCTGAATTGGTCAGTCTGGGCTCCTGTGGCCACTGCCTCAGGCAAGGGGGCAGAGTCAGCTCCCCTGTGCCCATGCTACCAGGGTTGGTTCCCCCTACCTGTGGTAAGAGGTGGGGCCAGCTCTCCTGAGTGCAGGGGCCAGCTCTCCAGTGAGGGTCAGGGCCAGCTCTTTCGGCAGTATTCAACGAGAGGCAGGGCCAGCTCTCTCTGGGCCAGCAAAGGGCAGGGATGGCTCAGCATGGTTCTCTGATTTCATCATACACAGTTCGTATGGCCCCCTGAGATGACATGGGCCATCAACACAGACCACAGTTGCAGCTGGACCATGGACTTCACAACTCAGGCCAGATGATAACCTGACTCCAGTGGAAGCACTGGCCTCTCGGATCAGGATAGCTCTGGCAGCAGCTTGGTCCCTGGTCATCAACAGGGCCAGCCACAGGTTGTGGTCCCAACTCTAGGCTTCTGTGAAACTTTTGGTGGCAATAAGGGACTCAGACTTCAGGACAGACCTCAGTCATAGCAGGGCCATAGACCCAGACATGGTCTTCAGTAGTAGCTGGGTCTGATGTCACTGTTGCCCCAGGTGGCAGTGCAGGCTGCTCAGATCACCATGGTCCCATTGACAGAGCAGCCCTCAGTCACCAATATGCCCCCAGACCTTGGGCATCCACATGGCCTTTGATGATAACAGGAGCCTCAGACAGCAACAGATTCTGGCTGCAGTAGGGCTACAGACTCAGATATGGCCCTCAGTTGTAGTGTTGGCCAAAATGTTACCATTGCATTGGGTTGCAGTGCAGACCACTCAGATCAGCATGGCCCAGCTACATCATACCCCTGAACACTAGCATGGACTCAGGTGGCTGACCTGATCTGGGGCATCCACACTGCCCTCAGTGGCAACAGGAACCATATATGTTAATCCAGATCCTGGCTGATCTCAGTCCAGACATGGCTCTCAGCAACAGCCTGGACTTGAATGATACCATGACCTCGGGTGGCAGAACAGGCCACCCAGATCTGTATGGTCCCGGCAGCAGCATGGTCCCCAAACACCAACAAAGCTACAGGTTGTAGCTCAGACCTCAGGCTTCTGTGTGGCCTTGGGTGGCAACATGGGCCACAGACTTCAACACAAACCGTTGCTACCATGGGGCTATGAACCTAGATATGGTATCCTGCATCAGCTCAGGCTTAGACAACACTATGTCCCTAAGTGGCAGGGTAGATCAACCAAATCAGTGTGGTTCTGGTGGTAGCCCCCAGCTACATACGTGACTACGGGTGGCAGCCCAGATACTGGGCATTTTTATGGCCTTTGGTGGCAACATGGGCCATGGATGTCCACATAGAACCTAGTTCTGTAGGACGACAGAGCCAAACATGGCTTTGGCACCAGCCACCAAAGATATCATCATAGCCCCAGGTGGCAAGTAGACCTCCCATGTCAGCCTATTCCTGCATGCCTTTACCAGGGCCCCAGATGGCAAGTAGGCATCCCACATTAACCTGAACAGAACTGATGGGGGGGCCAGTAAATTTCCTTGACACTATTATTATAGATGACTTTTCTTCTGATTTCAGGGAGGGGGAATAACATCCCCACGGGCATCTTTGGAATGATGCGCCTTCTAGTTGCATCGGTTATGTCTGAGGGTCTGTTACTCTGGGACAGACAAGGTCTGGCCAGATGTACCATGAATCCTAATTGGTCTTAATTAAAATCTCAGAGCCAGATATTGGGGTAGATGCTTAAAGATCAGAGAGATAGAAGAGTCAGCCATAGAGAGACTTCTCACGTCTACTCAATCTTCAGGCTGAAAGGACTAAATTCCTGTCTTCTTCCGCCTTATATTCTTTTCTCTGCCTAGTCATATAACCTCCTGTCTCAGCCTCCCTAGTGCTGGGATTAAAGGTGTGGGCCACCACTGCCTGGCCTCTATGGCTAACTAGTGTCTAGCTTTGCCCTCTAATCTTCAGGCAAGCTTTATTTGTTAGAGGAGTATACACAAAATATTACCACACCCCTGAGTTCAACTCCCAGTATGAATAAGGAGTCTATGTCCTTCTAGAATTTTAGATTGCATCCTTTCTGGATGGGATGGTGCTAGGGTGTGGGGCATCTGTGGGATGTCCTAGTCTGCTTTCAGTTGCTGTGATAAAAAAAAAAAAAATTCTGACTAAAAGCAACATGGGAGGAAAGGATTTGTTTGGCTTATTCTTTTATGTCACAATCCATCACAGAGGAAGAACAAAGTAAGGCAGGAATTCAAGACGGGGTCTGGAAGCAGGAACCATGGAAGAATGATGCTCACAGGATGGCTCACTGGCTCATGCTTAGCCAGCTTTTGTATGCAACCCAAGGACCACCTGCCTAGGGATGGTCCTGCCCACAGTGGGCTGGGCCCTCCTATATTAATCATCAATTAGCCTCACATAAACATGTCACAGGCCATCTTGTTCCACCTGACTCTAGATTATGTCAAAATGATAATAAAAACAGGAGATGATGAGGTCATGAGGGTGGATCCATATGATGGGAAAACCATCTGTATTAGCCTGTTTTCCCTCATTATAGTGAAATACTCAAAGCTGAAAACTTATTTACAAAAAGGTTTTATTTGATTTTTTTTTTTTTTTGATTCTCAGTCCTGGCTCAAGGTCAAAGGCAACATCTGGTGATGGGCTTCTTGTTGGGAAAGTCTAGAAGTAGCTTAAGATATTATGACAGAATGTGTGAGTGTGTGTGTGTGTGTGTGTGTGTGTGTGTGAGTGTGTGTGTGTGAGTGTGTGTGTGTGTGTGTGTGTGTGTGTGTGTGTGTGTGTGTGTGTGTGTGTGTGTGTGTGTGTGTGTGTGTGTGTGTGTGTGTGTGTGTGTGTGTGTGTGTGTGTGTGTGTGTGTGTGTGTGTGTGTATGTGTGTGTGTGTGTGTGTGTGGCCTCTTCTTACAAAGTCACCAAGATAAAATCATGAAGCTCCACCATGGTGTCCTATCCATTCTTATCACACTTTTATTATTATTATTACTATTATTATTATTAATTGATGTGTGTACAGGTGTAAATAGGCACATACATGACACACAACATGTACAGAGGCCAATGTGAGAGTCCGTTCTCTTACCTTTAGAAGCAGGATCTCTTCTAGCTGCCTTGAGAGTTTCCAGGGGATTCTCTTGTCTCATTTATCATTTCACAGCAGGAGTGTTGGGATTTCAGATGCACGGACCACATCCAGCTCTTTGTGTGGGCTCAGGAAATCACATTCAGGTCATCAGGCTCCTGTGATGTACTTTTCTCCACTGAACCATCGTGTTAGCCCAGCTGTGCACAATGGCAGAAGACCTCAGTGGATTCCTGGTTCCACCCAGGAGGACAAGACTAGAATGAGCCAGCCAACTGCAAGCCAGGAGGAAATGCCCGGCAGCTGCATGCAGCAGTCTCCTTTGCTCCCAGACCTGTGCGTATGAACAGCTGCAGAGTCACCTGGTCTCTGGCTCTCATCATGGCACATACAGACCCAGCATGCACCAGGAAGTATCCACAAAGGGCAGGACCAGGCTACCCACTGGCCCATGGTGTAGGAACCTGGGAAGTGGTGAAATGGAGCTGGAGCATACTCAGGAGGGGAAAGTCAGGGCAAAGAGCTCAAAAGGAGGGTGAAGGGAGCAATCTTGGTGTCCCAGGCAGCCTTTGGGAGCACAGAGGGGCCGTATCTAAGACCTCATTCGGTACCCAGCGACCTGCCAGCAATCTTCATCCATTAGCCCCATTCTAGACACCCAGAAACCATCAGAATTCTTTGGCTCCCCTAGTCACACATCTAGTAAATCAAGACCATCCAGCCTTGGCTCTGGGAAAAGGGCTGCCTCCTTCCACAGGAATCCTGGCACAGCAGCTTCCCCTTCCCCCACAGCCATGCACAGGGGCCCACAGGAGAGGGAATTCCTCCCCACCAACTCCACCTGTCTATGTATGGTTTATGCTACCTTGATCCACTGCTGAAAGCATCCATGTTCATGCCTGTCCTGAGCACCAGAATAGACAGGCTGGCTTCTCGCCATGTCCATTCTGAAAGGCATGGCCTCCTTCACTTGACTCTGGCAAGCACACTGGTCTTGGCTGTGAGGTCCCCCGGGGCCAGTGAGAAGTGAGACACTTCCCGACAGGGCCATGGCAGGGGAGATGATGCATCTTAATGAGAATCAGAGGTGGTTGGCAGGCTCTCTCCAGCATCCATCCCATCATGTGCTGGTGCCAGACTGAAGTCACTGGACCTGCAGTCTGCACAGGGCTCTGGCTTCTTAGAGAAAAGTCTGGAGCCTGCCCCAAGCAGAGGTTCAAGGGATTTGTGTGTTGTGTCCAGGTCTCCATGGGTCTCAGACAACTTGACAACTAGAGACATGAGTGACAACAATATGAGGACTTCCCGGAGCCACTAAGTGTTCATCAAGCCGCATTTCATCTTAGGTCCCCTATAGACGAGGTGACCAAGGCCGGAGGTGACAAAGCCCCCAAAGGTCGTCTCCAGTGTGCTTATGTTAACCTCATCACTCAAGCCTTTAACCGGTACCATTCCATTTCAAACCCAAAGGAGATGGGAGGGAAGGAGTCTGTGTCCCCTTAGAGGGGACAGCAGCATTGAGGCCTCTGAGGCGTGAGGTCCCCTGGCAGCTTCCTCCAGCACTCCAGTCTCTTAGAGCAAGGCACGGCATCTGGGTTGAATTTAGCCTCAAGATTCACCTGGACTGAGGCCATTCCTCTTTGAAACTTCCCTCATTCACTCTCTAAGACAAGAGGGAGATCTCCCCAGTCACTAGAGATTGTGAAGAGCGAAGAAACTCAGCTCCTGCCCCAAAGGTACAGGGGCCCAGCTGCTTCTTCTTCTTCTTCTTCTTCTTCTTCTTCTTCTTCTTCTCCTCCTCCTCCTCCTCCTCCTCCTCCTCCTCCTCCTCCTCCTTCTCCTTCTTCTTCTTCACCACATTTTAACCCTGCAGTACAAAGCAGCTGGCCCCGCACAGCAGAAGAACCTGTCAGTCAGCTGAGTACCCAAGTCACAGCTCTTCAGTAAGAGGGTCTCCCCAGCCCACAGTGAGGGGCTGCTCAGCCTGCTGAGGAACAGAAGTCCTTCTCCCAGCTCCCGGCCTACAGAAGCCTTTGGGTACTGCAGAGTGAGCTTTCCCCTCACCCTCTCCGTGATGCCTGCACTGAAGACCCAGAATCCAGTCAGGGCTTCCCTGGAGCCCACCGTCACCTGCAGCCTCCTCGGCCCAGCCACCAGTGCCTGCCTGGTCCTCCTGGCTCCTGTCCTCTGTTGTCTCAGAAGCACTATTCTATGCTTCTTTGTGGTGTACAGGAACCCGGTTTAGTGAGCAGCTGTTGGTGGGGACAGCCAAGGTCTCCCCCCCCCAAGCCCGATCTTACTGTGTGGATCAGAGGCTTGGGTACCGAGGGTTCTACTGCAGGGAGAGCTGAGGCAGGTGGACTCACTCACCTACTCGGGTGGGTGGGTGGGTGGGCAGGGTGGGGCTGTGCTGCAGACTGCATCCCTGGAGTAGCGCCAGCCGGGCTCCTGCTGTCTGCCAGACACTTGTCTGCCCTGCAACGGCTCATCCAAGTCTCACAGCAAACACAGGACACACTTGTAAGAAGCTACTCCCTTCCACAGTGACACACCATCAGCTCTTCAGGAAATGATGTTTTCAAGGTAAATAAAGGCACTACTTAGTCCTGTTCATGACAATGTGTAAAACCACGAGTTCTCTTTTCTCTTTCAGAGAATGCATAGATGAGCACCAAATAAGACCTTTCAAGACATTATTTTAAAAAAAAAACAATATAGGGCTAGATGAGAGAGGGCACAGTAGGTGATAGCACATGGATGTTGCCGGGGACCAGAATTCAGTTCCCAGCACCCATCCATCTATGAAACTCCAGCTCCAGGGGAATCTAACGCCCTCTTTTGTTCTCTACAAAAACTTATGCTCATGCACACACATATGCACACACACAACTTTAAAATATTAAAAATTTCTATTCATTATTAATTATATGTGTGTGAGTGTGTAGGTATGTGGGTGCCACAGCACACATGTGGAAGTCAAAGATAATTTTCAGCAGTCCGCTGTGGGGCCTAGGGATTAAGCTTAGGATACCAGGCTTCCATGGTAAGCATTTTTACTCACTGAGCCAATTGCTGGCCCGAGAATAGTAACAGGAGAAGCAGGAGTCATGCATGTATAAAGGTTTGGGAATGAGAACAGCTTTAAGTTGCTACACTAGTTATGGTCATAAGAAGATTATGGATAAACTCCTGCACAACAGGCCTCTCCTACCCTTTCCTGCACACAATGATTTCTAAATGAGAGTTTTGTATCCAGCCCAACTATTCATTGGGCCCAAGACCAGGATGTGTGCATCATCAGGTTATAGCTATTATACCTCCTCTGACCTTTACAAGAGTCAGTAAAGTCTGAGCTCCATCAAAACAGGAGAGTCACCAAAGCCAAGGAAGATGCAGAGTACACCCCGTGTCCATAGGAAGTTCAGGCAACAGACAACTTAGAGAGGAATATGTAAACTTACACATATAATAAAGTAATGAAGGTCATTAATATCTGTAGGTGAGGGGTTAGAATATAGCTCCTTGGTAGAGCACATGCCTAGCATTCAGAAAGCCCTTGGCTCAGTCTCAGTACCATAAAATAATTATAAGCATTTAATTAGTCATTAATTAAGTAAAAATCTTCATGGAATTAAAAAGTTACGAAAGCAGAAGTCACAGTGCACTGTGTCATTCTGCTGCAGATGACAGCCTGTCCTTGTGTGCGGAGGGATGGAGTGTCAGGGAAGAGGTGGAGAAAGAGAGAATGTCATGGTCACCATATGGAAATCAATAACATGCTAAGCTGCAAACTTGGTGAACAGAAATGTAGGGATGTTACCAGGAATATAGAAGTAAATTCTCAAATAATTCAATTATAAAGTAGAGAGTTGTCCCCAAGATAGTAAATTTGAGTGGGTGGGTAGGGGTCAGTCTGGCCAGGGGATTGTATAATTCCTTTGATTGACACCACATATAAAGAATTAGGACTCAGGGGCTAGAGAGATGGCTCCACGGTTTAGAACACCTGCTGCTCTTGCAGAGGACCCAGGCTTGATTGCCATCACCCACATGGTGGCTCACAACCGTCTATAACTCCAGTTGAAGGGGGTCTGATGCCCTTTTCTGGCCCCTGTGGGCACCAGAACTCAAGTGGTACACATATATACATTCAGTCAAAACACTAATGCATCTAAAATAAAATTAAAAGACAAAAGAATTGGGACTCAGAATGGCTTCACAGCAATGAAGGAGTTTGAAACAGGCTAAAAGGAAACATGTGTGTGTTGGGTGGGAGTAATGCCAGAGCCAAGGGACAGGCCCGAGTGCACAAGGGCGCTAGTCCTGGGTAAGAGATGGAGACACAGAGTGCATGGCCTGGTTCTGGCCTCTTGACCTGGCCTCCACCAATGGATCCTAAGGGAGTTCCCAGCATGGAGCCATGTGTTCCTGGCTTTGCACACAGCCCTACACAGCTGCCCTGGCTGGATGTACTGGCCATCCTGCCTTCTGCAGGGGACCTGGTTCTGCTTTCCACCAGATGTGAAGCCAGCACTGATGTTTTTCTTCTTGAAGCTTGCGAGAATGAGGGCCAAGACCCATTTGTACTCTGAGAACAAGATAACATTCTTGTTTCTTGTTCCCTGGTGGAAACAAACATCCCTGGTCGTGGGGAGGGGCAGAGCCCTGTCTCGGCCTATCTTCCTTAGCTTCATCATTCCCTCCATATTTCTGGCAGATTCTCTAGTTCCAACAACAGCTGACAGCTTAGCTTTCTCCTTGAGTCCCAGGGAGACCCAGTTTCTTTGCTAAGCTCCATATCTGCCCTGATCCCTCCCTGTGAAAGCTCAAACCCTTCTCCCCAACACCCTGGTGGTAGGTGTAGGTGACCTTGCTAATACAGAGCTTTCTGATGGGCAGCAACAGACTCAAGCCCTGAATGATACTTACTGCTGCAGCAGCCCAAAGACAAAATCCCAGGCTGAAGGAAGGGGGATGTGAGGTGGTCTGCAGGGACTATCGAAACTAATGCCAACATTTTAACAAGTATCTGCAGAGACAGACCCCAAACCTGATTGTGAACTAACTTTTAGCAACTTTTGGTGATCTCAGGGCTCTTTCCTGGTTGGTCCTATTTTGTACCCTCTTTGTATTCCTTCACTCAGCCAATCAGGGTCCAGCTTGATACATCTATATATCTGGGCTTTGGAGCACATAGCACATTTAGAATTCAATGAAGGGAGATATGAGAGTCTCCAGGGAAGAATCCCACCCCCTTCCAGCACATGAGGCTTCTGCTAGCCTCCAGGACTGTCTGTGACTTCAAGCCGAGGGGAGTCCATGTCTGCTTCAGCCTCTGTGACTACACACTTGGGCAGTGGAGGGAAATTCGTTCCAGCCTCCAGATCTGGAGATCACCCACTGCATCAGAAACCTGCAGCTCTTCCAGCGATGCAGAGATAGCTCTTGGTCAGCTCAAGGCCCTCTGGGTTTTGAGCTATAGAATTGAAGCATTCCTGCTTGCTTCAGTTAACCCCGCATGGCAATCTGGTTTAAGTTGGTCTGTCCCATTTAAGGTTCTTAATCCTGAACTGACAACAAAGCAGTTGTTTGGACTCTTGTGTCTGCTCGTTCCATTCTTGGAAGAAGGTTGGACAAAACCCAGTTGATGCAAAATTAGTCTCTACTCTATCAACTGCCTCAGCAGCTCAAGGGTCAGGGATTTGGCTCATAAACCCTTAGGGCTGTGCTGGGTGTTTCTTGGACCTTCCTTGCAGCATTGTGTCACCTGAGAGCTCACTGGAAGAAGACTCTTTGGCCACACCCTCAGATCTACCAAGTTGGACCCTGCATTGTCACGGATGATGCCTGGGGATGTTACAGTCTGGGCTCGCTGTCTTCAAGGGCTTAATTCTCACCTGAATCTTCTTGCAAGGCTGAAAAGAGGCTTGGTGATGGCCTCACACCAGCCAGGAGCCAAGATTGATATAGTGTGCGCCAGCCAGCTCCAGGCTGGACTCGACCTCCAGTGACAGGCAAGGACCATGCACACTGCCTGTGCCTCAGTTTCCTCCCATGTAATGCATTCCAGGGACGAATCCTACCATTCTCCTTTGGGGCAGACAGAGCTCCATGGAGACAGGCAAGGCAAGGGCTGCCACCTTCTTGGTGGCAGTCACAGTGGAACCTGGACGAGGGCATTTGCTTGGAACACTTTAAAACTGAATATCACAGAAAAAGACGTGAAGTCCAAGGTCAGCTTGAAAAGAAAGATCAAGGCGGAGTGGGTGTGGGGATGCTCAAGGAAGCCTCCCTAGAGGAGGAGGCCCCTAAGCTCAAATCACCAGGATGGGGTATGGAGATGGGAGCCTGGGCATATAGAAAGGAGGTATGATGTTCCCCACCTTGGGTGGTGTGCTGAATAGTTTTAGGTCAGCTTAAACAATTTAAAGTCATCTGAGAAGAGGGAACTTTAAGAAATGTCTCCATAAGATCTGGCCATAGGAGAGCCAGTAGGGCATTTATTTTCTTAATTAATGTTTGACCAGATCATTATGGGTGGTACCATCCCTGGGCAGGTGGTCCTAGGCTCTATAGCAAAGCAGGTTGAGAAGGCCATGTGGAGCAAACCAGTAAGCAGCATCCCTTTATGGTCTCCACATCAGCTCCTGCCTCCAGGCTCCTGCCCTGTTTGAGTTCCTGTCCTGACTTCCTTCAATAGAGAAGTGATAGGAAAGTGTAAACCAAATAAACCCTTTCCTCCCCAACTTGCTTTGGTCACAATGTTTCATTGAAGCAATAGGAATCTTAACTAAAACAGGTGGCAAATGCATCCTTGTGAACAATCTCTGTGGCAGGTGGAGAGATGGGAGGGCAGGGCTTGCTACCCAGTTCTGGCTGGTGGACAAGGTACCTACCAGGCCTTCTCAGTCTGACATGCTGGTGCCATCTAGTGAGTCACCCACTGGAACACTATTACCCAACAGGATGGGGGATGTTGACAAAAAGCAAAAATCAGACTTGGCCTTGGGCAGGGTGTGGTGGGAGGGTGCTGCCTTGAGGTCTGCACGCAGATACATAGAGGTGTCCTGGAGGCCATAGGGTAGCAAGGGTTTGGATAAGGGTTTCAGCCCATCATCTGAGACCCTGGTGTAGGAAGCCATCCATTGCTGAGTGAAAGGCCGTGAAAGGTGCTGCCAGATGCCTTTGTGGGTCCATCACAGGAGAGGCAGTGGAGGTGGTCTCATCTAAGCCACCCCATCCCCACCATTGCTCCAGCTGAACATCTCTGATGACTGAGGGAGGGGCCTGCAGATGGTCTAGAGCCCTATCACCACATCTGTGGCTGTGAGCCACACAGGTCTCGGGGACTACCCCATTGGCCACATCAGCTGTCTCCTTTCTCTGTTCCACTCAAAATCCTAGGTCCATATATTTACTCATTCACCATATTTTAAAATCTTAAATCTCACTGCTGCTACTGGCCAGAAGCCTCCATGAGACCACTCTGATTTGTGGTATTCATAATTAGGCCAGATCTGACAGAAGCCTACAGAACATCTGTGCATTGGTCGGGATTCTCCAGGGGATTCTCACAGAATAAACAAGTATCCCAGGGGAATTTATTAGACTGGCATACACAATGTGGGCTGGGTGGTCCAACAATGGCTGCATGGTGGAAAAGCTGAGAGGCTAGCACTTGCTTAGTCCACCAGACTATATACCTTAGCTGTCCTAATCTGGCGCTGAAGGCGTAGAAGAGTCCTAGAGAACTGCTTATTAGTGTAACGTGGAAAATCAAACAGCTAAAGAAACTGGGTTTTGATGTTAGCAAAGGATACAGTAACATAGCAACAAGGTTGATGAACACTCCAGTGACGTAGCACAGTGTAGATGTTCCCTCAGATCTCGTTACATCTGGGCCACAGGCAGAAGGTACCACCCTCATTTGAAGGTGTGTCTTCCCATTTTAAATAACCTAGTCAAGAAAATCCCCCATAGATATGCCCTAAGGCTTGTCTCATGGGTGAGTCTAGATCTTGTCAGGTTGGCAGTCTATTAATCACCATGACATGAGGTGGGGTTGCTGGGGACCAGCATTCACACTGATAGAACTAAGAAGGTCTTGAGCTGGTGGCTACATAGGAAATGTCAGAGAAGAGCATATGCCCCAACAATACTCTGACCAGGACACAAGGAGGCCCCATTACTGAATGGCCCTGGAGGGCTACCTGGAGGAAGAGGTCAGGAACTGCCAACTCCTTACCAAGCCTCAAGAACCATTACAGACTCTGGTTAAAGAAACATGGAGATGTGACCTAGAGGCTGGAATCGTTTGGGATGAGGAGGAAGGAGGTGAACAGAGGCAAGAGCTGTGATGGAAGTAAGCAAACCCTATGAAAATATTCTAAACAGGCCCAGATGCTGCTCTATTCGGGAAGGACCTTAAGGGATGCAGGGCAGACATGGCCTCACCCTTTGCACAGTGAAATCAAGCCAAGTGGGAGGCAAGACTCCCTGGCTGAGATGTCTCAAAGCAGCTGTTGGCAAGTGTGTGTTGTGAGGCAATTGGAGGCTTCTAAGTCTTGGCCCCTTGTTTTGGTTTGGTGTGTGTGTGTGTGTGTGTGTGTGTGTGTGTGTGTGTGTGTGTGCATGTGTACACCCACATATGCATATTAAAGAAAAACAGCTGTGAGGCTGAGAGAAGGGATGTTTTGAGAAACTTCCGATATCACAGTCCAACTTGCAAACTTTGGATGAGGCCTCTAAACACTCCCACAAGCAGAGCCAACCACTGTTGTGGGATATTTGTACACTGTGTGAAAATGTATTGCTGTGATTGGTGCAATAAAGAGCTAAATGGCCAATAGCTACGCAGAAGGTATGGGTGGGACTTCAGGGCAGAGAAAGAGGAAGTGGGTGATAAATCTAGGTGTCCAAGAGATGTCAACAAAAAACAGGGAGTCAGACATACAGAATGAATGAACGGTAACAAAACAAACTCCAAAAGTCACAAGCCAAAACATAGATTAATATAACTGGGTTAATTTAAGTTATAGAGCTAGTTAGGAATAAGCCTAAGCTATAGGTTGAGCTTTCATAATTAATAAGAAGTCTCCATTATTTGGAAGCTGGCTGGCTGGACAGAGAAAGACTCATTACAAACCACAGGGTTCTACAAAGGCTGGTCCAAGCTGCCTCTCCTCTGGGTCAGACACAGAACCCCAACCTGCATAATGCCAGTGGCCTCTGCAGGCTCAGGCAATCCAGGAAGCTTGATTCCTACTGGTACCAAGCTCACAAGCTGGCTGTACTGGGCCCACAGACATGGCACTGGCAGGCAGGCCTGGCTGTACAGAGCCTGTATACTAAGCCATACTCAACAAAAATACAGGGCCGTTCAGGGGTTCCAGGTGTATTGTGCTGGACAGAAAGTTCTACTTGGACTGGAAGGCACACTAAGCCATACCAGGCCTGCAGATTCAGCCATAGTCAATCTTAACAAGTCTATAGGCCCAGCCTTACTAGGCAGACAGACTTGGCCATACTGGCCCAGCAGACCCAGCCATACTGGACCTTCAAAGCTGTTCCTAGCTCTGCTAGGAAGAAAGAGTTGGTAGTACTGGAGAGGCAGACCTGGCCATACACGGTAGCAAACTCAGCCTTACTGGATCCCCACACTGGCCATTTGAGACAGGCAAACCCAGAGACACTGACAAGTACAGGGTCCATAGACTCAGCCATATGAGGGAGAAAGGTCTGTTCATACTGGGAGGAACATCTAGCTCCTCTGGGCCCACAGACCTGGTCATATTAGGCAGACAGATGTGGCCATATTGGGGAGGAAGACCCAGGAATGTCTGGCCTGCAGACCTAGCTGTACTTGGCCCACAGGACTGGTCATATTAGGAAGGCTAATCAGGCCTTAATGAATCCTCAGCCTGCAGCCATATTAGGCAGGCAGACGTGGCTGTACTGGGTCCACAGACTCGGCTGTCCCCAACAGGATTTCTGCCACCCTGAGCTTATGCCAAGAGTGAGGTCTGCCTCACCAGCTCTTGGGTCCCCTCCTTGTACCCTTCTGTATTCATATAGTCACCACATGCAGCAGCTGCAGCTTACTGAGCCTATAGTCTGGGCTTGCCATTTTTACAAGGCTCCTCTTACCAAGTCATATGGTCCCATGACTCTCAACCTGTAACTGAAACAGACCCTGGCTATCTTTGAGACAGTGGTGGCGGAGGAGACAGTTTATTCGAATCTGGTCTTGGGAGACAAAAGTAGAGACAGTCTGGCCTTCATTCCCTGCTTTCAAAGGAGAGGCAGCTGAGATTTTACATACTGGTAGGAGAAGGACCCTACTTTTGGAGAAGCTCTTTGTATTTCAAAGAAGAGAGATGGCACAAGTCTGTCCTACCAAGAACTGCTGCAGGAGTAGGTGAAGTCATCTGGAGTGAAATGTCTCTAAAGACAAGTGAGCAGCTGGAGGGGACTGTTTGCCTCAACTATGGCATTTTACATGAAGCACTCATTTTAAAATTTGAAAAAGAAGCCTTTTTAGATAGAAATGGCTACAGCTAGATGGCTGGTCCCAATGCTGTGACTGCAAATGCCTTCTTTAGTACACGGGGAAACTGGGTCATATTGGGGGCAGGAGAAAATGTTGCCTGAGGTTATGAAAGGAAAGCTTTAGGGTACAGAGGTGCTGGGAGCAAGCTTACTGGTGTGGAAGAGGTTTGCTTAATTTATATATGGGACCCTGAGGCACAGACAACATGTACTGGGAGACCAAGTGCTGACTGAGCTGACAGGCCCCACAGCATGGTATGGGAACTAAGTCTGACACCCACCAGCAGAAGGACAGACTAATGGCTCTGTGGTAACACAGTGAGATGATACAGCCAGAGAACAAGAGCCCTGCCACCTGGTAACACACAATAACCAGGGAAAAGGAACAAGACAAGATCACACACTACATCATCATAAGATAAGATCACACACTACATCATCACAAGACAAGATCACACACTACATCAACATAAGATAAGATCACACACTACATCATCACAAGACAAGATCACATACTAGCTACATCCACACATTGCTGTCAGCAATGCCAGCCTGTACATAACAGTTCCTGGGGCCAAGAACTGACTAGAGGCGCCAAGAGGACAATTTTCCACTGTAGGTTGCGTTCAACTCTGGAGACTGTGAGCTAAGTGGCTCTGTGTACCCTTCTGTGTGTCATACACTGAACAGAGTGAGGGAGGGGTTGGGGGTAGGGGTGGGCTGAAGGGTGGGAACTGAGTGACAGGGTCTGAGGGAGGGGAAACTAGGGTTTTAGTTTCTGTGGTCTTCTCATGGAGTCATTGAAGGAGAATGACACGCAGGCCAGGGCTAGGGTCTGTAGAAAATACTAGCATTTGGAGCAGGGCAGGGAAGAAAACTCCTCACATAGGGGGTCTGTAGGTATCTCTGACTGAAGGTGCATAAATACAGACCAAACACATCAGAAGCCAACAGCTGGAAAGAGGCTGTTGGGTTTTTTTCTGCAAAGGACCCTTGTCCCCAGGGCTGATACCACAGCTTTGTGAGCAGTTCTGTCTTAGCTGTTCATTTATGCCTCGTAGGCTGACCAGACAAGCTGGCAAGGCTGCCTGTGTGGTGTGTGACATTACCTATAACAGTGTGATTATCATTGTCTTCATTGTGACTGAAGGTAGATCCTGAGTGCTACTAAGATAGCCAGGGCTTCTGGGTGTCAGTCTGCCAGGGTGGTTGTGTTACCCATGGGCAGGAAACTAGGTACTGAAAAGAGAGTAAGATTTGCAAAAGAAGCCAAGTGACTATTCAGGAGAAGCAGAAGAACAGATCTGAGAGCAACACCAAAGAGTGACAAGCAGGTCACAAGTGAGGATACTCAAAAGTGTGTTATTCTTGGGGTCTCCATTTATGACCTTCAAGAGAAGAATATGGTTAAGAAGGGGTATGGTTGGGATAGTTCTCTGCTTTGACTGACTGATCGAGTCATTGTAGTTGGAAGTTTCTGTCCTGCTAGAAACTCTTAAATACCCAGCAGCTGTTTGCCAAATAATTAACTCGGAGGCATAATATTATAGTAACTACTGGGCCAGTAGCTCATAGCTCTTACATTTAAATTAGCCTGTAATTTTTAATCTATGTTTAGCATGTGGCTTGGTACCTTCTCTCAGTCAAGCATTCTCATCTTGCTTCCTCTTCATCTGGCTGGCAACTACATCTTCACCATTCCTCTTCCCAGAATTCTCCTAGTCTAGTCGCTCTGCCTGTAATTCCTGCTTGGCTACTGTCCAATCAACATTTTATTAAACCAATACAAGTGACAAATCTTTACAATGTATAAGAGCCTTATCCCACAGCAAGTCATATATTCATTTTTTTCTACTGCTCAATCCCTTCCCATAACATATCTGATTTTATTCATAGGTATGCCTAATTATGCATAGGCATATTTGTGTACGTAGAGGATTCTTCCTACAAATTCACTTGAAGACAGTTTTCCTTATGCACACTTATTTCAAACCAGTTCAGACTGGATAGACCTTTCCTTTCTGCACCCAGATATTTTGAGAATATTTGATAAAAAATCTTCCTATGTTTGAGTGTTGTTAGGGACACAGACACTTACCTCACTTTCCAGAGAGAGGTGTACATGTAGCCTGATATAGGTGGAGTCTGAGGTTGCTAGATGCATTGTATGGAGAAGGTTGTGTGTGCAGTGTGTGCAAGTGATAGGGCTAAATTGTGTTATTAGAAGAGGTGTGTGCATAGCCCAAAGCAATGTGGAGTTTCAGGCTGCTAAGGTATTTCTATACTTGCCTGTCTCTGTTGCAAAGAGCCTCAGGCTGAGAGTATAAACACCAAGAATTATCAGCTCTCAGCCTGGAGACCAGAAGTTCAAGAGTCAGGGGTACACAGGCTGGTTTCTGATGATCCCCCTCTTCTTTCTTGCAGAGGGACACCTTCTCAGTGCCCCCCAGGGCTTTCCCTCTATGTGTTTGTCCTGAACATCTTCTTCTTATGAGAACTCCAGTGAGGTTAGATCAGGGCTTAATTTAGTGACCTCATTTAGACTCAGCAACCCTTGTGGCCACTCAGCTAGGGGCCTTGACCTAGGACTTTTGAATATGACTCTGAGACACAACTCAGCTTCTCTAACATCCCCCATGGTCTTTAGTCTGGGAAAGGACATGGGCAAGAGCCCCATAGCACTATATACACAGAGGACCCAACACCTTAGGGTCCATTGCTCCCCATCTCCTTTCAGGACAATCTGTCCATGTTGATCCTATAAGCATTGCAATTCTGATAAAAAGATATCATGGTAGTCAGGAGCCAAGGAATATCACAAAGTCACTGAAAATATGCCAAACTACTTCAAGAAGAACCATATTCCATATCATCACAGCAATAATTAATTCTCTGAAGAGATTCTCCCAGTACAAATTGTGACATGATCATTTACTCCTCCAGTCACCAGAGGATGACGGTACTCTTCCCTCAGGCCTCCTGTGTTCAGGAGGCTACGTTCACTTCAGGGAGGAACTCAGTCATAAATCTTCTAGTAAAACCAAGCAAGTTCCATAGGCTCATAGCCTTGAAGCTATATCATGGGGGCCGTAGCCCTGGAGTGAACCTGAACAAATGAATTTCTTTGTGTCCTGCTTCCCTCCTACATAAAACAAAACCACAGGGTCCCTTTCAGACTGACTGAAGTAACCCAGACCCAGAAAGACAAACATGGTATGTACTCACTCATGAGTGGAGATTAGCTGTAGAAACCTTTTGTATTTGTTGAAGAAATCTAGACAAGAAGTTTATAGGACAGGGGGCAGCTAGTGGGATAACGAGGAGGAGAAGGGGGTTCTCTCCAAGAGAGGGGCAGCATCCAGTTCCATATTGGACGGTCAATGATGCAGTGACCAAGGGCATCAAGCTGTTTCTTACATTTTTGAAGATTCATCTGAAGTTTTTGCGTTTTATCATTTATTATACCTGACTGGTTGACATAGAAGCAACATTCCTCCCTGAGGAAGAGACAAAGACTACCTGTCTTTGCATAGGTGGTAAAGTCCCAGTGAAGGAGAGATAAATAAGGGAGCTATAGGAAACTGAATCAGCCCCAAAACAGAGTAATTTTCTGAACCTATTAGGATGGGTTGTTGGTTGAAGGTGAGGGCCTCTCGGATGATAAACATCCATATTTAAGAGCTATCCTAGACAAGTGCAGACAAAAAGAAATAGAGGAAAAAGCAAATCTATATATAAAAGATTCTGAGTCATTTGTTCAGTGTCAGAAGCTGTCATCTTTGAAAATCGAGCATGTCAATGTTGGCCATTTGAACTGTACTGAGGCCAGAGCGAGGCTTTAATAAAATCAGAGTCTGTGGAGACAGAGGGGATGGGTTGAAGAATGAACCCCACTGGAGGGGGTTCCCACAAACTCCAAGAGGAGCCGAGAGACAGGAGAGACAAGATCGAAGATGCCCAGGAGGGCTACGGAGTTTAGCAGGCAGCTCCTATCGGGAGGAGGCCAGAAAACAGGGAGGGTTCCGATAGAGGGAGAGGAGTACACGTCTTCATAACTAGAGAGCCCCATACACACTGAGGGGTAGCAGGCTCCAGGCGCCAGAGAGAGGACATTTACCGAGCAGGCGAGGAGAGAAGAATGGTTAGAGCAGATGGAGGGAAGAAGAAACTGAAGAATTTGGAACCAAATATGATGGGTAGCAGAAGTCGGCAGAAACATGGGATCTGTACACATCTTCAGAGTCAAATGGGCAACTTGAGTCATTTTGAAATGTTAGCGGGTTCTATGGTATGAAGGAGAAGAACTTCTGCTGAGTTGAGAAATCAGAGATTCTGAAGCAAGCGGTAGGTCCCATTGTTTTGTTTTGTGACTGGAAGAATGGGGGTGTTAAAGAGAGACGTGGGGAGCAGAAGATTCTTTAAGAAGTCAGAGATGAAAGGCATAAAGTCCCCAGAGGCTTTGGAGGGAGAATGGGTATTGAGCCTGGGTTATATATTTGGTGGGTTTTGATATGAGAGAGATGATGTTTGACTGTAGAGGGGCTTGGGTGTCCCATACCCAGGGACTGACCTGAGAAGCTGGTAAGGAAAAGAGTGTGTGGTTTGGAGAAGGTGGAAGGAGATGGCTGTGGAACCTGGGGTCAAGGAGATGTGGGGAGCAAAAGAAATAGGGGCTCCCACTTTGTCCAGGAGGTCCCTTCCCAGCAAGAGGATGGCCAGGTTGGCACCATTAGGAAGGGATGGGTAAGGGGAATACCCCTAAAGATACAGCTAAGTGAGGGATTTGTCCCCCTAATCTGACAATAGAAAGGTGGGTCCCCAGAACCCCTGTCGGGACCAAAGAAGTGGGCCTGCTGTCCATAAGGAGGTGGAGCACCCTGATACTGTGACAAGTACCCGAGGCTCTCTCTCTGTTAGAGATGTGGTGGCCAAGAGAGCCCAGGGCCCCTCAGTCACCTGTGGCCAGAGCAAGGAGATCAGATGTAGGCCAAACTGGGCTTGATGTCCTCATAAAGCAAGGTCACAGAAACAGTCAACACCCTGGAGCTCTTCTTTTATGGCAGTAGTTCTGAGATAGTTGTCTCTCTCCCTTTGACATTTTTAAATTTTTTTTTACATACCAACCAGTTTCCCTCCCCTCCTCCCCTCCCATTCATTCGCTAGCTCCTCCCCACCTCACCTTACTATCTACTCCTCAAAGAAGATAAGACCTCTATGGGGAGTCAACAAAGTCGAAGCAGGACCTGTCTGCTCACCCATATCAAGGCTGAGAAAGGAATCTCTCTATAGGGAATATGTTCCAAAAAGCCAGTTCATGCTCTAGGGTTAAATCTTGGTCCCACTGCCAGAGGCTCCATCAACTGTTCAAGCCACACAACTATCATCCGTATTCAGAGGGCCCAGTTCCGATGTCCTTTTTGATGGCACCTTGTACATGGTCTGAGTGGTTGGTGAGGGATCAGACAGGCCCGGGCCCAGTGACCCTCATGACCACATTTGAAACAAAGACACAGAGGTTCTCAGACTTTAGGAGACTAGGGAGCCTGGGCTTTTGCTTTGGCTCACTGGGAGGCCTTAGGTATCATCAGATGTTTTTGTTTTGGGGCTTTTCCATTTCTCCCATGGTGCACCTCAAAGGCCACATGTAAGACTTCTGCCTGTGGGGTCAGAGGGTCCTCTCTCTTGATGTTGAGTTTGGTTCTAGTATCAGGAAGACTCTGGGAAGAGAAGTATGTCATAAGGAGTTGCTTCACATCTGCAGTTTCAGGATCCAGATTGGTATATTATAAGAGAGCCTTTGTGAGCTGGTACAGACTTGAGGTGGGCTTTTATGTCTTTTTTGGATGACCCCTTGAGCTTTCTTATAATTTACCACATTGAGGGTGTTATGCCCACATGTAAGAATTTCCACCAGGGAGGCTGGACACGTTGTTATGAGTAGGAATTTTATTGCTACCTATAGAGAATGAAACCCAGGTTGATCACCTAGCTCTGCACAGCAGAAGGGGGTAAGAGACCATTGCCCCAATGGGTGGGGGTTTTTAAAGAAAAACCTACATAATCAAGATGTGACACACCTTGATGTTCCAGGATTGGGCAAAGGAGTAAGGTGCAGCAGCCATTGAAGTTTTCTGGTGCAAATCCAACCTTTGAGTCCATTTTGGGGCTGCTGTGGAAGTTCACTCACAGACCTGGGCCCTGCCCCCAGAATGAATCCAGGTCCTTGCATTCCCCCCTCTGACTGGTTCCTGAGAGTCCCCGTCATGGGACTCTCCTGTCTCTAGTGTCTGCCACACTACTGCTTTCGCTGCCGAGTTCGGAGTTTGTGAGGATTGTCTGGGTCTTTTAAACCTTCCCATCCTTCATTTTGGAAATCTTCCTTGAGTGTGACAGGGTCTGCTGGCCTGATGTGTAAATGGTGGATCCAGGTGGCTATACCATCAACCTTGATGGTTGTGGGTGTGGTCAGCAGAACGATATAAGGTTCTTTCCATCTGGGTTCCAAGGACCCTAGGTGATGTCTCTTAACATAGACCCTGAACCTATGGAGTTCAGGGGGGGAACCAGATTCATAGAGGGCCCTGAGTTTGGGCCACAATTCCTTGTGGGCCCACTGAACTCCTCATATAGCACTGAGAAGATCTTTGTCATCTAGTTCTGCTAGCAAGTCCACCTGGAGGTTGGGGATGATGGGGGAGGGGATGCCAAATATAATTTCAAATGGGGTCAGTCCCATCTGATAAGGGGAGTTTCTGGTCCTATATAAGGCAAAAGGAAGGAGAGCCACCCAGTCTGCGCCAGTCTCCAAGGACAACTTAGTCAGGGTCTCTTTTAGTGTACAGTTCATTCTTTCTACGTGCCTTGAATTCTAGGGTCTATATGCACAATGTAACTTCCAATCATTCCCCAGAAAGGTGGCTAAATTCTGACTTACCTGGGACACAGAAGCTGGTCCATTATCTGACCCTATCATATTAGGAAATCCATACCTTGGCAGGATATCTTCAAGTAATTTCTTTGCCACCACCTGTGCTGTTTCATATTTGGTGGAAAACACCTCTGTCCATCCTGAAAAAGTGTCTAGAAATATTAACAAATACTTGTAAGCATATTTGCCAGGTTTTATCTCAGTGAAGTCTATTTCCCAATAAGCTCTAGGCCTTTTCCTCCTAAGTTGAGACTAAGGGTTCTTAGAGTTGGCAACAGCATTGGTGAGTAGGCAAGCTTTGCATTTGGTGACAATGCCTACAATTTTTTGCTGTATGTCCTTGATTTTTATTCTTGACTGTCCAACCAAGTCCTGCATTCTCTGTGTCCCCATATGGGAGAATCGATGGATCTTGGCAAGCAGTCTATCTCCTAGATGTTCAGGCAAGATGATTTTACTATCTGCAATTCTCCACCACTCATCTATGCACTGAGTCACGGGGAGGGTCTCAATTACCCTGGATGTTCTGGTAGGTTGGATGCTCCAGGGTCTACCAATACATGTGCAGAAGCTAGACCAGTCTGGAGTGCCACCTCCCAGGCTGTCTTGTCTTCCAGACTGTTGCCCTGGGGACTGGCCCATCTCTTCTCCGGTGTTCTGGGCAGTGAATAATGGCAAGTTTCTTGGGTAGCCATAGGGCTTTAAGGAGGACCAGAATCTCATCTCTAGTCTTGACCCTTTTTCCTTCTGCAGCCAGCAGTCCTCTTTATATATTGCCCCATGTACATGTACCATTGCAAAAGCATACCAGCTGTTGGTGTAGATGGTACCTTTTTGCTCCTGCCCCAGTTCTAATGCCTTAGTTAGGGCTATCCACTCTGCTCATTGGGCAGATGTACCAGGTGGCATTGGCTCTGCCCATACTACCTCTTCTGCAGTAGCAACTGCAGCCCCCGCATACCTTAGACCATTCTGCATGAAGCTGCTGCCGTCACTATACCAGGTAGCCTCTGCATCAGGCAATGGAATGTCCTGCAAGTCTGGTCTAATACTGTGTGCCTGGGCCAGGATCCTGGAGCAGTTGTGCTTTCAAATTGGGATCAGGCAGTAGAGTAGCTGAATTCAGAGCTAGGGGCATCTGTAAGATTATTCTGGCAGGGTTTAGCAACAGCGTCTGGTAGTGGGTCATTTTGGCATTGCTCAACCACCGATCAGGGGGCTGCTTGAGAACTCTCTCAAGCGCATGGGGGGTGGTTATGGTGAGAGTCTGTCCCAGGGTCAACTTGTCAGCGTCCTTGACTAGCTGTGCCACGGCTGCTATTATGCAGAGGCAAGATGGCCATCCAGCTGCCACAAGGTCCAGTTTCTTTGACAGGTAGGCGACAGGCCATTGCCAGGGGCCAAGTGTTTGAGTTAGGACTCCTTTGGCTATCCCCTTGTTTTCATCCACATATAAGTGAAATGGCTTGGTGACATCGGGTAGGCCCAATGCTGGGGATGAAAGTAGGCTCTGCTTGAGTTTGCCAAAGGCCAGCTGGTGATCCTCAGTCCAGATGAGGTCCTGTCCTTCTTTGGTGGCCTCATATAAAGATCTGGCCAGTTCTGCAAATCCTGGGATCCACAGACAACAGAACCCCGCTGATTCCAGGAACTCTCTCACTTGCCTGTAGGTGTGGGGATCTTAAGTACTGTCTCTTTCCTTGCATCTGAAAGCCACCTCTGCCCTTCCTTCAGGATAGATCCCAGGTATGTTACTTGTTGCTTGCAGATTAGGGCTTTCTTGGCTGAGGTGCGGTACCCTAGATTCCCCAAAGTCTGCAATAGCTGCTCAGTCCCTGCCAGGCAAGTTTCTCGAGCGGCTGCAATCAGCAGGTCATCAATATACTGTAAAAGGCTGATTTCCGTGTTCTGTGTTCAGTACTCACCCAGGTCCTCATGTAGAGCTTCCTTGAAGATGGTGGGGGAGTTTTTGAATCCTTGTGGCAATCTGGTCCATGTCAGCTGGCCACTAATCACAATCTCTGGGTCCTACCATTCAAAGGCAAAGTATTGCTGGCTCTTGGGGTCTTTTAGGTCCAGAACAGTATACCATTGTCGATCTGGAGGCAGTAAGCTAAGTAAGCTATAAGGGTTAGGCACTGTGGGGCCTATGTCCCCCTTTTATTGACCTCTTACAAATCTTGGACTTGTCTATAATCATTAGTGTGAGGCTTCTTGACAGGTAGCAGGGGTGTGTTCCAGGCCAACTGTACAGGCCTGAGAACACCTGAGTCCAGGAGCTTCCTAATATGTGGTGTGATGCCCTTCTTGGCCTCTAGGGACATGGGATACTGATGGACCACATATATAGGTGGGCAATGTGCTGCTAGTCCCATCCCCCTGTTCCGGTCCAGACTGATAGGAACTCCTGTAGCCACGTCTCCAGCTGCGGGTCAGGTGCAGTAGTTGTTTGATGTAGCCTGTACTCTTTGGTTAAACTACTAGCCACTAATACATGAATGGGTTTCCCATTTTCATTAAGCAATTTAGCCCCTTCATCAGAAAAAATATATTTGGGCTTTCATTTTGGTTAGCAGATCACGTCCCAGCAAGGGATATGAGCATTCTGAAATCACCCAGGACTTTTCTGAGAGGTATCTCAAGGGGAAATGGGGGAGTATGGGTGACACTATTTCCATGTATGAGAGATGAGAAATGTCACTGTAGTCTATAGTCATGGCATCTCCAGGACTCAGGAAGATCAACTGAAGCTGTTCAGTGAATTGTTACCACACTCAGCAGGGGTCGGGACTTAGCCTGGCTCAGTTGGAGTAGAGACTTTGGTACCAGGGCTTTCGTAGAGGCCAGAAGGCAAAGGTGAAAACTGAGTTCTAAGAGGGGAATCTCATCCATGGGAAAGGTCAGGAATGGAGTCACAAAAGCCACAAGGACATAGAGGAGCCATGGGATTACGGGCAGCTCCAGAGGAAGACAGCAGAAGAGGGCAGGAAGGGGCAATAACCCAGCTGGGCTGAAGGAAACTACAGAATTGCATCTCTGAGGGCGGTAAGATTGGGTCAGGTGGAGAGGGCCAGACCTAGCCTTAAATATCATAGCTGGGGGTACCTCAGCATCCAAGAATACCAGAGAGATGTCAAACACTCAGTGGTCACTTTCTCAGACCCAGGGAAATGTTTACACCAACCAAAGGGGAAACATAGGAAACTGCTCTGGTGAATGGGATGTTGAGCAATGTGAGCTAGAAGGTGAGTCTGTTGAATTAATTGTAGGTGGACTGGAGATGAGGGACAGGGTTCCAGTGCTGCTCAGACTGCGGGGGGGATCACAGGATCAGGAGAGCCTATCCAAATTATGGAACCAAATGCAAGCATTGCAGCTCAGATGGAAAGGTACGCTGGGTCAGGAGCCAAGGAATACGGCAAAGTCACTGTAAGTGTAGCAGCTTACAGCTATGCTCCAAGGAAAGGTTCCCTAATGCGAGCTTAATGACTCTGCTCAGGCGGGGGAGGGTTTGTTTCTCCAGGGAAGTGTTTCAGCTCTGCTCAGGTCAGGGGAAAGTTTCCCCGGCAAAAGTGTTACAGCTCTGTTTAGATCCCCAGGAATATAACAACTCTGCTCTACTAGGGAAAAGCGTTACAGTTCTGCTCTGTTCCCGCTCTGCATTGATTCTGGTAAAAGTTGTTACAGCTAGACTTCCCCTGAGCCACAGCACACAACAAGTCTCACTCGAGGTTTATTGGGAGGGAAGAGTCAGGAGGGTGACCGCCTCCAGTGAGAAGCAGCAGCAAAATGAACAGGGTACAGAGTTTATATAGGGTTTCTTTGGGGATGGAGCTTTCCAGGTCCTTAGGATTGGTGGATTTTTGTGTTCTGATTTTGGGGCAAACTCAGGAATTGTTGGGATTTTGTAAAGCTCAGGGATTGGTGGGATTTTAAGCTCTGGTCCTGGGGTCAAGTTAGGGTCAGGGTGTTTTCTTGGGCTCTGGTTTAGTCAGAGAAATGGTGTTTTTTCTCTTTAGCCGTTTTCATTCTTCCCCCCCCCCCCCGTGTTTGTCAGTTCCTGTCCCAGATAAACCTTCCTGTTAGTGACTGTCACTGTGACAAACATACACCTCAGATACACCTCAGAGAAGTGGAGGAGGACGGTTTGTCTCTGTCAGGCTTTCAGAGGGCTCAGGCCATGCTTGGCTGGTTGTGTTGTTGCTGTGATGAGGCAAACATCATGGTGTCACCTAGGTGAAGCAGACAGATGAGGGAGGAAGGGGGAGGTGGGATCAATAGCATGCCTCAGTGACCTGTTTCTTTTAACTGGGTCTCATCTCTCATAATGCTGTCAAAATCTAACATTATCAGTGGATCCTTCAGAATGGAAAGCACTTAAGAATCAATTGCTAGGTCAGACCCCTTGAAATTCTGCTGTATCAGGGATCTAACCTTCAACAAGATAGCTTTCAGAATACAACTCACATTCAAACAGTATACCATGCCGCTACATATCCCCAAGGACTAGCGCTGTTGTCCTCAGTGACAAAGGTCAGGACACTGAGCAGGGCTCCAACAGTATCTCAGGGTCCAGTGCTATTACATGGTACAGATTCTATGGAATATATATGCCTTTTTAGCCCTCTGGAAATGACATTGTTCATTTAATAGGTCTGAAAAAAGCAGTGGCTTTTGGCTTCCCATTTCTTACAATGGTTTTTAAAGAATCTGAACTCCAACAATAACAGGATGAAAAACACATCTTCCCTGGCCAAATACTCCATCGGGTCATATCCAATTCCAGCATTATTCTGTAGCCATGTACAGCTCCTGCCCACTGCAAATCTGGTTCCATTCCTCCCTGAGGCAATAGGGTCTACTCTCTGCTCACCACTAAATACCCCATCTATGGTCATAAGGGGCAGCACAGACAGTGCTACATGGGTAGAGATTTCATATAGCCTCTACCCTGCTGAAAAGAACCAACCAGGAAGGGAGGAGAGGAGGAAGGTATGGTAAAAGCAGATACACACACACACACACACACACACACACACACACACACACACACACACTCCTAGTGAAATGATGACAGCTCAGGTCTCCCATGTGGAGGGGGCATGTGTATTCCCTGCACACTCCATGATGAGGACACAGTGTACCTAGGGCATAGTGCCAAAGTGGTCCGCCTTTCTCTCCAGCATCTGGACCCACACACATCACTTCTCTACTAATTATTTGTTCATTCCTTTATGGATTTGTTCACCTAATCATTTATTTACTCACCCATTTACTCATTCATTACCCAGCTCCCTATCTACAAATCCTTCATCAGTCCATTCACCCATCAACCCATGTGTCTATTCATCTACCTGTTCATTCACTCATCCACCCTGTCATGTCTCACTGACTCATCTGCCCATCCCATCCACATATCCACCATACCTACCCTTCATCTGCCCATCTGTTCACCCACCCATTCAGTCTCCTTATTTACAAGTACCACCCATGTGTATAGCCTTTTGCTGGAGACAGATGATTGACACTCTCCCCTCAATAGACTCATATCCAGTGAGATCAATCCCAAAAGCAACCAGAAGATAGGCTCCTGTGCTCCATGTTGTTGCAAGGGGTATGTCAATAATTGCTTTTGGCTAATAGGTCACAGATAGGTACAGAAAGTGATGGACTGCCATGGCTCTGATGGTGGGTGGATGGTCAGTTCTTCTTCTAACCCTACAACCATGTACACTCAAGGTTGCTGAGCAGGGAGTGGACAGATAAAGACATGTGTGAAGAACAGGGAGGGGGTGCTAGGCCCTTGGGTGCTAGCCTAGGCTGGAAAGGCTGTTTGCCAAAGATCAGTATGGAGATGACAGTCAGCCAGAGACAGAGCTGGGTACCAGGACTACTGCTCAGGGCAGACCTCAGGACGTGTAGCCTTCTTAGTGGGAACCACATCAAACACATCCAATGGCAATTCTGGCCCTGAAAGGCACTCAGCTCTGTGGTGGACACGGGAGAGGCTGCAGAGCTATGTACTAGTAAGAAGAAAAGTAACACAGGGCAGGACCACTCCTGGAGTGCCTCTACTTTGGGTCTTCTTCATTCAGGGATCGGCTCTCCCTGGCTCAGCACCATTGGCTGCTGACTCAGGCTTGGAAGCCAGAACTACCCAAGGATGTGGAAAGAATGGGCATTCCTCTGGCTCAAGTTCAGTTCAGTAGGTCATAGGTCTTTCCTATGATGTCCCAGATTGTGGTGGGGATGTTGACACATACTGTCTCAATCAGTCCTCATGAGCCGATGGGGCAGGACTTGGCAGTTTTAATACAGAGGAGGTTATGTGCAGAAAGGTTAATGGGAACATAGTAAGATACCAAGCTTGGGTTTGAACCTCACTCTTCCTACAGCTCTACGTCTTCCAGGGCTGAAAGGAAGGATGCCTTCATGGTGGGTGTCCTGTCCTTAGCGGGGAACAGCATAAAAAAAATCTTTTTAAATGCTTAAAACTCTTGTTCTGGATCAACTTTATTTTTTTAATTTTGAATAAATATTGGGATTTTTTGCAAACTGAATTAAAAGTTCTGAAGAGTTAAGTGGCCAGGGAGGCGGTGGTGAGATGGACTCCTTCTGGGATTTTGTTTTCATGCCCTGAAGCTCTCAGTCTTGGAAGTCTATCCATGGTCTCCTCCCGCAAAGCAAACAGCATACTGGTTCCTGCTTGACTGTACTAAAACACCCTGTGAACCCCATCAGAAGGACACGCATACCCTACTCCATACCCAGCACCAGTGGCTCAGGACCAAGCCACCCAGGAAGGCATGTCGCCCTCAGTGTCATGAGCGTAAGCGGAGACAGAGGGGCTATCTCATGCTTCTGACTTCTTCATGCATGCGGGCCTCTCCTGCTGACCTGCCCTTGACCACCATACTGAAAACTTCTCTTGAGCATCACATGGAAACTGAATTAATTCCCGGCAGCTGCTAGGGCAAGAGAGGAGCAGTGGAGGAGGTAGTGATATAGAAACTTGCCAAATCAGTCCTGGCACTTGCCTGGGAACGGGGCAGCTGAGCGTTCCTAGGAAGCCATGGGGAACACTGGATGGGCTCTCCCACAGAGCCGCCCTGACCTCTTGATTTGAGATCTAAGTCCTGAGCCTGAGTGAAATGCCCTGATTTAAGATTCGGTGACAGCAAGTGGCTGCAGTATACGATCAGGATAAAGCAGAGACTGCCTCAGGGTCACCAAGTTGGGGTGACTGAGAACAAGGATACTTCTTTCCCAAAGGAGTGGAAGCACTCTGTGGGTGCCTGTGCTGGGCTCACTTGCTGTAGCAGCTAGGATGCTGGCAGCTGCAGAGGGATGGGGTCCAGTGAGGCACAACACTCATTAACAGGCAGAGAAGTTCCGCTACTTACTGAAGGCCCCAAGCATAACAGAAGGCAGGGCCCAAGGGCACTGGTACCCAAGGCTCAGTAAGGCAGCCAGAGGAGATGGGTTCTCTCAGACATGACCACCTTGCATTACACAGGGGCTCTGAGGACACTCTGCTCTGGCATCATGTAGCTTATGAAGTTTAAGAGTTGCAGAATAGTATGTGGTGGAAGCGCTACACAGCCTGGGGACTCCAGACAGCTCACCTTAGCACACTGTATTCTCTCCACCTTCCACGGGAGGGAGGCCTCCAGGACCTATTCTCCGAGCCCCCCCACTCCCTTTGCTCTGTAACAACACTCTTGAACTAGTTTCAGGCTTTTCTCTGTGACATCCCACAGACTGGCTCAAGTCTTGACGTCACAGAGTTGACACAATCTGAGACAAGAGGGTTTGGAGTCTGTAAGGCTTACCCAGAAGCCCCGGGCTTACCCTTATCTCTGAGAAGGTGACCAGAGTCCCTTGAAATTGTTATCTTGTTTTTTACAATGTCACTCAAACTATCCAAATGATGAAGCAAGAAGTGATTTCCACCATTAGATATTGAAGTTAGTCTATACACATGCCCCTAACAAAGGTCAAAGGGCATTCCAAAGTCACATGATGACACTGAAATTCCTGAGTTCAACAGAGAAATTGAAAGTTGAAATCCTTGAAAAATTTACCATTGGGCTAGAGACGTGGCTGAGCAGTTAAAAGCACTGGCTACTCCTTATAAAGAATCTGAATTTAATTCCCAGTACTAACATGGCAGCTTATAACTGTCTGTAATTCCAGTTCCTGGGCATCTGACATGCTCTTTAGACTGTGGGTACCAAGTGGTACACAGACTTATGGTACACAGACTTGCATGCAGGCAAAACTCCCTTATATATAAAATAAAATAAAAAGATATAAGACAGTCTGAAGAACAGCCTTGGATGGAAAGACTACCTTCTTTTAAGATTTTTCTCCTGAGGTTGGCCAGTCAGCAAAACAGAACCTCCAAACAAATTCTAAAGAACTGTTTGGATCTGTGGGTCCAAGAAGTCAAGCTCAACTGCCTAGGAGATTTTTGGAAAAGCTGAGAAATGAACCTTTCCATGCTGCACTGAAAACAGAAAGTTGAGAACCAGAATACTGGAAGCAAGAGATGCTGATACAGAGGCAGGTGGAGCTCTGAGTTCAAGGCCAGCCTAGTTTACAGAGTGAGTTCCAGGACAGCCAAGGTTACACAGAGAAACCCTGTTGCAAAAAAATAAACAAGGAGAGAGGGGGAGGGGCAAATGTGGATGGGACAATACAACACAGAGGCACAGAAGCAGGTGAGTCCCACCTTCAACATAGAAGTCAGCCTGTGCATGATTCAACAAACTAGCCAGCTAAGTCTGTCTATCCCTACCTCACACCACACCCCTTCCAATAAATCCTGGAGTGTACCCAAAGACAAACTCACAAAAATGAAAATGATCCTGGCCTGAGATGAATTCCTAAGTGTGACTTCCAAAGCTGGAACACACATGCTTCCTGGGCTTAAAAGTTAGGAATAGTTCTTATTTTAAAGCTTAAATTATTTTAAGTTAAAATGAGAAAGCTAAGACATTACAAGGCAAATGACTAATGAAGATAATTTACAAAGGATATGTAAGATTTTTCTACTTTTCATATGTAAAAATGTTTTACACATAGCCAGGTGTAGTGGTTCACACCTTTAATCTCAGCATTTGGCCAGAGGTGGACAGATCTCTGTTAGCTTCAAGTCAGCCTGTTCTACATAGCAAGTTCTGGGACAGCCAGAGCTATGCAGACAGATCCTGTCTGAAAACACACCAGACTAAGAAACAAACACACACAAAAAATTACAGATACAACATTTGAGTTTAACTGCTCCATTAGGCAAAGAGCAGAACAGGGGCCCGGGCAGGGCTAAGAGAATTGTTCAATGGGAAAAGGGCTGGCCACACAAGCATGGAGCACACGTCAAGCTGTGTGTAGCAATGTGCATCTATGGTCACAGTGCTCTACAGCAAGATGGTAGGGAGAGACAGACATTCGTCCCTGTGCACGGCAGCTCTAACAGGGTGGAAAGCCAGGACTGACTCCAGAGATCATCCTCTGACCTTTACATGTGCACCAGGGCACACATATACCTGAACTCTCACACACAAACATGCACATGCACCTAAATATTTTTAAAATAATCTAAGGACCAGTGCCACCACAGGACATCAAGAACAAATGAGGCTGTGTTGTGAGGGAGAGATGACATACAGGTGACACACTCAGGCAGTAAAAAGGCAGATGGGACAGTATGCTAGGTGGTGTGAAATGCTTCCACCCTGAGGACATGAAGTCTCTTGCCTCCCTGGGGAAGCAGCTGGGGAGGAGACTGGCCAAGTTCTGCTCTTGTCAACCTCATTTGTGTGCTTTTGCAGATCTGCTGGTGGTTGTGGTTACACAATACATGCAACAAGGTGCCTTTCCTTAAGTGAGTCTGTGAACAGCTAGTAGGCACAGCTGGCTGCTGCTCATCCTGTCTCTACTCTTCTACGGCAACTTGGCATCTAAAGTCCCACAGTAGAGGGTACAAAGTGAGACCCAGCAAGCCCCTCCCAAGAGCTAGCCATATGCAAGGATAACAGGTGCATCTGTTCCAGTCATAGTGATATTGGAGTGTAAGATTCTAAGCTCAAGACTCTCAGGAAAAGGCTGATAACCTTGGAGGTCCATATGGCTTAGTGATGGAAACAGCCACACCATCCTTTCAATGGGAAAAGACGTCCCACACACACACACATGAAGAAAAGCATTCAATAGGATGCATGCTAACATGACACCAGGTGATGCAAAGCCAGGTGAGGCTAGAGATCTGTGGGAGGTAAGAGGGCCACAACACAGGCCACGCCCACTGCTCCAACCTCTCCTGGGTGGAGGAACTTGACAGGGGCCTACAAACACAGAGAACAGGCTCTATGCCTTGTGACCAAAGTACATGAGGAAAAGGTGTGAGGTCACCAGAAACACTTGTTTTTCTTTTAACTCTGCTGTTAACCAGCTACTCCCAGACCCAACAGGAGAAAGCGGGGCTTCAATTTCAACACTTTATTGCAATTCTTCAATTTTTTACTGCTGTTTACAAATGATTCATGTTTAAGGGACCTTTACAAGGTTGTCTTAATAATGTGGCCCCTGCCATAGGCCTGTTTCACACACCACCAGCCATACCCTCAAGACTGAGGAGTGGAGTACACACATATGAGCAGAGACTAGGGATACAGGCTTCATCCCTGCACGTCATGAGAGGCCTGCAAGTTGACAGGACATCCATCAAATTCTGGGTGTTCAGAGAGCCAGTCTCTGCCCCCAGGGACAAAGACATACCCAATGGATAGATATAATAAAAATACACATACACATTTATTATTATTATTTTTAAATCCATCAGGTCCACTTTGTGCCTGCACGTAAGCTCTTTGGTGTGTGAACATGCAATAAAAGCATGGTCAACCCATCAATGGTCACTCTTCAAAGAAAACTGACTCTCCCTTTCCCAAGAGCTATACTGCTAATTTTCTATCATTTCAAATCTGTTGGCACCGGAGCCACCAATGGAAGCTCTGCAGTCAGATTGCCTAACTCTAGGAACCACATGACTTATCTTAATCCAACATTCTACTGACCTTGGCCACTTCTGTGACATGCTGGTCAGTCTGCAATCAGACAGGATAGTAAACCAAGCTTCTGCACAAAAATATGGTCAGGTAAACAGGTAGCTGAAGTGACTATCATGTGGCATGACGGGAGGGCACAGACCCTAAGAGCTGGTAGGACCCCAAAACACCTAAGACTTATTCTTCACTGTTGGGAAAAGCCACAGATCCAAGTGGAGGGGATCATCTGTGAACACATGGCCCCACTTTCCACAAGACTCCGGCTGGTGGTCTTCAGAGCCCACCCATGCTATTGAGCTGGAGTGAAACTCTGGGAGGGGGCTGAGCCAGGGCCGGGGGTTGACTGAGAGCAAGCACCTGGGGCTCAGAACAACCAATTAGAAAGGCTAAAGACATAGGATCCTTACTACAGCTGAAAGGTTGGCAGCATGGCCCCTGTACCTTTCAGAAGACCAAGGGTCTGGCTATGGCCAGTGTAGCAGGGTCATGCCATGTGGGAATTTTGTGGAGACAGATGGCACTGGGCATTTCTCCTGTTTTAGAAATAAGAAGATGGAAACCACTGTCAACCAGTCACTGCACAGTGGATGTCATAGTGAGTGGGCAAGGTGTCCCTACCACCATAGACTTCCTCTGTGGGTGCTCATGCTCAGTGGTGCCACTGAAAAAAAAAAATGAAACATTTATCCTCATAAAAATCTTCAAATCATGACATTCTGACAGGCCGTAGTATAGAGCCATAAGTGTCAAATAAGCAGAGATATGCTCACACCACAGAAAGGTCAAAGAATCAGAAGGCAAAATAGAGAGAAGAGCTTTATAAAAACCTCTCATGGACCCCAAAGTTCACCTGAGCAAAAGCTTCATCCTGAGCCCATCTGTATCCCAAGAGATCATAGATAAAATCCTTTGTTAAAATCGCCAAACCCTCGAGGAGACATGCTGTGCAAATTCCCTGACCCTGTGCATGAGCCCTAACCTTTCCCCATTTGAAGATGGGTAAGACAGGTTGACTAGGAAAAAGAAAAGGTATGGTGTACATGTTTTTTTCAGCACAGCTATCCTGGTGTCTCCTGGGTCCAGGCCTCTGGTTCAGCTGCCTCTGCTGTGGCCGCCTCTCCCACCATGTCTACAGCTGGGACTTCAGTCCTCTGGCCGCAAGTTTGTTGGCAGTGAACTCAGGCCACCAGGCGGCTCGCTCCAGCACACCATCCTGCTGCAGGACAGCCGCCCACAGGTTTTTATAGAGCTGCAGGTAGAAGCAAAGGCAGTAATTAGCAGAGGATAAGTGGCCAGTGTGATGTCCTCTGGTTTTACAAGGACAGGAAATTCTCCTCTATCATTTCTTTTGAAATGTTAAGATGATGTATGTTTAATTTATGTAATAAGCCTTTTATTTTTTTAGTAGGAAGTAATTAAGAAAATTTAATTATAAAGTGCCATAAAAGCATTTCTGATGGGAACCATTCCCTTGTGGAATGTTACCCCCTTGGAAACTCTCTGTCCATGGTGGCCACCCGTACATCTGTATAGGCTCCTTGCCTGCCCCCCCCCCCTACATTTGCCAGGACATGTTCTGTCTCCTCTGAGGCCTGTCCTCAGCCACCCTACAGTTCAGGATGTACAAGCCAGGAGACTTGGGGCAGGTTTGGGGGCTTGGGTCCCCTGTGGGTCCCACTAGAGCCTTAGCTGTTCTTAGTCACAGTTCCTGGGGGGAAAATAGGTCAAGTCGATGTTACCTAGCAGGAAGGTACAGTTCAGACCTAGAGAGAAGAGGAAGAAGAGAAGAGACTGGGGGCAGAGGAAGAGAGAGAGCGATAGGGCCCACCTCTTAACGGGGGGGGGGGCGCTTGGCATGTGTGTGCAAAGGCTTTTGCAGGTATGCAGTGCATGCACACCAATTACATAGTGACATATGGATGTAAGACCCTGGGCTGGCTAGACATTTGCTTGAGTATTGACAGTGCTTGCTTGGGTCTGTCTTAAAAATGTCTGAGAGGCCTATCTGCCTGGGGGAATCCAAGAGAGGCAAGTCCCACTCCTTGGTGCTGTCTCCAAATCCAAAGTCTTTTGTCCATCACTTCTAACACCAGGGTCGAGATCTCTGCCCATGACTGGCTCTGTGCAAAGGTCACCTGGCAGGCTTTGCTGTAACTTGGGCTCTTATAAAAATGATGTGGTGAGACAGTGGGCCACTGGCCCTGCTTACAAATGTTCCTGATGCACCTGGGAAGAGCCTTGGCTCTTATCTGCTCTCTGGATGACTATTGTTAGTATTTCTAGCATCTCTAGCCATCTCAAAGGTCCTGCGACCCAAGCAAGCACTGTCAATACTCAAGCAAATGTCTAGCCAGCCCAGGGTCTTACATCCATATGTCACTATGTAATTGGTGTGCATGCACTGCATACCTGCAAAAGCCTTTGCACACACATGCCAAGCCCCCCCCCCCCGTTAAGAGGTGGGCCCTATCGCTCTCTCTCTTCCTCTGCCCCCAGTCTCTTCTCTTCTTCCTCTTCTCTCTCCCTTTCCAATAAAATCCTCTTGATGAGCACTATCTGCATGGTATGAGTGACTTTCTGCCATGCCATGGCTGCCACCCGACATTTTTAAAATACAACATTTGGTGCCGTGACTCAGGACAGTCTGGGATGTGCTGGGACCCTGGAACCTGGTCCACCTAAGACAGTCCTACTTTCCCATCTAACAGATCACTGTGACTCTCCATCAAACTGAAGATTGGTGACCCCGCCCCCTTCTCCATCTCTGGCCATCTCCCACGCTTGAGGCTTCATTTCTCCAGCACAGTCCTTCCCTTCTGGCTTTTCTTGAAGTCTTGGCACCAGGCAACTGTGTCTCACTTGAGTTCTTCGCCTAGCAGCCCCTGGGCTTTTGGGTGACAACACACTGGCCAGACTGCCTCTTCATTGGTCCTCACTGAATTTCTGGGATGCTAGAGATTCCAGCCTTTGGATCTTACATCTCTACCTCACTCACAAAATGCCCCTGCCGCCATATCTACCACCTAACTTAAGGGTTAAGCTTACCCATTTCTGCCCAAAACTCCTTAGACATCAATACGAATGGCCACTTACCAACACCCCATATCCCAATATTCCATGAGACCTTTGCAGTTTCTGCCGGCAGTCCATTGATGGGAGGGGGCACCTGCTTTCAAGCTGTCTCCATGCCCTTCCCTCTGTTCTTTCCTCCTGTTCTCCTCAGCTCCTGTGAGCTATGAAGCCTTATGCTGTGCCTCCCTGCTAAGCTGCATTTCTCCTGCCCAGCCTCTGCCACAGCAGTTACAGCATCACCTGTTGCCAGGTCCTTCCCACAGCATGAGCACCCTTTAAGAGTATAGGTGTTTGTGCAGCTCAGACGGAGGAAAGAGATCCTGGCAGTCAGGAGCCCAGGCACACTGAGCGCTGCAGCTCGAATGGAAAAGTATTCAGGCAGTCCGGAGCTAATGACTACTGAGTGTTACAGCTTAATGGAAAGTGTTCAGGCCATCGGGAGCTCCCTGGCCTCTTATTCCACTCTGTCTCTAATTTCCTCTTCCCTCCCCGCCTGCCTCCTGGGTCCCCATTCTGACTCGGTCTTTCACTCTTTCCCCCTCCCCCTCCCTTAGACATCTTGCACTAACTCTGTTGTCTATGGCCTGTTTGTTTAGTGGTGTGCCTTGGCGGGGCCCATCAAAGGCACCCACTTCACGGCAGCACCTCACCCTCCTGCTCTACCCACAGCAGATCTGCTCTCTCCACCTGTGACAATTTTGCTTTCCCATTCACGGACCTTTTCCCTTCCATCCAACCAGTCCTTTCAAATCAAATCTGGTATTTCTTCAGAATTCTCCACCTTCTTTTTCTTTGCTCTCAACCCTGATTATGTCTGTCTGTCTGTCTGTCTGTCTCTCTCTCTCTCTCTCTCTCTCTCCCTCCTTCCCTGTCCCCCTACCCTCAGTGTTCTGTCTGTTTGCTACAATGTGCAAGTCAGAGAAGAAGAAGCCAGCTTTGCCTTGCTCAGCACATACTGGCTCTCCCTTTCTTATTTTATTCAACTCCTGTTTAGTGTGTGTGTGTGTATGTACATGCATGTGATTTGAATGTGTGTGAATGTAAGCTACATTTAATTCTGTATATGTATGTATATGTGTATATGTATGTAAAATGAGATTAGTTTAAAATCTGTAAAACTTGTAACTCCGGATTTAAACTGCTCTGGAAAACATGCCTTGATGAGGGTGACCACATGGCTGTCACCATCTTGACTAAGGGTAAAAAGAGTCATATGACTTCACAGCCATCTTTAGTTAAGGGTGGCCATGTGGGTTGAATAGATTTCTGTGTGATAATTCCTGTCTATAAACAAGGTTTATAAGAGATAGGATTGAAAACAATGCTGGGTTTGATAATTGATTTTAGAAACATTAAATTGCCTACAATGTTAAAAAACTTGGTTCTGTATTCTACAGATTAGAATTATGCTTTATATCTTAGGACCACAGCTAAACACCAGAGAGTGTGATATTATTTGATGATACAGAAACAGTCTGATCTCTCCTTACCTAAGCTAAGGTCTTTTCAGGCTAACAAAGACCAATTTATGAATGTATGCCTAAGTGTCTTGCTTTTCCTAACATTGGTAAACTGTAACTAACTGGGTGAACTGTATGTCCAGACCTAACTTACATCTCAAAGTTAAGCCTAAACAACATCTGTCTAATTCAGATAGACCTAACAGATCTTGTTCCCCTGACCCTCAAACACTTAAGAGATCTGAGAATATGGCATTCAATATAAAAAGCTTTCTATGACAGAGAGACATCCCAGCTCCTAGCAACATCCTGTATCTCCTCCAAGAAGATGAATGGTCACAGAAGAACCTCCCCTGGAAGCCTGCTTTGAGTGTGGCAACACTAGCTACTGACCTAGAACCTCCACAGTAGTCGCTAGGGGATTTCTCCAAGTCATGGTGGGTCAGTCTCCCCAAATTCTTGCTCTACAAAAAATCGGTCAGATCTTCTGGGCTTGGCAGCTGAACAGTGCTGCCTCTGGGTCCTGTCCCCTAGTGATCATGGAGAGACTTGGGACTGCCTAGGTATCTGGAAAACCATCCCACTTCTGCTCATTCACTTGACCTTCTCAGATCTGTTGGTGTCTGATGACCAGAGTATTAATAGACTTGCCTGCTTTACAGCTCTCCCCCAACCCCAAGGCTACAAGCACCTTGGTAGTGCCTTAGTAAGTTTCCTGTTAAAAGTACATTCAGGTGTGCCTCATCCATAGACTTCAAGGTACAGGATAAACTGGTTTCAGATGTAACTTCAGAGGTTCCGAGTTTTATCACTGATACGTGCAGTTTTGAGAAACTGATAGCACACTGATGACAAACAGTTTTCAGGGGTCCTTAAATTTCTAGCCTTTTGCTATGACACCAAGATCTAAATCTGTTCCAGTTGTTTTACAGACACCTGAAGGTTCCTGCTCAGGTCCAACCCTCCTGTCAGACCAGTGCCCAGGCCAACCCACAGGGTCCTCCAGATACACTAGCCCCCGCACCAGCTCCTAGGATGCCGACTGGGCAAGTACTGGCAGGTTGATTTCACCCAGGTCCTCACTCATAAAAAGTTCCATTTTCTCTTAACTCTTACTTTATAAGATATATGCACTCCCAACTTCCAGGGAACAGCAGATGTGATGGTTCCTGTACTCCTGGAACACACCATCCCTCAATTTGGCGTGTCATCTCCCCAAGCTCCTGGGACTTCACTACCAACTCTCCAAGCTCAGGCAGGCACCTACCCAGCAACTGGAATCTGATTTTCCAAGATGTCCAAGGGAAGGGCATATCTGCTCTCATGGCTTGCTCATTCACTCTTGCCCCTTCTGTACAACCAGGGGACCTCTCTGCTCATTCTCTTTGGCAGTTCTCACTTTTCCCATGGCTAGTCCCACTCATGGGGCTGATGATAACAATCTATATTTTCTCCTAGCAACCTACCTCTCAGTTCCCCCAAGGAACAGATGCCTGAGGTCTCCAGGATGACAGCTAAGTGAATGCTTCTTCACTCACACTTCCTGCTGTGTGACCCCGACTTCTAACTTCCCCCAAAGATGACATATACCCCGAGTCAGCAGAAAGCAGTTTTGAGAACCTGGTGCCCCAATACCTCACTTTTAGCATTTCCAGCATCTCTAGCTGCCTCCAGGGACCTATAGCCACACATGAGCTGTCAGTATTCAGGCAAATGTCTAGCCAGCCCAGGGTTTTACATAGTAAGGTATGGCCAGGGTTTTATGGCCATACCTTACTATGTAATCAATGCACATGTGCTATGTGTCTTCACAAGCCTTGGTGTGAATGTACTAAGTCCCTCCCACCCATCTCTCTCTCTTTTCCCACAAGCTCATGTTGGCACCTCCTCTTTTCCCTGCCCTGGTCTCTTTTTCTTCTCTTCTCTCCCCACATCCAATAAAATCCTCTTTGTGAGTGCTGTCTGCATGGTGTGAATGACTTCACACCATGCCCCTTGGCTCCAACCCACCAAGGCTGCCGCCTGCCTTTTTAAAATACAACACCCACCCCAATGCACATGCAGCCTGGGTGTGACAACTTTGGGGTTCAGACTGCCCAGTGGGCTCCTCACAGGCCTGTGGAGCACCGAGCGAAGGGCTGCTTGAAGACAGTGAGTGCCATGTCCTCACTACTGCTCCCCACCTCCACAGAAGGCCACCACAGTCTTGAGTGGTTCAAACGCACCCTCAGCTCACAACCATCAGACCTCAAGCACACGGCTGGAATACCCTGCAATGTCATGTTGCCAGAATAATGGAGGCATAGCCCCATGGGTAGCAAGGTACCATGAAACGTCAAGCTGTGTCTCCCTACATGGGCATCACCTTATAGTAGGGTGTCACACAGGAAGTTATTTGCGAGCTGGTAGGGTCATCTGGCAGAAGAACAAGTGTTTGTATGAGGGGAACAGAGATGGCAGGGCTTATGTCAGGCTGAGTGAACAGAAGGGTGCTCCAGATAGTGGCTTAGTATATGCAAGGGCCCTGTGGTGGGAACCAGACAGGGACATTAAAACAGAGGGTGGAATGGGGTCTGGGGTTGGAAGGCCATAGCAGCACAGTATAAAAGGACAGAAGCCACAGAGGTAGGCATGGCAGGGCATGAGGGTGCAGCAGGACCAGAAGAGTCTGGTTGTAACCTGGGTGCCTGGCTGCTAGTAGGTGGTACACCTTGTGGATTGAGAGGTCTAAGCCCACTAACTGCTTCTGAGCAAACCATTCTAGAATGTGGAGCATTAGGAAGTTAAGTGAAGGCGGTGGTGGGGCTGTACAGGTAGGCAGAGAGGGGCAGGGGCCCCCACAGATGGGATGGCCGGGGGTAGTCAACTGGGGTTGGAGGGCAGGTTAGGGGAGAAATTGAAGATGCCAAGGCTCTAAAGCAGAGAAAGCAGATGGGGTTATGTCTGACCTGAAGGGCCATGGCCATGGTGGCTAATGGTGTCTGTGACTGAGCTTCAGGGCCTGTGTGGAGAGCAGGCACGGAGGGGCAAGGAGGCCAAGACTCAGTCCTCACAGAGAAAAAGTATGTAACCAGGGCAGCAACGCCACTTCCTTTGCTCCATCAGGAATGGGCACCCAAGGCTACAGAGCTAGAGTGGCTGAGAGCTGTGACTCCACCTGATTTCTCTTGTCCCCAGAAAGCCTGCCAAGTGTGACAATTTCCAGGAAGGCACCCAAGACTGCTCACTACCTTAGAACCCACAGACTCCAGCCAAGACTCCATGGCCACAGGGGGGCTCTCCCCTTACCTCACCATCAGCTCTGCCAATTGGGGAGCCCAGAACAAAGTCAGAAGGGGCGATCACGTCCACCAGAGCCACCGCATCATCTTTCAGCTGTTGGGAAACAAAGTCCGTCCACTTAGCGACGCCCTACAGTCTCCAGGGCAACCGTGGAGTAACAGAGCCACTCAGCTGGTTGCTACAGCGCACTGGAAACCTGAGCAGATCAACAGTGCTCTGAGGCCTCACCGTGGGTCTGGGTTGTGGACTCCCTGGGTGTGTGTTTGCATATTTCTACCATGTCGCCATTCACTCAGGAGAGCCAGCATGCACTATTGCAGAAAGGCTGCTAAGCTGGCAGAGGTGATGAGTGCAGCCTGTTAGTATGTCCCCTGAGGCTCATCCCCAGCCTATGGCCAATCTAGCAACTGCTGTTGTGAAGCAGGAAAGGAAGTCCAGAAGCCACAAGTGCAAAAAGCGTTCCTGAACTCCTGTGAAAGCAATCACACTTGCAGCTGAGGCAGCAATGGTTCTGTGACCCTTGCTTCCTCACACAGACTGTTATTAAGCCCCGCAGAGCAATCTGCTGTGGAGACGCACAAGGATTTTCTTGAAATTCAAACACTTTTTTTGTCTTCAAACAACTTCTGCCAAGCACACAGAAGTTTAAGTTAACATTTGGGTGATGGCAGAGGGTGGGCAGGTAGCCTCGCAATAATGGTGAGGGCTGCACAGTGCAGACAGAGAGGATCCCAACAAAGGCGATGTGACTCACCTGCACACACAGCGTCAGGATGGCATCCTCCATTGCTCTTCCTGCTTGGTCACCAGAAATGTAGCCACCTGCAAGCGCAAGCTTGTCACATACACACCTCAGCCGTGTGGCCACAGCCCATCAGAAGGGGCTTTTTCACTCAGCCCCATTGGGCCTTTTGGACAGAGGTGTCACAGCATCACAGCACTAACCAGCCTATGGTGATGTCTCAGAAGAAACCTGCTGACTCAGGGCCAGTTCTGAGGTTCCTTTTTTCCAGGCATGTGTCAGGCTTGTAAGGGAGGCAAGGCCCTGAGGCTTGGGTCTGGGTGGAATCCTACCACAGGAGAAACAAGGTGTACACAAGTAGGCAGGTGTCTGCATCATACTACACACGTCCAGATGCGCTGCAGCTGGATGTGAGGAGCTGACAGCCAAGAGGGGTCATGAGGCTGTGTGTAGAGCACACAGGCCTCTGAAGCCACCAGGGGACAGTAGGAGACCCAGCCCCTTGATGTCACATCAAGCCCACAGCAGCCTTCCTGTACAATCTCTACAGTAGTCTATGCAACTGGGAATGTATTGGTGACGGGCTACTTGTGATGATTTTCACTATAGAGAAAGGTACCTGGTCACTAGACTTTCTCAGATTGAGGTCTACATTTCAGCCTCACCTTGGTAGAGCAGGGCCATATGTTGGCTCAGGGACCACAGGCCATAGAGTGTGCTGAGTTTCCTAAGCACATTCCGCAGAGATAGAGGTACATCGGAGCTGTGTGTGTACACATGGAATCGCTGTGCCACTATGAGCTCCAAGAAGACCAGCGCCAGGGGCCGGCAATAGTACACCTGCAAACAGAACAGATGCCTGGTGTGGGGGAGGCAGCCAATCCCTACAACTGTATGACTGGGTCTCGTATGAAGAGGGACTACAGAGAACTGTAGACTGGAGTCCATGTTTGAACACACATCCTAGGTCAGTACTGTGAGGCTAAGCAGCGTGGGGACACAGTATGGCACACACACACACACACACAGACACACACACACACACACACACACACACACACCCCTCCTAGAAAAGCCTTGTAAAGGGAAGGCTATAACATTTAAACACTTCAAGGCAGCTCCCTTTAACATGGCCCCATGCCCAACTCTCAAGAGAACAGAGGCCCACCAGGCTATCACTAAGCTCCGTGGCACCAGCAAGTGGTTCCAGGACACAGGACCTGTCCTCCTATGTGGCTAAGGGTGGTAGAGGAGCATGGGGTGTACTGCACAGGGCTAATGCTGCACTGCCCTCAGGGCTTTTCTGTTCCTATACTGTGTGTGAGATTGGTGGGTGGCCACAGGCCCTGTGAGATGCTCTCTCTAGCCACAGACTGACAACCTCCCTAGGGAGACCAGCCACCAAAGACCTCTTGGGAAGCCTTCCCTGATAACCAAACCACATGCAGATGACTGTCAGAGCATCTTTCACTGCCCCCAATGCACTGCCTCCCCAGAACTTCTAAATCCACAGAGGACTTAAATTCACAAGTGTGCTACTTGACTGTAAATCCAAGCAAGGCTGCTTCGGGGGTGGGGGGTGACACCAAGCCAGGTGCCAGGGAGGCACTAACTACTGCCCTTTCCAACTAAAAATGATGGCAGAGAAGCGCTGAACAGAGCGGTAGGAACGGGTGATGGGTGGGCTGTGGAGCCCCATTGAGAGCCCTTACTGTGGGTCCAAGTCCTTACACCCCACGCTTCACTACAGCTGTTGCTGTTCTGGATCCGGGAGCCACCACTTGGTACTGTAAACAGTATCCTTCATCTCGCCCACCGGCAGCAAGGTGATATAATTAATTAATATATTAATACTTTCCAGGGTGTTAACTGCCAGGATGCTGACTTCTCACAACAGACACCGGAGCAAGCAGAACAGATGCAAACTGTCAAACAAACGTACCTGGCTGTTGTTTCTTGCTTCAAAGTCATTGCCTCTGGACTTCTTCTCTTGACTGAATTTCTGATAGCTCTCTTGGAGTAGGTAGCAGACAAGCCAGCGGTACGCTGCCAGGGGCACTTTGGAAAGGGCACAGGAAACAACTGAGGTAGCTGCTACCACACCTGTAGCCCTGGCAGACAGCATCACTGGCCGTGAGTGCCCTGGTGGGCTTCATGAGACCGGTAGAGGATGGGCAGGTGTTTTGCGGACAGGGAAACCCAGTCACGGAGGGTAGCTTCCCAAGGCCCTCCCTCTACCACATGGAGTTGACAGGGTAGGTGTTACTGACAGCATTTCCACACTGTCAAAGCAGCTTCAAGACTGCGGATTGAGGCCACTCAGTCAGCTAAGACAGGGTGACTGCTCTTTCAGGGACAGTGAGGCCCGCATGGTCGTCTGAGTGCCCAGTTGACAGGATAGCCGGGCTGAGAGGATGAGCACCTGTATCCCCATCCTCAGTGGTCAGCTAGAGGGCTGTAGGTCAGCACTTGCCCTGCCAATGCCTCAGCCTAGCATGCTGCTCCCTACAAACTTCTGCTGGCAGCAGCAGGCCACTTACAGAACAGAACAGAGGGGAGGGTCAGGGTGGGATGCAGGGACCTGCCAGCCAAATGTCGGAGAGATGGAGGAGGGCTCATTCTTCCTGTCATACCTGAGATGACTTCCCACACTACTCAGGACACAGGGTACCGGTGCACAAGGACATATAGCCTTGGATGGGAAATAGGTTCTGACTAGCTACATGGTGGGGTCTATGCTCTCTATACCCCATATCCCAGGGTAAAAGGCCCAGGCACCTAGTCCAAAGGGCCTGCAGGTTTCAGGGATCAAGAAGCAAGAGGAACTCTGCTAGGCAGCTGGCCACGGCTCAGAGCTCCTGGGGAGGATATAGGGGTGTGATGACATCAGGTTAGGGCCCATTTCCTCTAGTGTCACAGAGCCTATTCCCGGGGAAACAATGCCAGGGTGTCTGGCTATGATAGCCTCATGGCTCAACTGAAGAGCCCATTAGATAGACAGGCAAATCTACCACGCAGGCTCACAGAGGTCTGGCAGCTCATAGCCACACGGCGACCATGAGGGAAGGCTGCAATGGGAAGACAGGTGCCTCTCAGGTCTCTCAGGTGTTCTAAGGAGCAGGTGAGGCAGGGCTGGGGGCTGGGAGCTGAGGTGAAGGACCCTTCTTAAGGTCCTTCCAGGCATGGTACAACCAGGTGGTCCCCTAATGTCTACCAGGTTCTGACTCCTGGAATCTGTAATTGGCTTTATTAAAAGGGTCTGTGCAGGTGGAAAGAAGCTGTAGCTAATAAAATGAGGTCACTGTGGATTAGGGCAGGCCACAACTCCAATAACAAGGGTCTTTATGTGGAAACAAAGGATACCCTGCAACAACAGAGGCAGAGGGTGGAGTGTCACAGCTACAAACCAAGGGTGCCTGGAGCCCCCAGGATCGGGGAGAGGCAGGGAAGGACCACTTGATTTTGGATGTCTACTTTTACACTGTGAGACAGTGGATATCTGGCCCTCTCAGTACCCAAAAAGCTCCAGGACAGGATCCAGGGCTGCCTGACGGTCCTTGAACCTTACATGCCATCCTCAGCATATCAAAAACCTGCATCAACTTCTGGAGGCCACAGCCAAGGCTGGGGTGATGCCCATCAATTCTCAGTTCATGAGGTTCACTGTTACCCAGCTCTCCCCAAAGGATCAAGTCACGGGCAGCAGGAAAGGTGGGTGCCACAGAGACCTTTCTAAGACTTGTGGACAGCAACAAAACCAAGGAAAAGCTGCAAGCCAGAAAGCACCTGCCCCCTGCCCCCATCAATGGTCACCCCGGTATAAATGCTGCAGCCCCTCCCTGTGGCCAGGCACATTCCCGGCAGGAAGAGGAAAATGTCAGGAAAAGCAGGGCAATGGAAGGAGAGGTTAGTACCTGCTGAGTCCAGCCAGTCAGCTTTGCTGGAGCCCTTGAACTTCTGGCCCAAGATCTCAGGATAGGCTTCCAGAAAGTCCACTGTCTTGAGAGGGCTTGTGAAGGGGGCTCCCTCTAGGGCACACACATCTGTGACTCAGGAGAAAGACAAGGAGTCCCCACCCACAGAGCCTGGCCTGCTAGCTCACCCATCTCTGGTTAGGCATCCCAACTCTGCCTGCACCCAGGAAGCTCCTCTGCCTTCAGGTAATGATGTTTATTCACCCAGTAGATGGTCTATCTTTGCTTTAGCTTTTTACTTTTGAAATAATGTCTTTTTTTTTTTCATTGCTTGGAGACAAGGTTTTTCTGTGTAGCCTTGGCTGTCCTGGGACTCTCTTTATAGCCCAGGATGGCTTCAAACTCTGAGATCTGTCTGCCTCTGCCTCCCAAGTGCAGGGAACACACACATACACACACGCACGCACGCACGCACGCACGCACGCACGCACGCACGCACGCACGCACGCACGCACGCACGCCCCTGAGTACTCAGAGTATGGATTATGTTGCCTGCCTGGCCTGAGGCACACCCTGATACAAGCTTGGATCCCCCGGAGCCTGAGCCCTGCAGAGCTCAGCCTCCCACACAGTTGCCTACCTTGGAGCTGGTGCTCCAGGAGGCTGAGCAGGTAGTTGCTAGTCTGCTGTAGCAGGACGTTGTTGTCACCTTCATAGGTGCAGTTTGGATCGTTGTCATTTCTGAGGTCACCAAATCGATTTACTGCAAAAATACCACAATGTCACTCAAGATGCTCTGTCCCTCCCACAGGCCCACCCAGCCAGGGGCAGGAAGTGCTCTGTTTCCTGCCCCTTGGCCCACATCTGCTGACTGTGTCCCAGCTATTCCCCTGATTAGGGAAGAAAAGTACCCCCAGGAAGGCTGTGGGATGGCCCACTCAGCCTCAGGCAGGGAGAATCTAGGACTGTCCCCTTCCTTACTGTTGATGTCCCGTAGTGTGGGGACCACTCCAGAGACAAGGCATGGGGCTATTCTACAGCTAAGTGAAGCCCTAAAAAGCCAATTTCCAACCTGACATTGCTCTTGTGTTCACACTGTCTCCTGCCATGTGAACATCCGGGGCCTGTGTGCACTTCTTGACATGCACTTTGCCCAGGGCCTACCTGAGGCAAGCCATCCAGAACCAGCCTTCCAGCGCCTTCCTCTCTGATGGAAAACCTTCCCTTCGAGGCAGCAGGAGGAGCCAGCCCAGCCCCTCCATGCTGTAGCTAACACACTAGGGAAAGGCCTGGGGTAGACTGCTGGGGAACCAGACAGATGTAACCTTGATATGGCTCTTTACGTTCCTGTTGACCTTGGTCCCGGCATCCTGACAGGCAAACTATGAGCCGTGAGTCAGTCATGTTTGTGTCTATAGCACTTCAAGATGTAATTTCCTTATCCTATTTAAAACCAGAACAAAACTAAACTATTTGGTGTTTTTGTGAGTTGTAACAACAAATAAAAGCCCTACCAAGAACACTGTAGAAAGGACAAAAACATGTACGCAAATATCTCAGACATGGGCACCGTGAGTGAGTGTCAGAAAGAGACAGTATGTGGGGCAGTGGAAGCCAGACGGGAACATGCTGAGTGGTAGAGGCAGGCTACATCAAATCCAGACTATCACAGGAACAACCTCAGCTCCACTGCAGCCTGAATTGTCTCTCTGACCACCAAAGGGCTGACAGTTCTTTGAGCAGCCAGCCATTATTAATCGTTTCTGATGTGAACAGCAGAAGTCCTCAGGTGAGTGGCAGAGTGTGGAGGTCAGAGTAACCGTTCTAAGTTAATGGAGAGAAGTACCACCTGGCCCCTGTGCCGCAGTTAGTACTGTATACTACAGTGTCACAGGCCGGGTCCTCTAATCAGTTACATGACTGACTCTCTGCAAGAACCTACATGCTGTGTATAATTCCACCAACTTCTAATATGAAAGCTGAGACATAGCAAGGGTAATCTTTCCAATTACCATGGAGACCGCATACGGTGGTATATTCAATAAAAACAGCCTGAAATATCAGAGGACAGAGCCAAGCCATGAAGGCCGAGAGTGGTGATTCACACCTTTAATGCCAGCACTTGGAAGGCAGAGGTCCTCTGGATTCTGTGAGTTCAAGGCCAAATAGAGCTATGTGATGATGGCACCCATTTTTAATTCTTGCTCTAGGAATGTGGAAGTAAAATAGCTGGGCGGGAAAAGAAATATAAAACAGGAGGAGGCAGAAGTTCTTCCCTTTTGCCTGTGCATCCATTCAGTCTGAGGACTTGTAGAGACAGGACCTACCCTATTCAGCCTGAGGAGTTTGCTGGGGAGAATTGGCTGTGATTTGTTCCCTGTCTCTGGTATGTCAGCTTTTCTCTAATATCTGGCTCTGGGTTTTTATTATAATACTAAATAGAATTTGAGCCACACCAGGCTCTGACTGGGTCAGCTGGTTGTGTGATGTATGCTGGCATCATTAAGGCTTGTCTTGTCCCAGGTTTCAGAACTACATTAAAACTAGTGCTGGTTTCCCATTGAGTCACCAGCCAAATGTCACACTGAAAAAAACCTGTTAATTCCGCTCAGCTGCATGCTGGGATCACACACTTTTGACACTTACTCATGAGCCTAAATTTTGACCAAGAGGCATAAAGCATCAGTAAGTAGGATCTGACTAGGACAGGGGCTGGTGAACTTGCCCTGTGACAGGACAGAGGGTAAATATTTCAGGTCTCTGTCATGAGGACTTAGCACTGTCACTTGAGTGTAGAAACAGCCAGAGAAAGTGTGTGGCTGAGTGGGTATGTCTGTGAGACAGAGTGTGTGAGTGACTGAGTGTGTATGTCTATGAGAGAGGGTGTGTGCCTGAGTGGATATGTCTGTGAGAGAGTGTGTGCCTGAGTGGGTATGTCTGTGAGAGAGGGTGTGTGCCTGAGTGGGTATGTATGTGAGAGACAGTGTGTGCCCGAGTGGCTATGTCTGTGAGAGACAATATGTGCCCTAGTGGTTATGTCTGAGTGGGTGTGTCTGTATCCCAAGAAAATCTTACAGAAAAACAGGCTTCACTTTGTGGAATCCCAACCTAGTAGCAGCCCATGGGAGAAATGAGATGAAAAACTGCCCCAAACCAACACAAACTTACTGGCCAGATAGCCGTGTCCCCCACATGCCTCACGGCACTCCTGGATCCCCCTTTGGGCTGTCCATGAGGCTACAGGCTTGCCAGCTGAAGCCAGGGCATGAATCTCACGTCCAAGTTCTGCCTATGGGAGGAAATGCGGTGAGAAAAGGTGAAGACAGATTCTGACAATGCAAGTCGGGCCCCAGCTGCAGCCCCAGCGTCAAAGAAAGGAGCCCAGCCATAATGAAATGGATTAGAAAACACTTGAGAGCAGGCGAGGTGGACAGCACTCCACCGCACAGTTCACGTTGTGAACATGAGAGCACCGTGGCTCTGTATGGAAAATATATCTCAAGGGCAACATATCCACTACAGACTGCTGGAGAACGCCTGTTGGACTTGGCTCCTACCAAGTTCACGAATGCACACTGAACATGACCATCTGCAGAGAAGGTCACAAACCAGGGGCAGAGATTGGCACCACCAGGACAGCCCTGTGAGGACAGGGAGGGCTAGGACCATGGTCATGCAGGTGTTTGGTGATGGCTTGGCAGTATGGGCATTCCTGGGCCTTCCTTCCTGAAGCTCACATCACTTCATACACATCCTCATTTCTACTTCATTGAATGCACTACCTGCTACACAAAATTATCCATTTAGCCAGTAGTATCTGTCTCAACTAAGGAGAGTTCAGTTGCTTCTGTGCTTAGCTGGGTTCAACCACAGGGCTTCAGGAAGAAAAATCGGGAGACCAGCATCAGCAAGCAGTTTACAGACTCACTAGGGGACGCATGCCTGGCCCTTCCTGTCAGCAGCACCCTTTGGTAGCTGCTTCCTTTCCAGGGAACCATGCCAGCATGTGTGGTGCTCCACCTCCCACTAGGGATCTGGGCTGGGCATCGCAATGTAGCTCATCTGACAGGCTGTTTAGGATAAAGTCTGTAACCGCAGTCTGCAGCGCTTCTAATCTGCTTCAAGATCCATGTCTTTTGATTCACATCTGATTTCCATTCAGGGCGCTGTATAAAGAGAGCACCAACCCACAGGCTACCAACCCAGAAGCTGGCAATGGACTTCCCTGTGCAGAGCAGCTGACCCAGTAGGGCTGCATGCTCACTCCTGGGCTGCCAACTCAGAGAGAGTGGATTTAGACCTCCGTAGAGTGGTTTATGAACAGACAAGAGTGGAGACATCCTCTGAGGATGTGAAAATCATTGTGCCCTCCAAAGAAGCTGTGAGTTGTGCTCTGCCAGCAAATCCCTAAGAAGCAGGGGGATGGATGAAGCCCAAACTGCCTGTCACTGGGCAAGCTAAACCCCAAGCTGGTAGGGCAGCTGAAGGAGTTCACACAGGCTCTGTTCCTACAGCTAGCCACTTTTGTCTGGCCCCAGAGCTGAAATGGGGCTGCTCAACCTCGGCAAGGGTAAAGCAGATGTCTCACCTGCCTGGCACTGTGTTCTTTCTTGAGCGAGCCATTCTGTAGCTCCACCAGGTTCAAGAAGAGGGTCTTAGAGAAGTGATCCAAAGCATAGGCAGCTGCCAGGTATGGAATCAGGCGCCATTGCTGAGAGAAACAAGACACATAGCAGGTACTCAGAGGGGCAGGCCTGACTAGCCATCCTGTCACTGACCCTGGAAACCTGGAGTCAGCTTCCTTAGGAATGAAGGAAACCAATTGCTGGTTCTAATTCAGTCCAAGGCAAGCACCACTTTTCAATGCTTATTTTATGTGTGTGAATGTTTTGCCCACATGTATTACATATATGTACTTCATGTGCACCTTGTACCCAAGGTCAGAAGGTGTCAGATTCTCCAAGAACTGGAGTTATAGATGGTTGTGAGCCACCATATAAGTGCTGAGAATCAAACCCAGGGCCTCTAGAAGAATAGCAACTTCTGGAAACCACCAAGCCACCCCCTTTAGCCCCAACACCATACTTCTTGAATTCATGAAAATGATCAATCACCCTGGGGTCGGGGGGACTCACACTGCAGCACCAGACACACACAGCACACACCCTCTGCTGGATGGACCAATGAATGAAGAGATGAATGAACTGGAGAGGCCAGGCGGAGCCTGAAAGGGACCCAGTGAGCCACCACCATGGCTGCTGCAAGTGTGCAAATGGTCAGACATGATGCCAGTTGTTCCCATATGCCAGCTCTGTAGGCCTTTTGCAGGCCCAGGAAGTGAAAGCCACAGGAGGACCTTGGCTAGAGCTGCTTAGCCACGGGGTTTCCCGTTGCCCTTGGCACCCTGAGTAGTCGATATGTCATTGCAATGGGCACAAGGAACAGGCATGGTGGGACTTTTTTTTTTTTTAATATTCACTTCTTAGACAGCTCATTGACAGCATAAAAGGAAAGTGAAGAGAAAGGGCAAGTCTGTCTCCTCTCCCTGGGCTGTCAAACACCTGCTTAATGCAGCACTTAGCACAAGACCTCAGCCAGACTTAGCAACCAGGCCACCTATCTGAACCGTCTCCATAAAGTGGAGCCATGACTATCCTTCTGACTTCAGAGAGAACCTGAAAGGGACATGCAGTGGGCTCTGACTGGACAGGACATGGGGATCACAGGAGGTAGCTGTGATGCACCTCTTTTCAGCCATGGCCTGTGCTTTGCCCCATTGCTGTCTCTGAGGATGCAAGACTGAATACCACTTCTTCTGCTTTGATGCCATAATGTTTAAAGGATTGTGCTCACCTGCTGCTTCCAGAAATGACTTCCTCAGGGCCATTTCTTAGGGATGGGACAGATGAGTCAAAGATTGTAGCCTGACCCAGAACAGCATCACCTGCCAAAGCAGGGTGACCTCATCTACACACTCAGAAGGCCTGCACCTGCCACCACAGTCCTTGGCTCTCCTCTGCCCATGTGCCTGATTTTGAGCATACATATGCCTTTTTCATTAAAAGCCACCCCAAGACTTTGGTGCCTGGCAGGTGCACTCTTGCCTGATGTCCTATTCTCAGGGAGGCCCCTGAGAACTCCCACCAACTCCCAGGGGCTAAGAAGAGCAAAAATCAGGAGATGATATAGATGGCCAGTACCTGCAGTGGGTATTCAAGGACAGGAATTTCCTCCTCATCCGTAGGACCAAACTGACATCGAGTGGCTGAGAATCGAACAGCTATGGACACTGCCAGCTTCAGGTTGGTCACGCACATGCCAATAATGGTGATACGTCCTGAGGACAGGCTGCCCAAGGAGGCTCCAAAACGCTGCCGGACATCCTGGGGAGGAAAAGCAATGTCACAGGTCAGCTAGATGTTATGCAGCCTCAGGGAATGTCCCAAAGATGAAGGTTATCCTAGACACATTGTGGGTAGAGGAGAGGGCTCCCAGCTGCCCAAGGAGGGACCTCTGAGCAGAGAAGTACGAAACTGAGCTGTGTGGGCTCCTTTTCTTTGGTGACCTGTGTGATCCATCCACCTGAGAGCACTGTGCCCTGCCTTTTTCTGGATGGGCACCAGAATGCAGGATGCCCCAGCATGGGGCTCCCATCCACTAAGCACTGTACTGGTGCAATGACTCACTGGACCCCAGCTGCCAAGCTCCTGTGTTCCAGCCTTCACTGTCAACTCCACATCCATCTGCTCTTCACTGTTTGGCAGAAGCTGTGCTCAGGTCCCTCAGTGGTGGTGTGGGACAGCTATGTCCTTGCTCCCCGACCCCTGCTGCCACTCTGGGTTACTGTTTGGGTCCTTCTTCCAAAACAGTATAGTGTGTGTATGATAGTCTTCCAGACAAGGAACATCTGTCACACTCTCATGTAGAGGAGACAGTTTTGTTGGCATTAAAAATGTCCAAATTTGTCAAGCGATGGTGGCATGTGCCTTTAAAGTCAGCACTCGGGAGGCAGATCTCTGAATTTGAGGCCAGCCTGGTCTACAGAGTGAGTTCTGGGACAGCCAGGGTTACATAAAAAAAAAAAAAAAAACAACCCTGTTTTGAAAAAACAAAACAAAACAAAAAACCCAAACAAGCAAAAAGTTCAAATTCTGTGGCACTCGTGAAGCACAGAGGTGGCAGTGACGGATATTCACCTGCACCTGACTCGTGATTTCTGGGCCTTCTCTGTAATGACTGTTTTTTTGGTGTGCCAACAGACACCTTCTACTGGGTGTTCCTCTTTGGAACCACACAGACCCTTTCAACAGTTTTTCTTCCTCAGGCTGGGGACATTTGTCTGTCACTTCTCTGAACCCTTCGGTGGCAGGCAGGACACCTCTCTGGAATCTTCCGCTGGATTCTTTCTTGCAAGTCTTTCCACATTACGGTAAATTTTAGTTGGTTGTTTTCATATTGTTCTGTGTCTTATGTGGCTTCTCGGCCCACAGGCTAACTTCTCTCACATAACTTGGCTGTACTCATTCTTGCTATCCCACCAGGCAAAGGGCGGGGCCTGTCTGAGGAGTGTCCTTCCTGGGAATATCCTCCTGGGACATCTCCTAGAGCTCAGTTCTCCGAGTCAGCCTCATGCCTGTGTGCTCATCACTCCCTAGAGCTGTGGGCTGCCCCATGGTTCATCTCACACCCATAGTCTAACCGCTCTCAGTCATCAATCACCACATCTGGTTACCCCATCTGTATACAGCTTCCCAAGTGACACAGCTTCTGTCTAGATACTCTGGGAGGGTAGACTTTAACCAAATAGATATGGGTACCTAGGCATAGCCAGAAAATCCAGATCCAGGCCACCCCTACCCACCAACACTGTGGTTCAGATTGGTATAAGGTATACCTAGGAGATCCTGAGGTGATCTCCAACCCACAGGGACAGTCACTTGGGAAGTTCTGTCCACAGATACCCACAGCTTACTGGTACCTTAAAGGGGGTGTTGTAAGTGCCTTTGGAGGTGACATTCCCAGTCGGGTCCAGGAGGTTATGGCGAGGAATTCGAACTTTGTGGAACATGGCAAATCTGTGCAGGAGAAAAGGTGAGCTCCCATCATGCAAGTCCCACAAGATCCTGCCTCATGGTTCCCAGGTTTTCCTCCTCTCCCCAAGAGCAGCTGAAGGTAATATCACCCCCAAAGACAAAGGGTTGTGTGATAGGGCCATGGGTGGACCATCATGGCCCAGTTCTTTATTCCTCAGGATGGAAATGTCCCTATGTCCCTGGCAAAGAGAAGCTTCATACCCACTACCACCCGTGCACAGCAAAGGTCACAAACCACTCACAGAAGGACTGGAATTGGTCCTCAGATTTCAATCTCAAGCCAGAATCCCCAGTACAGAGAGATAAAACCAGGCGTTGCTAGGGACACGGACACTGACAATCCAAGACATTTTGCAATGTTTTAAGGAAAAGGTTGTGAAGAGTTACGAATCTATGTCAATTGCAAAATAAAACACACTTGAAAATCTCAGTGGTTCCTATAGCAGCATGTCTGGGGACTAAGATGCTATGCAAACACGGGGACCCTATTGGTGTGTGATGAGGCAGGTGGTCTGATGCTCCTCGCCTGCCTCTGACTTCCTTCTGTCCCTGGTTGGAGGCAGCCTCACTCTGCCTGAGTTGCCCTCATTAGACAGCAGGTAAAAGCAAAGTATGTCAAAAAAGGCCACACCCTACTCAAGACTACCACGTCTGTGACATTTACATATGGCCAGGCTCTCTGCTGACCTGTGGTCCTCTCTGCCTCCTCCCTGAGAACCCTGGGTCTCCCTCAAAGTGAAGCAAGCTGCAGTCTCCCCTAGGAAGTCCTCATGATTTTCCATCTGTCCTGCAAGGATCACAAGGCAGATCCTTCTCCAGGACACCAGGGATTAGTCCTATTCAGAGCAATCACTTGTTCGGCCCTGTTCTCCAGTGAGCCATCTTCCTGCTGGCAGACCCTTGGAGCTGTCATGAAATTCTTACAAGTCTACAGGACCTAGCTCCACCAGGAACTCAGTGAAAAGGAACAGAGGTGTTGGGGTAGAAGGGAATCCTCCAAGGCGAAGGAGCCATTCCCCAAAAACCATCTTAGGAAGACACAATAACCCTTCCCAGTACCCACATGACAGCTAAGAGGAGCCCTGGGGTGGCAGACTTTTGACAGACCCCACTGTGTCTGGCAGCCACCTGGCCCGTGCCCAGCCTGCAGGCTGCACGCAATGCCCCATTTTTAAGAAAACTCAGCCTCAGTGCCAAGTCCGAGGTGTTCCAACTGTTTACTTGAAAGCCAAGGAATGCTTTTCAAGTACAATGTTGTCAACCGAGAACACTTTTTAAGGAATGGAAAATCTTCACCCTTTCTGCCGCAGAGGTAGAATGAGTCCAAACACACTTGTATTTGTGAAGTTTCCACTCTCGTTTAAGAGAGCAAATCTCACAAATACTCTCTGGATCACTTTTATATCCACAGAAATGGTCAGATGGCTCCAACTGGTGGGCAACTGGCACACTATGATTATGGTCTTCAGAGGGCAGGAGATATGTGTGCAGCAGAGTGTGACAATGTGACACAGGGAGTGTGTGGCCCGAGGCATGTGCACATGTGTGGTATGGGATGTATGGGAGACACAGGGCATGAGGATATGTGAATGGAGTGCTGAGATAAGAGAGAAAGGAGAGAGAGAGAGAGAGAAGAGTCTGGTGACAGACACAGGGCTTCCTTGTGACATAAGGCACTTGGTGAAGAGAGTAGGGAGCTAGGGAGTGTTGTGAGCATGTGTGGATGACACAGGGCAGTGACACGGGGCATGTTTATAACATGGGGCATGTGATGTGAGTGTGGCAGGCATGCTGACAGGGTGTAGAGAGTGTGTGTGTGTTGAGTAATTTCCACCCTGTGAGTCCTGCTGCAAATTCCAGCAACTTCCTTCTCTGGAAGCCTCTCGAGAACCACCAGTGCAGCCCCGCCTGGAGCAGATTCTCATGCTGGGCTCCACAGCCTCTTCAGAGAGGACTCCCCAGGCCCAGAGGCCAGGCCTCATTCATTATAATACTACTGTGGGCACCTTGAGGGTTTGGCTTGGCATCTCTTGGAAAGACCCTTGTCTTTAGAATGTTTGATTGGCTGAAAGTGCTCCATGCAGCTGACTCTGCTCTGGATATAGTCCTGTCAGGTTTGGGGAATCTCACAAAAGGGCAAAAGTTAACCTAGAAATGGACCCCAGTTTAAAAGCAGCACTAACTTCCAGTGCTGCTCTGAATTGAGGCCTAACACCAGCAGAACAGTCACTCAGTTCTGGAGCTCTAGCATCCTCTGCTGGTAGCCTTTGGTCAGTGCAGGCAGGAAGCTTAGTTTAGGTTTTTTCCCAAGGACCCAGTGGCCTCCTCCTGTGGCCAAGCATGATAAAGAGGGTGCAACAGGCCACTGGACTGGCCTGCAGCATGTCCATGGTAATTCTTAGTCACACCTATATGCTGAAGCTCCTGTAACATCTGATGTGGTGCCTGTGAGAAGCATCCCAGGAGACTACCCATTCTCTAAAAAACAGGAGCTGCTGTGATGGGGCCAAGTATAAGCGCTCTATTATGTTCCAAAGTTACTCTGTCTTCAGGATTCTCTCTTTGGAGGTAGTTCGTCTCAGAGCCAGCCACAGCAGCTGCCTGAGGCAATTCTGAGAGCCCAGATACACACAGAACTGAGGTAGGCAAACATGCTTAACATAGCACAGGCCACAATGCTTGGGGATACCCTATTTGGTTTCGGGGTCTAAGTGCACTGGACCAGGCATCCCGGAAGTGAGTGGAGTCTGTACACCCTGACCCAGAGGGAAACAGGAAGGCAACCTAAGCTGCTCAGGCAGGACCCTTGAAGGATAGGCACAGAAGCTGGACTAGAAATGGTAGGGATGACAATGAGCCCTACCATGCTGGATGCCTATCAGCTGCTGCCAACCTGGGTCTCAAAGACAGATGCTCGGAGACACTGAGAGCCCTCAGGAGCTGGCCTCACCACTGTTCCTCCACCTGGGACACTATAAACCTCAAACCATCCAGCTGTTCTACTGATCATGGGACACAGCTTGGCTAAGGAATTAGCGAAGGTTCCTCTGGGCTCAGTCCAGCCCATGGAATTCACTCCTGTCTAAATGCTTAGTGTACACTGCTACAGATCAATCCTGTTTCAGAGCAGATCTTGAATGGGAGTCAAAAGCTCCTCACTGACCTTCATATGCCCAGCACTTTGCCAATGACTGCCTCAGAGACTCGAAACAAATATTCACAGCAGACTCCACAGTGGAAAACTCAGACCAACCACCAATATACTTCTTGGAGGGAGGAAGGCCCTATGAAGTTGGGCAACCCCAGCCTGAGGTTTCCCTAGGCACCAGGAGGGCAGCTCTAGACTGAGATCTTGGACAGTCACACTCTGAGAAGCTGACCCACGGGATGCTAGGGCAAGGTGGACTTCTGGGATTTGAGCCTATGCAGGTCATGGCTCCTGCTCAAAGAAGTGCAGTGTCAGTGCCTAGCATGTCCAAGCCAGGCCCTGAGAGGCCTACACTCCTCAGTGACTGTGGCGCAGCCAGCCAGCTCTAGCCTGTGGCTTAGGAACAATCCTGGAGTTCCAGGGAGGTAGCACCTGTCTGATAAGGCCAGCGGCACTCACCCATTATCCAGGCCATTCTGCCCCAGCTTCTTTCCTATGTCACCGACCATCACCCCTGGCATGGGAAGCAGAGTCTTTGGGTCCCGAATCTGTACCAAGTCATGAAAAATAGTGACCAGTTAAATCTTTCGGCAGACCAGGTGGCATGTCTAGACAAGCTGACCTCTGATAGGTGACTCTGAGTAGCTCTGGGTCATACTGGGTCCCCTGAAGTGATATATCCAGGTCTGGGGATGAAGTCTTCTGTGGAAAATGAACCTCTGCAGCTGCAATAGAGCAGAGGCCTCAACACCAGATCACCTGGATCCTAGTGGGGGGGGTTTGCCTAAATCCATGAAAGTGTCTTTACAAAAGGGGACAGATTCACAGAGAGGCAGTGTAGTGATGAGGCAGAAGCTGGCATGTCATGATGGCCAGTAAAGGAAGCCAGCCCCTGGGGAAGGGAGGAGAGAGTTCCCTAGGCCATCAGGGAGGACATCGATTCCTGACTCCAGCTCTAGAGCCCAGTGGCTCTCCTGGCTTAGTCCTGGCTGTGGTATGGCACTACACCAGCCACAGGGCCAGCTGGGGGTCCACACTGTTGAGAGGATGTAGAGAGATTCTGTTCCTGCCTCAGACAGACGACCTACAGCAGGATCCCAGTATAATGACAAAATGGCTGCACACGTATGTGCTGTGTGAAGGATAACCAGGACAAGCTACATCAATCTCATCTCCCCCCTGAGTGTCCGCTACACATCTCCTACAGGAACACAGGCATGACTGGCTATAGACTCCTGAGCTAGGGTCTCTGTGAAAAAAGACAGGTTTCATTCCACACAAAGCAGGATGGAGATTGCCAGCCCTAAAGAAGAGGCCCCACTGCCTCCCTCTCCCTCAAGGGGATGGGGCAATGTCTAGAGATGCTGCTGTTCTAGATGACAGACACCGATGGGATGTAGTAGTGAGGACCAACCATAGCTACTGCTTACCCACCTAGAAAACACGGGACATTTCAGGTCAGAAGGCCAGAAGCACTGAGGTGGGGACACCCCTGTTCTAGAAACATTTGGAGGCTGAGAACACAGATCAAGGTACAGAGCGGACTTAGCATGTAGGAGAACTTGGGTCCAAACCCAGAACCAAGGGAAAAACTAGGATAGAGGGAGAGTGGGTTGGCTGAATCTAGACATTTGAAACTTAGCTATTTGTATGAGTCATTAGCTTTTATTTTGTGGATCTCATTTTTATTTGACTTTTATATATAATATTATGGCTAAAGTTCAATCATAAGGCATCTTGTAATTTTCTATAATCTTTCAGTAAATATTTAGACACAAACATTTTAGAAACCTTTTAAAATAAATGCCATAAAAAACAAAGAATTGGAGAGGGGGCCAGCGGGGGAGGAGACGATCAGGAAATGTCAAGGTTTGGATCCTGGTCTCCAAAGGTAAATAGTTTGGCCTTCAGCTATGGTGCTATGCCACATGGTGGAAGGAAATCAGGCCATTGGGAGTGTGTCCTTTAAGGGACTATTGAGACCCTGGCCCCTTCCTGTTTCTTCTCATTTTGTTCCCAGACACAGCTAATTCAGCCACATGCTCCTAGCAGGATGCTTGAGCTGGCACAGGCCCGCAGCAGCACCAGTGCAGGTGAGGGGAAAAAGGGTCAGCCAAAGAAACCCACCCTAGCCCTGAACCCAGAGCTAGTGAAAGAAACCAAACCTGGATCTGAGACCTGATCCAGTGAAAGAAACACTTTATCCCAGAACCCAGAACTAAGAAATGTGCCCTGACTCTGAAACCACCACCAAAGAAACACACTTTGGCCCTAGAATCAGAGCCAGTGAAAGAAATATGCCCTGGCCATGAAATTAAAGCCCAAAGCTCAAAAGTGAAAGAAATATTTTGACCCTGAAATTAGAACCAAATCAGAGATTGAAAATCTGACCAATCCCCACCCTGGAAGTCTCCCTCTAAAGTTCCGCCCGCCCCCAAGAAGCCCTATATAAACCCTGCTCCTGCTGCCCTTTCCCTGCTGCCCTCTCCCATCCCGGCAGAGGCAGCCGCTCTCCCGGACTCTTCCCTCCCAATAAATCTCTTGAATGACGTTTAGGTTTTGACTTTCTTCTTTTGCCTGAGCAGCAGTGGAGCCTGAACAGAGACCAGCTGAGGGAGTGAAGCTGTTAACACTCTAGCTGCCCAGGGGACCCTCACTGGCTGGGTGGAGCTGAACGGAGAGCAGCAGACGGGAAGCACAGAGAACCGAAGCTGTAACACTTGGACCAAGGCAGCCTTCCCCTAGCAGAGCAGAGTAGTTGCAGAGCAGAATTGCTACACTCTGGAAACGGAACAAGACTATAACAACTTCGCCCTGGAGGCCCTCCCCCGCAGGAGCAGAGCCGTTAACATTGGGAAGCCTTTCCCTGAAGCAGGGCTGTAAGCTGCTACCTATGCTTACTGTGGCCTGTGCCCGACTGCCTGAATACCTTTCCATCGAGTGTAACACTCAGTATTCATTGGCTCCCAACTGCCTGAATACTTTTCCATTTGAGCTGTAGCGCTCAGTATGCCTGGGCTCCTGACTGCCAGGATCTCTTTCCGTCTGAGCTGCACAAACACCTACAGCAGGAGACCATGGGTTGACACTACAAAAACTGAGCCAGGACAACCCTTTCCTCCTCTGAAGTCACCGAGTTAGGAATGTCACAGCCGCAGAAAAGTAACACAGGAGGAGCAAAAGCAGTTGGCATTTTTCAAGTAATCAAACAAACCCATTAGTGGGGCTTGGAGGGATGGCTCAGTAATTCTTGCAGAGAACACAGATTTAGTTCCCAGCAGGCACATCAGGCCAGTCATAGCCAACTGTACTTGCAAGTCTATGGCATCTGACGCCCTCTTCTGGCCTCTAGAGGGACTGCATGTCCATGGTGCACAGCACTCACACATACACATAACAATAAATAACTCTTTTAAAAAATATATATGACTAGTGCCAGTTCATCTGGGAAGAATTAAAAAGTGAAAACCAAAAATATCTAAGGCCATGCTTAACTCATAAATATTAGCTGTGCAAATTCACCTGCTCATTTCCCGTGATATATACAAAACCCTGTAGGGCAGCATGGGCTGTGCCCTCTATAGAGATGATCTGCTGGAAGGGGATGGGGACTTACCACTGAGCTTCTCTTACAGCAGTTACTGATTTTGATTTTTGAGACAGAATCTACTATGCAGGCCAGATTGGCCTCAAACTCACAATCGTGCCTCAGCCTCCTAAGTGTTGGGATTACAGGTGCGTGCCATGGCGCAGGCCTACTGGGAGTGTTTAGCACTACTTACAAACTCCAAAAGCACTGCAGTCCTGTGGTCTGAAAGCGAGGCATGCCACAGGAAGCCAAGTGCCAGCACAAGCATCTTCCACAGCAGTACAAGTCTGTTTCTGACAACACCATGCCTACGGCTGCACGTAACTCCCTACCTGGGGCCAGCCCCACCCAGGTCTTACCTGCACCAGGAAGGAATGCAGCCCATGGCACTGGCCATCTGGCATGTACAGCTGGGCGAACACCACTGCGTGCGTTGCTGTCTTGCCCAAGTTGCCCACCCAAAATTTGGCGGCCTCAAAATCTGGGGAATGTAAGATGAACTCCTGTGAAGAGAGATGGCAGCGATCAGCAACCAAGAACAGAGAATGGCTTTTCCTCTGCAGCCGGCTGACTCCTGTGCCCCACATCTCCGACCCAACAGTAAAGGTGAACAAGTTATTGCCTGTGTAGGCCAAGCTGACTTGATTTTTGTTCCAGGGTCATCTTACAGAGGAAGTGGAAAATGAAGCTCAGTCTCTCACACAGTGAACTCCTGGCTGGCACTCACTCTCAGAGGCTGACACAAGCCACACTCTGGTCTTAGAGGTCTGTTTGCCTTCTTGCCACACCCCCTCCTGACTGCTAAGGAAGTGTCTGCTTCCTTCTGCTGCTTTGACAAGATGGGCACGTGCAGAGAGCATTATCCCTTTTGAAAGGAACCTTGGGAATGAACAAGTGAGAGCTGAGGCAGGGGTGTCTGAGGCAAGTTCTGGTTTTGTAAAATCAGCAATTACCCCACAGCCTAAGGTATGGCCCCAGGGCCCTTTACTACCAGTCAGCAAGGGCTTCCCACTCATAGACGCTCCACAGAAGCCACAGGCACCAGAGAATAGTGGGAACAGACAGTGTCAAGAGGTCAGGAAGACCAAGAGGAAAATCTTGGTCAAGAAACAGGCAAGAGGTGCTGGAGATTGCTCAGTGGGTAAGAACATGGACTATTCTCTCACAGGACCAGGGTTCAATTCCCAGCACCCAGCTCATGACTTTGACTCTAGTTCCAGGGGATCTGACACCCTTACTCACACAGACATGCAGGCAAAACACCAATGGACATGTTTTGTTTTGTACTATGGGGGCCTATGTGTCGGCAGGTAAGACAGCCTGCATGGTGGCCACTCTCTCATTTGTTCCTGCCAGGACAGGGCTTCACATGGTATGATTTTTTCCATTTCCATCATACAGCAGCTCAAGGCAGAGTCCACGGTCAGCCATGTGGGTAAATGGACGGTGAGCAAGTATTGATCACTGAGCTTCATTTTCTGTTCACAGACCCTCTCCATCACACCCCAGCTCGGGGGACAGAGGCAGGCTCCCCACAGCACATAAAGAAAGCATGATCTCCAGACAAGTGGAGGAGGCTTCCACCCCCTATTTGGCACTGACCAGCTCTGACATTTGAGACTCATAACCCTCCCACTCAGCGTACGAAGAGCTCTTAGAGAATCAGTGCTGGCCTGTTCCCACAGTGTCTCCCTGCAGAAGGCAGTGTCCACATGGAACAGTGCCCAGTAATGCCCCACCAGTGGTCAGCAGCGTGGGTGTCACAAGGGTGTCAGAAACATAGCAAGGAGGAGAGATCTAGGCAGCGATGGGCAGAGCAGGCTGATCAGGCACCAAAAGCCCTGTCAGCACATAGGCAAGGCAGGCCCCAGGGTTGAGGCTGGGAAGAACTAGCCTCCTTTGGAACACTTCATGAAGCGTGAGTATCTGACCCTCTGTGTGTCCCCATACCCATATGCTCAGCATGGAAGGTAAAGGCTTCATGCCTCAGCACAAGGCATTCGCTCAGATCCACCTGATAGTGACCTCTAGAGTGTGTAAGGGAACAACATTCTCGGTTAATTATTGTTCATTCACAACATGTCATATGCTCCACCCAGGGTTAAGGGGAACCCAGAACCTACCTGAGTGGCAGGATCGTAGTGCGCCGTCGTTCGCATGGCCTTGGTGTTACTCCCGTGACTCAGTTCAGTTAGAGCAAAACAGCCAAAAATCTAAACGTTAAAGCAAAAAGTGATGGCAGATGAGACATGTTCCTGTGTGCATTTCTGCAGGGATCGTCTCCCCATGATCCCCAGAGGACTAAAGCCAGGAGCCCAGGCACATCTCTCCCTGACTACGTAAGCAGACTATGGCATGACTGAGTCATCCTGCTGGATACCAATCCCGCCAGCAGCCTCTGTGGAATATAGGCTACAAAGGCCCTTATAGTCAGAGCAGACCACAGGGCATCAGTCAGACAGCCAAGCTAAGTCCACAGCCAGAGTGGGCAAGGAAGTGCAGCCTGAGAGCATTTAGAAAAGCAGGGTCTGGTCTCCCAGGACTCTCTTGTGGCCTGTCTCTTCACGGCTAAGTATGGTGATGGCACTGGCTGCACAGTTCACCATGGCCAACTCACCTCCATGTTATAGACCTTCTCAAGGTTCTTGAAATGCTTCTCAGACTTAGAATTTAAAATTGCAGCTCCAAAAACCTGAAATGTAATACAGATCAGAGGTGGGGGGGGGGAGGTGCTGCACTCCCAGCTCAGGTCAGGCATGCCTCACACCTACTCTTCACCTTACCTCTTCCTATGAACTGGACATTTTTAAATAAATGTATTTTATCCAAGAACCCATAGGTGCAAATTTATACTAAAAGCTCAAAATCTAGTCTTGTCATTGAATCTTAAATCCTGACTATTTTAGGAGCTGTGGTTTGTGTCTGATGTGTGTGTCCCTGTGTGGGCATGGGTTTCCTGCCCTCTGTCACATACTCACGAATATATGGAGGACACATTTGTTAGCCAGGGACCAGTCGTACATGCCCAGGCAGCTAATCAACGCTGGGATCTTCAGGGGGCTCTGCAGCAGGTCTTCCACTCGGAAGAAGCCGTACTTGAAGACCTGTCTGCATCGAAGGAAGTTCAGTTCCCGTTGCTTCTCTAGAGGCAGATCAGTCCCATTGGAGCGGGCAAAGACAGGGTCATTCTCCAAAGTCTTGAAGATGGTTTTCTGCAAACCCAGAGCACAGGGTGCCAACTTGAAGGTCAAAGGTGGGGTTTCACATACTCGTATGCATTTGGTTTCTCTCAAGAACATGGCTGCTGGGACCAAGTCTGACCCATAATCCTCCAGATGATAACATCCATCCCAGCTGAGAGAAGGACACAGGAAGTCCATCTTCTTTTCCACTCCTCCCTTCTGGTACCCTGGGACCCATCTTGGGGTTGGAGGAGACAGAACCACACTGTCCTAAGACCCACTCATCTTACAGAGCTATTAGGGCCAGGAAAGCCACGAGATTTCAGAACTTCAAGGTCACTTCTGTCAAGGAATAAAGACACAACCAGACTCCATGCAGACCTCACCTTGAAATGGAGCACATCTTCACCATCCCAGAAAAGCAGCAGTTCTTTGGAGCTGAAGGAAGCTCTTTCTCGGTAGGCACTGAGGGGGCCCTTGGGGAGGTCTGGCCATAAAACACTGTTTCTTTCTTCTGATGTGGATCCCATGGTATTGTGAACCTGCACAGAGAACCAAAGCAGCTGCGTTGTGAACAGATACAGCATGCCAGAACAAGAGCAAAGCCAGCAGCTGCTCCAAAGCAACAGCAGCAGAGACGGCAGAGCATCAACATAGAGGCACCCATGTCCAAAGAGGAGGCTGAGGGAACACTCCCTCCCGGACTGTGCTCCTGAACAGTGAAGACACAAGGCAGAGCTGAGCCATCTCCAGAAAGAGTGGGAAGAAGGGCCAAGATAAACAGGCTGTAACAAAACAGCTACCTATGGACAGTCTAGCCTGGGGCCTGTTTGAAGACATTGTGGCCTTTGGGGTTAGCAGGAAGTTCAGATCCCTCATGGATCACTAGGCCCAGAGCCAGGGAACCCTCTGGCACCTGGCCACTTACAACACATGATATCTCTGCCCACTAGGACACAGGTCACTGGACACAGAAGCTGTGACTGCTGCTGGCCTGGGCTCGACACTTAAGCATCCCATGAACAGAGCTTTTCACCAAAGGACTGTTCTGGAATTCTCGGGATAAACTGGGTTCTCTTTCAGAGATCTGAGTCATCATGACATAGAGGCAAAGAACCAACCAGAATCTAGGTGCTAAGTTCAGGCAAGGAGGCCCTAACACCTTTTGGATCCATTGAGGTGACTGTTCAAATGATCTAGGGCTGAACTCCAGGTTGTGGTCACAGTGTTGTTGGTAATGTTTTCCTGTGAAGCAGGGGAAGTGGAGACACAGCATGGCTGAGCACCGGCTCTCACAGATCAAATCCTTGCAAGACCTTCCCCATTGCTGAACCAAGCAGGCTGTCCCCACAGGAATATGAACCACTGAATCCAAGACCACAGGGAGGAAAACACAGTCAAAGACATGAGCAACGTCCCAAAAGAGACAGAGGAAGATAATAGAATACGTTCCAGGAGCAAAACTATGTCCCTGTAAATACTGATGGGACTGGAAGATGTCACTGTCTCTCCCAGGAAAGAGAAAGCTCAGATTCTGATCAGGAGACAGAGGGGACATCAGGATCCATTCCAAACCAAAGGCACTATGGGAATCCAGGAGTGGGAATTAGCTCACACAGCCATAATGGGAAAGAGGCCACAGAGAAAACCACCAGTTATCCACACACGCTACAGTGGAAAAGGACACAGGTACAAAGGGAATGTGAAGGCTCAAACAATTAAGCCAGCGCTGGAGAGATGGCCCGCTGTTTAAAAGCACGTACTATTCTTGCAGAGGACATGGATTTGGTTTCTAGCACCTACATACTGGCTTACAAGTGTTTCCAGTCCCAGGGCATCTAACACTTCTCTGCCCTCCTCGGGTTCCTGCACACGTGTGATTCATAGACATGATGCAGGCACACGCACACATAAGCACAACATTAAGTATTAAAACAATTAAGCTAACAACACTAAGGATAGAGACATAGGTGCCTGCCACTGAGCCCGAGACAGCCACATGACTGGTAAGAGGCAGGAGGACTACAGGAACCAAGGGCAGTAACAGGAGCCAGTGGCTACCTTCCATGAGACCCTTCCCCATCAGGAGAGCACATGCTCGCTGCCACATATCCTTGCTTCTAATGCCGACAATCATAGCCGACCACACTGCAGAGGAGGATGGATTCTGACAATCCTGCTCCAGTTCAGGAAAGACACTCAAGACCATCCTGTAGAGTTTTGGGTTGTGACCCCTTTGGCAGTCAAATGATCCTTTCACGGGGATCATCCCAAACTATCAGAAAACACGGATATTTAAATTACGATTCATAACAGTAACAAGATTACACTTAGGAAGTAGTGATGAAAATAATTTTATGGCTGGGGGCCACCACAACATGAGGAACTGTATTAAAGGGTCATGGCATTAGAAAAGCTGAAAGCCACTGCTGTAGATGGGGAGTGAGGGTTTTGGCAGCTATGAGGAATGAGATTAGCTTAATTAATAGCACTAGAACACCTCAAGGTTGAAATGAGCTATTTGAGGTAATCAGTCTCTGGCAACACCAGCCAGGAACTAATGGCTAGCAGCTAGGTGAACACAAAGTCATCAGCAGAGAGAAGGGGTGGGGGCTGAGACCAGCTGACTGGATGAGCAGCATGTAAACAGTCACAGGCTATTCTAGGTTGACAAATCCAGTCCACATTAATGGTCTCCTCTGCCTTCACCTTCTCTGGTGTCAACCTGACTGGACTCTCACAGAAAAATTATCTCTGGGTGTACCTGAGGTTGTTTCCAGAAGGTTTTAACTGAGGGAAAACCCAAGCTAAATGTGAAAACAGCATCCCATGGGCTGGAGTTCCAGACTAAATTTAAGGGGGGGGGGAGCTGGCAAGATAATTCTGCCATAAAGGCATTTTCTGCAGAGCCTGGAGACCTGAATTCAATCCTGGAGGCCCACATGGTGGAGGGAGAGACCAACTCTCCTGGTTTGTTCTATGATTCCTCCCCCACCACATGCCCCAGAGGATAAATGACTAAAACAGAATTATTAAAATGTAAGGGGTGAGGGTGCAAGATGGGTCAGCATCAAGGCTGATGGATGGAGCTGATTTACATATGTGTAGGAGAGGACTAAATCTGCAAGATGTCCTCTGGCTGTACATACACATACAAAAAGAGAGAGAGAGAGAAGCACAAGCGTGCGCACACACCACACGCATACACACAAGCATACACACACACACAGACACACACAAGCGTGCACACACACAGCTGAGCACGTATTCATTTCTCCTGCAGCCATGCTTCCTGTACATGATGGACTGTGTGCCCTTGAACTGTGAGCTAAAACAGAGCTTCCTTCTTTAACTTGTTTCTGCCAAGTATTTTCTCACAGCAACAAGAACAGAAACAATGTGCCCACATGGTACTTACGGGGCTGGAGAGATGGCTTGGTACTTAAGATCACTGGATGCTCTTAGAGAAGACCTGGGTGTGGTTCCCAGCACACATATAGATAGAGGCTCACAACTGTCTAACCCCAGTTCCAGGCTCTGCAGACTCTGTAACCACATGGTGTATAAACACACACACAGGTGAACACACACACATAAAGTAAACATATATATATATATATATGATCACACACACATCTTTCCTATACCAGGTATAGGCTGTACATCTGTAACCCTAGCAGTTCTGAGGCAGAGGCAGGAGGATCTGGTGTTAAACACCAGCCTTGGTTACCTATTGAGTTCACGGGTCTGAGTTACGTGAGAATCCGAGTTTAAAAAAGCAACCCTTGCACATGCTGTCACCCACTTCTTGCCTAGCATGCCACAGTAACTCAGCGAGAAGAAGCAATCTTTTCAAAAACTGAAGAGAGCTCCATGTGAAGGACAAGGTTCTCATATACACGAAAATTACCTCCCCATGGCACAGATCTACATGTACAAACTAGACCTATCAAATTCTTTAGAAAATGATAGAGAAGCCAATCTCTGTAATCTTAGATGAGGCATGTGATGGCTAATCCTGATTGTCAGCTTGACTGCATCTACAATCAACTAAACACAAGTCTCTGGTTATTTCTTTGAGGATATTCTTATTCAGATTATTTGAAGCAAGAAAACCCTATCCAGTGGCACTTTCCAGATAAGGGAGTGGAGGAAGAGAGATTTCCCCAGAGGGACAGAGGACCGCCTCTGGATAGAGAGGAGACAGATGTGGCCCAGAGGCAAATTGCAGTTTTTAAAGGGAAAAGGGGAACCCCATGTTAGAATGAGGTGTTTGATTCTGATTGAACAGGTTAATTAGGGAAGTCAAAAGGGGTCTTTTGATTGCTGGACTTCAATATTTTGACAACTGGATCATACTGGTCAGTCTCAGGAGGAGGAAATGGCCAAAGGAAAGAGACCTTGGTTTTTAGAAACAGGGAAAAGGGTAAAAGGCAAAACCTGTGGACATCATGTTTGCCGTACTTGGGTCTGCTAGATCCCTTCCTTTATATTCATTCTATTGGTTATTTACCTTTAGAGAACCCTGACTAATACAGGCCATCATAAGTCTGTATTAGATAGATTATTAGAAACAAGATAGAAAGTAGATTTCTTCTTAATTAAAAAACACCTGTAGCGGGGCTGGAGAGATGGCTCAGAGGTTAAGAGCACTGATTGCTGTTCCAGAGGTCCTGAGTTCAATTCCCAGCAACCACATGGTGGCTCACAGTCATCTATAGTGACATCTGGTACCCTCTTCTGTATGCTGTATACATAATAAATAAATAAATCTTAAAAACTAAAAAAAAAAAAAAAAAACCTGTAGCAAAGGAGCAATGTGCTTTGCTCTAGATCCCAGATCCCGGCCAACTCCCAAAGGTTCTAGGCCACCTGAGGTCACCAACACAAAAACACTGTCACAAACACAGCCTTTAGAGCCTGGTTACCTTGGCTCCGATCACAATGATACAGTTCACCAGTCCAGTGACCTTACTGAGTTGCTTTGCCACCTGCTTCCCAGAAGCAAGGATGTGGGCACACAGGGCAATGTCTGCCTAGATGATTCCTGAGATGCAAATCAGGCACTCGTGGGGGTAAATGGCAGCTTCTATATCACTGTTTTGATACTAGTTTCCTCCGGTCTTTCTCTCTATTTAAAATAAAAATATTTTATGAGACTTTAGTTTTGGTCTGAAGTCCTATATGTACAGCCCCAACCAAGCAAACACTAACACTACGAACTTTCAAGCTGCCTGCCTGGGAGATTCCAGTCCACCTGGCCTTATGAGAAGGGTTTCCCCTCCGCTTCTGTCTTCAACAAAGTAGCTGGTGACTGCACCTTCCTTCACCAGTCTGTTCCTTGTCTCTGTTTCTCTTGTTTCCGCTTTTAAAAACTTCAGTTTTAAGCTGGGCAGAATGAACTGGCTACTGTCCTGATGAATGCCCAGACTCATGAGCCAGGGGATGGAGTTCAAGGCCAGTCTGGGCAACTGAGACCATCAGGGAGAATTAAGATCTTGGGTGTAGATCGGTGGCAGCCAGCTTCCTAACAGTTCGCTAGGTCCAGAGTTGAAAGCACCTGAGAGGAAGTATGAATAGTATCCTGCCCAGGCCCAGTGGGGAGCAGTCCGTAAACACCACCAACAAATCCAATCTACAGCTAACTTTGCTCAAATTCTGTTTTAGCAAACAGGGGCAGATTCTAAAAGCTGCAGTTAACGCTTCCTCTCACTAGAGAGCATGACCTCGGAGTGCAAACTCCAGCAAGACCCAGTCCTGTCCTGAACCTCCCGGGCCCCGCAGGTCCTCACCGCCCCGATCCAGCTTGGGGTCCGCAGTGTCAGTCACCCAGTCACCCAGCGCACAGTAGATCAGGACTGTCCTGGTGTCTGAGGGCGGGGCAGGCTATAGAAGCCCGCCCGGTCTCCCCCCACCCATCCTGGACCGTGACGTCATCCCTCCAACCCGCTCTCCTCCCTTTTCCCCAAGTCACCGCTGGTTGGTGCTACGTCATCATTCCTCGCCGATCCGTAGCCAGGGAAATGTGGGTGCTACCCAAGGCTCAAATCAGATGCATTTGGAGTTATAGGGTTTTGTCCGGGTCGCTCTTTGCCTGGTTAGAGCCCTTGGGCTTGCTCAGAAACCGCCCAGGTCAGAGCTGTCCTGTTTTGGTCGGGGCCTCTCGAGGCTCGGCGGGGGGCGGGGCGAACGTCACTTTCGGGAGAGTAGAACTTGCGGCCCCTTTAAGATGCTCTTTACCCAGAATTGTTCCTAGTTTCTCCGAGAGACTTCGTTACCAGGAACTTCTAGAATAGTGCTCTGACGGGCATATTTCCAAAATCACTGCAGAACTGCTCAGCGCACCCCTGGCTGGGTGTTTCTAAGGGAGCACCTGCTGGAGGAATTTGAGCACTATGATACAGCCGCAGGACCTGGTGACCCACAGTATGACCAGCTCCCAACTCCAGCCTCCCTCTACTCGCTTTCTTTTTTCTGCCTCAGAGGTCCTCACTTCTGCCTCTTAGTATCAGCCCTACCCCAGAATCTTGTTTCAAGGTCTGCTGGGGACAGGGTAGGGTGAGGCTCAAAGCCAAGTCACACGTATAAGAAATGTACAGAGATGAAATCAAATGGGACTTGGTTGTTTGCCAGAGGAAGCCAGGTTTCCTTTGAAAGGAATGGCCAGTAGTGATATTAGTGGAAAAGAGAAATGCTGAATTCCATTTCAGAGACAGGTTTAAGGCATTGGGACCAGATACAAGTGAACTCTGCCGCTGTCAGCAGGCTGTCAGCGGAGGCTGGGAGCTGCCTGCCTAATTCCGTAACTACTTTTGCATCACAATTTTGGCCCTGACTTTGGAAGAGACTTGTGGTCCCTGGTGTCAGTGGGGCTTTTCTATTGAAAGGCAGGGCTTCTTACGCATGCCTCGTGAACTCATATTGGAGAGGACCGACTCCTGAAAGAGGACCTCCAACCCCCAGGAACATTCCCTGGTACATTTGTGCCTGCACACATTACACACATAATAATAATAAATAATGATGCTAATTAGTGCCCATGGCAGTGCAGTTGGATAGGTGGGGGAAAGAGGTGTCATTGCAGTAGGTGAGCACGAAGAGCATATTCCATCTCCCTCACAATGTCCTGTCCATCCCCTACCTCTACCCTCACAATTCTCCAATTCTGCCTCTGCCCAGCTGGCTCAACATGTTTGGATGTTATTATTTCAGGGTTTGTTTTTTTTTTTTTTTTCCCCTGTGGTGGTTGGGTTAAAGAGTTGCCCAATCCTATGTAACGATCATGATTTTTAAAGCCAGGCTGGCTGGCAAAATAAAGTATTGTCAAGTAGATAAATCAGTCTGCCCTTCTCCACTCTGACCTGGTTTACCTCAAGACCTCTTGACAGCATTCACCCACATGTCCTCCGGCCCTTCCCAACTCTGTGGTCCCCTCCTGGCTCTTAGGACACTGCCTAGCCTGTGTTGACAGAGAACTCATTGGAACCCAGGGAACAATGAGACGCCAGGATGGTGGTAAGAGGAAGAACTGTCCTGTACCTTCCTCAGGCACAGATAGCACTAAGGTCATCAGAAGGAAAGAAAGGTTTGCCCCTGCCTCATTAGCTACTTTGAGATACAATTGCCAAAGGCTGTGGGTGGGGTGGCTCTTGGATGACTCAGTCAAGACCAACCTGGCAGTGTCTCCAGGAGCCATAGCAGCAGACCCCACCCCTGCCCCCTGCTTTGCCTTTGCCTCCACCTCATTCCACCGTCCTGTCATGTCATCCTCTCTTTTTAGTCACTTGTTCCGTTGGCTGTCACCGGTACCTGAGAATATTTCACGTTTTTGTTTGGTGGTGGTGGTGTTGGAAGCAGTCTCATGTAGCCAGGGCTGGCACCAAATTTGCCATGTATCTCAGGATGGCCTTGAACTTCTTCTGATCCTACTGCCTGTTGAGAATACAGGTATGTGTCAGCACACTTGACTGTACATGGTTAAAGTTTACTCCCATACTCTGGTTACTTGTCTCTCCTCAAGCCTTCCCTGTCACCACCACACCTTCATACGTTCAAGACTCACAGGAAAGTGATGGGGGAAACAGTCACCACAACACTTGGTGTGAACCATTGGAGGGAGAAATCCCACTGTAGACCCAACCATTCAATCCAGTGGTCTTTAACCTAAAAGGAAAAGCAGACTCTCACTCTCAGGAGTCCAAGAGCTTCTGGGGCCAAGCATGGTAGCACACATGGTAGTCTTTAATCCCAGTGCTCCAGAGACAGAGGCAGGCAGATCTCTGTGCGTTTGAGGCCAGCCTGATCTACAGAGGGAGTTCCAGAACAAGCTCCAAAGCTACACAGAGAAACTGTGTGTGTATGTGTGTGTGTGTGTGTGTGTGTGTGAGAGAGAGAGAGAGAGAGAGAGAGAGAGAGAGAGAGAGAGAGAGAGAAAGAAAGAAAGAGAGAGAGAGAGAGAAAGCACATTATATCTTGGCCATGCATGGCCTGACTGATCGTGGATTATCTATGACTGAGAGAGTAAAGGGAAGTTCCCAAACCATCTGTTACAAGGGCTTGCTGCAGGACTTGGAATTAGTGGAGACATAAAATGTGTTTGTGCAGGCCGTTGACCTGGATTGCTGCAATCTCAAGCAACCTTCTCTCCGGAAAGCCAGGCTATAAGCAAAGCCAAGTCGGGAGGAAGTAGGGGAAAGCCTAGTGTCCTAGCAAGTCTGTTTAGGCTTTTGGCCAAAATCAAAGAAAAGGAAGTAAATGCCTAGGGCCAAATCACAGATCTGAGTTCAGTGATTTCTTATATCCCAGGACAAATGGTTACTTTTGGGACACAGGTTAGAAATGGAAACAGAATCAGTTTATTAAGAAAGGGAAAAGAGCTGGAGAGATGGTTCAGCAGTTAGATGGATCTCCTTATTTCTGGGCATTTTGTGGTAAGTGGCCCAGAAGAAAAGAGATCCAAGGAAGGATGTGCTGCCAGCCTGCCTGCCTGCCTAGTGGCATCCTCAGAGGGTAGATGGAAAAAAATTCCTCACCACCACTATGGCAACACTGGTCCTGGCCAGACAGTACTGAGACTGACTCCTGTCTAGCCTCGATGGTTTGCTTTCTCTAAAGGGTAGGACCTATGTCTCTCAGGAATCATTGCAGACGCCTCTGTGCTTTGCCATTCTCCTGTCACACTTCCTAGCCTTGATGACCTCCTTTGTGTCACAAAACATCCCAGTGCTGTGATGCTACAAGTTAACAGTGCCCCTTCTAGAAGGAGGAGACTGGACACAAACAAAATAGAGTATAAAAATTCATAGCACAGCAGCAGGAGGAGTATCTGGGAGGTGACTGGTCAGTACCCTGGAGGTGGAGTGGGGGACAGTTCAGCTGACTCCTAATGGAAGAGAAGAGAAGATCTGGAAATGTATAATCTAGAAGAAAGGTTCTGAGGCTGGAGTGGGCCTGGTTTGTCTGAAGAACCATAGACCTTGTGGAGGCTCAGCAGGTGGAGGCAGAAGGGCAGAGAATGGGGGTAAGAAGGGAGGCGGACTGAGTTGAGAGCCACAGGCAGAGTAAGCAAACACCTGGTTCAGTGGAATAGTTTCCCACAAGAAACTTTCCCAGAACAGCGGCCCACAATTGGATGTCTGATCCTCTTCCCCAGGCGGTGGCTTCTGGATTTCCAAACTGTTGGCTAAGCCTGCAGGCTTTCCAGCTCTCTTTCCCCTGTTTTGGCATGCAGCAGTGAAATAGGAGCTAAATAATGGACACACCTATAATCCCAGCACTCAGGAGGAGGAGGCTGGGGGATTACCAGTTTGAGGTCAGCCTATGTAGAAATACAATTGGCCCTGCAGGAGTGAAGCTATTCTGTCTTCATTTATGTATAATTGTGCATTTGTCTGTGCCAACGAATATGCATGTGTCCATGAGTTCAAGTACACGTGGGAGCATCTGATCCCTTAGAGCTAGAGTTACAGGTGGTTTGAGCTGCTAGATATTGATGCTGGCATCTGAACTCCAGTCTTCATGATTCAGCAGCAAGTATTCTTTAGTTTGTGATTGTTGTTTTGCTTTTTAAGACAAGGTATCTCTGTGTAGCCTTGGCTGTCTTGGAACTCACTCTATAGGCTAGGCTAGTCTCAAACTTGGAGACCTACCTGTTTCTGCCTCCTGAATGCCTGGGTTAAAAGCCTGTACCACTATGATCCTGCAGAGAAGCATGTGCTTCTAACAGCTAAAACATTTCATCATCCCCGAGGAGTGAAGATATTCTAAAAAAAAAAAAAAAAAAAAAAAAGTGCCCTATCATTTAGCTATCAAACAATTGAAAATATGGTCACTAGCTGTGCTTTTAAGTCAGGAACTCAAGACACAGAGGCAAGCAAGACTTTGAGGCGAGTCTGGTTTACATAGTGAGTTTCAAGCCAGTGAGAGTTGCATAGGAAGATCCCATATTAGAAAAAATGTGGGGCTGGAGAGATGGCTCAGAGGTTAAGAGCACTGGCTGCTCTTCCAGAGGTCTTTAGTTGAATTCCAAGCAACCTCATGGTGACTCACAACCATCTATAATGAGATCTGGTGCCCTCTTCTGGCCTTCAGGAATACAAGTAGACAGAACACTAATAATAAATGTCACGATAATAAATAAATTTTTTTAAACAATATGAACTATGGCTTCTGGTGTGTTACCGTGCCATCCATTAGTTCCTATTTCACTGCTACACATCAAAAGGATGCGAAAGAGACCTGGAAAGCCTGTCGGCTTAGGTTTGGAGCAAAGTTTGGAAATCCAGAAGCCACTGCCTGGGGAAGAGGAAGAGCCGTCCCACTGATGTGGGCTGGTGTCCTGGGAAGGTTTCTTGTGGGAAACTATCCCACTGAAGTCAGTGTCTGTTTACACTGCCCCATGGCTCTCACCTCCAGCACCACACTTTGCTTTGCTATAAGGCATATATTATATAGTTTCTGCCCCTTTTTCCCAAGCCCTGACTTGAGCATCCTCCAATTTTGGTCTCTTTAATTTGCTTGGGTAGTGGTGGTAGGGTATCCAGGCCCTAGTAACAAGGCCTTTTATGTCTAGGGCCCAGAAAATTTGGTAACGGAAAGATCTTGTCTCAAAAAAGACAAATAAAAGCCCCAAATAACAAATAATCACTTGGTATTCTAATAGTAACTAAAATGTAGAGTGAAGGCTTTATACCAGTAGCCCCAAGCCAGAGAAGCCTTCCCTGTAAAATGCATTTCGTCTGGAAAACCTTGCTCTTTACTTCTGGCAATACCAACACATATGTGCATGAACTTGGGTTCCCCACTGTAAAGCTGCGCTGACCTGGGGAAGCATTTTGTTGGGTTCTGGGTCCTTTATTTGGACAGTCAGGTATTATGGAGTCAGGCTTTTGGGAAAAGGCACAGCTCATTTCTCTTTAAATCATTGTCACTGAGTTTTCTGTCTCAAAATCTTTGAGGTTAGAGAAACCACGGTGAGTCATTAGCTTCTCCCTATGTCTCTGCGTCCGTGCTCCACCCCCCCCACCCCCTCACCCCCCCACCCCGCAAGCTTCTCAGGAACTGCTTAGCTCTGTATCCTCAGCCCACCCATATCTGCAGCTACCACTGGTCACCATTGATCTTTGGCTGTTGCAGCATGGCTAAAGACCTTAAATAGGTTGGTATTACCACTCAGCAGGCTGAGGTCCTGTGCTCTAACTGTATAGAAATCATAAGGAAGCAAAAGGAAAGGTCTTTGAGGGCTGTCTGGCTCTGATGGCTTTTGTATTCATTAGCTTATGCTAACAGTGAGTTTACAGCGGCACACAGTTTAAGCAGCAACAAGTCCTGCCCTCTAGTGTTATATCTGTGTAGGGCTGGGACCCTGAGTCCTACAGTGACTAGTGTTATAACTCTTATATAGAGATCTAGAGTGTCAGAATCCCACAGCCTTTCACGTTAGCTTTACAGCTCCTGGGTGTAGTGTGTGTGAGACCGTTGGCTTCAAGTGCTGACAGCTCTCAGGATATTTTCAATCAGCCTGTACTCTTCTCTGGCTCTTTACAGCATCCAGCTTTCCTTCCTTCAGCCTCAACTCTCTGCCCATGCTTTTTATTCCCGATGTGCTTCTGGTTTCTGTCCTGGCTGCCTCTCTTGATGTGACGACTGTCATGACTGCTGCCACTGCAATGTTTTGCTGTTTCGCACGCTGTCCTCATTGATGCTGCAGCTGCCACCATCATGGATTCTCTGCTATGACCCACTGCCAACTTCTGCCACCCCTCTGCTGCTCGCACAGCTCCACCCTGCCACTCCTGCAGTGTCCTGCTACTGTCATTGCTGCTACTGCTCCGCTGCCACCTCCAGGAGCTGCAATTTGCTTCAGCAGCAAGCAATTGTAATTGTAATTGTAGCTGTTTTAAAGTCTCTCTGGATCAGCCTGGCTCCCTGAGGGTCATAGTGAAACCCAAGAGCAGCAACAAGGTGAAACTTTGGCCCACATGGGTGTTGCCAACAGGCTGGAAGGTGAGGTTGAGAGGTGACAGCTTGGACCACAGAGCAAAGGCATGCTGTTAAATATGCTGAAGCAAAAACACAGTATCTTTTAAAGGAAATAAGAGATAGCATAGTCTGAGTGACTATGGTTAAATATCATGTTCCAACATGGTAAGTTTCATGATGTTTTTATAGTAACAGAATCCATAAAGTATTTCTAAAATACACTTGTGGGTACTATCAGGTAGGTGGGTTAGAACAATGTGCAGAAATTGCGAACAACATTCTTAGTCTTCATATTGGTGGACGCTTATAATTTGTACATTCTGCAAGGATTTAACAAATATTTTGTTGACGACCTCGGAAGCCAAGTTATAGCAAAGTAGGGACATCTCTGCTGTAGGTTTATGTTTTCAGATGACACCCTTAGGTTTTGGGTTGGCAGAAGCTAATGTTCGGTCCAGCTAATATATTTCAGAGGCTGTACTTTTAGTTATAAGGATTTTGGATCAGACACAGAGATAGGCAATGCATGGCTATGAAAGGGCCAAATAATCATTCTAGGTAATGCTGGCTTTGGATCTGTAATCTAATCCTAAACAATCACGAAATTCTAGTCAACCAGCCTTGTAGAATCCTCCACGTTAAGTGTGGCTTTCTGCTGGTAGTATCAGTCTTGTTTGCTAAAGTAACAACGTCATCCATACTTCTCTTTGTGTTATTAGCGTTGCCCTGGAAGAGGTAGAACCTATGGGATCAAACTTCATTTTGGGGGCCTAAGACGGATGCAATTTGCTCTCATTGTACTGCTCTTAGGTAATTCTTATTCCCATGCAGGTAAACAAGTCAGAGAGCAAGAGAAGAGGGTCAGTGCTAAGCGTTCAGCGGAGCACGATCCCTCGAGATTCTATCCACAGCGGTCCACGCTCCGCGGCGCCTTCGCCACTGCCCGGCAGGGACGGCAGGGACGGTGAGCCGGCTTCCGGGCCTAACTCCGTGACGTCATCGCGCTGCCGAGCTACGTCATCTTAGCGCGCCGACCGCGCCGACATGAAGGAGCTTGGTAGAGTGCAGCTGAGTGATCCCGCTGCTCTGCTGCCCACAGGCTTCTGGGACGCTGTGGCCGTGTGGCTGGAGAGGCCGCAGGTGGCCAACAAGCGACTGTGCGGGGTCTGCACGGAGGCCCGCGGGACTGCTTCCCGGCCCCGCGCCCAGACGGAGAAGGGACCGCGGCAGGGGCCGGGATCCGGGCTGGAGGGGCATGATGTTGGGGAACCCGGAGAAGCTTCTCCCGTGGGAGATCCAGGGTTAGGACCTATGGCGGATTGCAAAGGCGACATCTCCGCGGTTGACCTGGACGCCCTGTGGGACCAAGTATCCCAAAACCTCGTCCAAGACAGTCCGGAAATGCTGGCCTTCCTCTCTGGGTCCGCCTTTGATTCTCAGCCTGAAACCCCGCAGAAGCTCGACCTGGTTCTCAGAACCATCATCCCGAAAGCGAGCCCTCACTGCCGGTTTACAGAGCCGAAGAAAGAGCTGGTGGTGCAAGGTGGGAAGAACGCAAATAGATCGAAAAGCATTTGCTTTTTGAGACAGGGTCATTATATGGCCTGGAATTTGCTATATAGACCAGGCTGGCCTTGAACTCACAGAGATCTGCCCGCCTCTGCCTCCCAAGTGCTTGGATAAAAGACATGTGCCAACTTGTCCAGTCTGAAATGCATTTGTTCACAATGTTCTAACGTAGCTGTAAGGCCTGTGTCTTTGCAACGTGCAGAGGTTGTGGGCATTGAGTGGCTTTGAGAGATATGTTAGAATGTGTGTCCTCATAGAGAATAGGATTGTTGAGCAGATGCTGGGAGTCTGGAGGCTTCAGGGAGAGGTGAAGGATAGACTGGGAGTTGGAGGATATTTTAGCATCTGTGAGGTAGCTGAGGTGGAAGCTCTGCCTGGACAGATGACCTGTAACAGAGCCTAGTGAATACCACATATTCCTGAGTATGGAACCTGGATGAACAGCACCCTGTTGGTTATCAATGGTGGTTGTACTTCAGACTTGAACTTCAAGTATCCCTAGCCTTGAGATTTCAGGGGATCTTGCTTTGAATTTAACCCCCACAATATGTTGACTTTCCATTTGCCACTGTAGCAGATTATGGTAAATGTAGTGGCTGGTCAGACAAATTGGTCCTTGCTTGAAGCTCTACGGGCCAGAATCCTGGTGGGCTCTGCTGGTTTCCAAGCACTGGACTCCTGCAAGGCTCAAATCCACAAGCTGGCTGACTAGGCTCTTCCCAAGAGTCTCCAGGAAAGAACAGATCTCCAATCTTACCCAGGCTGTCAGGATCCAGTGTTTAGGGTTGTAGACACGGGGGTCAGGCCTCTTTGTGATTCTCTTGTCCTGCCTCCTACATCTTTAGGCCTGCCTGCAGCAGTGTCCAGCCCTTCGCATGCTTTGAATGGATCTCCCCGATGTTCTACTCTGCATCCACCTGGAGAAAGTTCTTTACTGATGGAATTGAGTTTGGCTACTTGATAGCCTAGAGTCCTTTCCTTTATGAGGGCTGTAAAGTTCCTCCTGCCACATAATACCACATACTCCTGAGTACCGAGCCTTAGAGTGTGGGCATTTTTGGGAGACCCCTGTGGTCTCTTGGGTGGTAGTCACTGTAGATGTGTGCTGTTTCCTACATACCATTGACCGTTTCTCTGCCTTCTCAAGACATCCTAAGTGCTGTGCTCTGGGCCTTGGACCCTCAGATGGAGTGTAGTTCTTCCACCTGTGGTCATTAATGTCAGAACATTAATTCTCTACCATCTCCCAACTGTCTTCACTGAGCAAGCTTAAGTGGGGGCTGTCCAGAAGGGAAAGCCTGCTGGCTGTTCCGAAGAGGGAGGCCAGACAGAATTTTCCTTCCTTTCTTTCTGGAAGGTATCACCCCTCCATCAGCAGTTCTGGTATTAGAATTGTTTTCTCCTCAGGCTTCTGCAGGGAGACACATCATAGTATTCACCTCCATGGAGCATCCATGGCATGGCTTGAAACTCTGCTGTGCTCATTTCTAGCTGTATGACTCTGTGCCTCCGTTTCTTCATTTGTGAAACTGGATACTAATAGTTTAGTAAAATTGCTCACTATAAGGTGCTTAAAACAGTTGGTGGTACATGACACATCTCAATATGGACCTGCCATAAGCCTGACATCGCAGACCTGGGAGATGAAAGGAGTTCAAAAGGAGTTCACCTCTGTTCTTTACACAGCCTGAGGCCTTTGCAGTTGTTCCACTGTCTGGACACTGTTGTAGAAGATTTCCCGGCCCTGTTTGGGCCAGAAGTTCGGACCTTGCCCGCAGCGGCTTTTTCTCCCAAAGAAATGAATCAGACACTTATATTAATTTCATACTGTTTGGCCTATGTCTCAAGCACTTTACTAGCTAGTTCTTTCATCTTAATTCAACCCATTTCTAGTAATCTACCTGCCACGTGGCCCGGCCCATGGCTCACCTGGATTCCGTACATGATTCTTCTTAGGAGGTCAGATAGAGACTAACTCTGCCCTCCTTCTACCTGTCTGTCCTCTGATCCTCCACCCACTTCTACGGTGCTCCACATAGGCCAAAACAGCTCCTTTATTTTCAACATACAGAGAACATTTCCACCAGAGGACACGGATTCAGGGACCCCATAACTTACTCTGACCCCTAGCTCTACTCAGAAGCAGTGTTCCTAGGGAGGGCTTCTGACGGCCCTTGAGGTCTAGCACCCCAAGTGTTGGTTTCCTGCCTCTCAGCCTGCTGTACTTGTGTTTGGATCCGGCAGGCCCCTCAGCTTCTCCTTCATTTTGGCAGATCTTTAATGAAGGTGGATTTCAGTTTGCATCCTTTGGTATATTTTTATCTCCTATTTTGCTTTGCTGTTTTTTAGCTTTGTTGTTGTTGTTGTTGTTGTTTTATCTCAAAAGTAGGCACAGTTGATTTTGAAGAAGGAACTGTATACCCCCAGGGCTCATGGATGAATTTAATGCAAGTGACTATAGTTTAGGGATATGTTGTTCTGGTTGTGTTTTCCTGAGAAGATGCATGCAATGTCCCTTCATGTGGGAGGGCCCTGGAACAATGTTTGCAATCTAAAACCAGCCTGGAATGCTTGAGTGATGTTCTGTGCCACTTCTGTCTGTCAAAGTCAAGATTGCTCTGGCAGACACTCGCCTACGTGGGCTGGCCTTCCCTCTCGGCTCACTCTTCCTAGCGCTTGGCTGCTGAGAGTGGCTGTCATGTGTGTCCCACATCACCCTTGTAGAGGTCTGATGACAGTGTGTAAGGGTCAGTTCCTTTCTTCTCTTCTGTGAGCCCCAGCAGAGTATTCAGGTCTTCAGGCTTGGCAGCATGTGCCTCACCTGCTGAGCCATCTTGGTCCTGGCCTTATTTGTTCGTTGCCTCTCTGTCTCTGTCTCTCTCTTTGTATTTCCTTATTTTTTTTTTAAGAGGTGGGGCGGTGATGTGACACACTTTTTTTTTTTTTAAAGACTTATTTATTTATTATGTATACAGTATACAGAAGAAGGTATGAGACGTCATCATAGATGGTTGTGAGCCACCATGTGGCTGCTGGGAATTGAACTCAAGTCCTCTGGAAGAACAGCTAGTGCTCTTAACCTCTGAGCCATTTCTCCAGCTCCCTCTCTTTGTATTTTCAGAACAGGATTTTACTGTGTACTCCTGGCTGTCCTGGAACTCACTCTGGTCCAGGTTGGCCTTGAGCTCACAGAGACCCACCTGCCTATGTCTCCCAGCTGCTGAGATTAAAGGAGTGCACCACCACTACCTGACTCAGGTCTTGTATTTTCTAAGTGCTGGCTGTAATGGTGTGCAAAGTGCAGAGCCTTTCTCAGCTCTGGACAGCCACTGAGGGTTGGGAAGCATCCTCCTCATATTTCTTGCTGCTCAGTTATATTTCCAAGGGAGCTGTTTAGAGCAGCTGTGACCTGTTGACTTTGTCTTTTTCTCAGATGTTACCAATGGGAGTGTCACCTTTTTACCCTTGGAAGCAGATGATAAGGGGAATTTGGAGGTTAAGATGAGCAACGTGTATCAGCTCCAACTCCATCACAGTGGGAGAGAATGGTAAGACCTGGATACTGCTCTGTTGCACTCCTATGTGAAATCCTATCCCTGGGCAGCTATAAGGTTCTGGGGTGCAGAAAAGCAGGGGTTTTGTGTTGGTGGGATGGTCTCAGGTGTATACATTAGTCATCAGTCTGCTGGTTCCTGGTGCTGGCCTTGGTTTGCAATGTAGCTGGAGTCCCCACTCTCTATGTTCTGCATGGCCTTAATGGTCTGCAGCAACTCACTGGGACACTGTGCTAGTCAGCTCTCTGTTGCTGTAGCAGACTACCAATGGAAGTCATCTTATGGAGGGTCCAAGGCCAGTGAGATGGCTCCATTCACAATTTGTCAAAATTTGCTTGCTTCAAATCTTACAACCTGAGTCTGGTCTCCAAGACCTACATTATAAGGCGAGAACCAACATGTTCTGTGAGTTGTTCTCTGTCTTCTGCATACATGCACACATGCAAACACACACGCACACGCACACATGTATATAAGTTTTAAAAGCCTTGGTTTGTGCTTGCTCCCCTCTCTGGTTTTGGGCCTGTAGTGAAGAGCTGGGAGCGTGCGCTTTAGTCATGCTGCTCACACAGGGCAGCCAGGAAGCTGGCAGCAAGAAGGAGCCATGACCAAACTTCACCCTTCAAGAGTACCCCCAGCTCCCTACTTCCTCCAACAAAACCTCACCCTCGAAAGCTCCAGCACGTCCATAGCCCATAAGCCGAGTCCATCAATGAGTTAGCCTATTGATGAGGTTGTCATGGTCCAGTTACCGCCCAAAGGCCTCACCTTTGAACTTGGTTGAATTGGGGACCAAGCCTTCAACACAGGAGCCTTTGAAAGACCTTTCAAATCTAGACCAAACTCTTAATTCCATAATGCTGCTGCTGTTTGTATGGCTTGGTCCAGAGGAGTGGGCCGCATATTCTGCCATAGTTTACAGCCCTGCTTCTTATACAGTGCAGGCCTCTCACTCAGTGGAGGAACACTTGCCCATTGTGTGCCTCGACAGGCCCTGGGGCTTGATCACAGCAACACACACATGCACATGCAGCACACACACACACACACACACACACACACACACAGAGTTAGAGGGAAAGGGTGTCTTAATTACTGCTCTCTTCTGGGAAATAAACATATAACTTAAGGATAAGAATTGAAGCCAGCTGTTCTCACTGGTATTTTTCTTATTTTTAAAGGTTCATATCTGTTTTAATTTTCTGTCCAGAGAGGTGGCATTCAGATGGCGTTGTCTATCCCAAACCTGCCTGGCTTGGAGAAGAACTGCTGTCCAAGCTGGCCAGGTGGGCTGTGGAGAGCAGGAAGAGTGAATTTAAAAGCACACTTTCCCTGGTGTCCATCCTGCGCTACAGCCGGATGTACCAGGAGCTCAAAGAGAAGTACAGAGACATGGTAAAGGTAATGTTAGGGGAGTGTCCGAGGTCCCCCATTTAACAGGTCACATGGCCAGTGCCTGCCAGAGAGACTCTTTCCTGTGGGCTTCCTGTCAAGATCAGGTACCACACTAAAAACCCACTGTGGGTGCAGACAGTATAAACCACACAGCTGTTTTGGTACATTTTTAAGCTCAGCAGGAGTGAAATTTTTAATTTCAATCTAAAAATATAAAGCAGTGTGTTAGTTACTGTATTATAAAGTTTACAATTTGTTTAAATTCTATTTTTGTTTTTTGAGACGGGATCTCTCTGTTAGCTTGAAACTCATGGTCCTCTTACCTTATCCTCCCAAGTGCTGAGGTTACAAGCATATGCTACCATGTGGGCCTTGCTAGTTACATTTTTAAAAATTATTTATATGCATATGTTCCTGTGGAGATATGTGCATAGGCATGCAGTTGCCCCACAGAAACACAATAGGGTGTCAGATTCCCTGAGCGCTGGAGTTGTGTGCAGCAGTGGCGAGCTGCCTGACTTAGGCACTAAGAAGCAAATGCTGGTTCTTTGCAAAAGCGGTAAGCTCTCCTAACCATTGGGCACCTCTGCAGCCCTGGCCTCATTAACCTAAAGTGATTTCTAAGACAAGCTCCAGAATAACAGTGCTTAATGACATGACCTTGAGTTAGTCCTTGTGCAAAGCCACAGAATTGGAGCCACAGTGACTCATTATAGAGATGTGGTTCAGGTCTGTCTGTACACAGCTGGTCTCCCTTCTGAGGACCCTGGCCCAGGGGTCTTCTGTCCCCCTGTGGACTCTCCATACCTGTAAGGAGGTACTCCTACTTTTCAGCTTTTAAATTGTTCCCAGGACATGGTTTCTCCATTATGTCACTCACTGGATCTGGACATGGTCAGTTCTGTACATGGTTGACTCTCAAGGTGCCTTGATTGTCCTGCCTCAGTCAGAGCCTGGCCTGAGTCCCAGTGTGCGTGTCTGGACCACTCATCATTTCTGTGTTTGCGTGCTCACATGTATGTGAGTGACGATGCATATACATGTATGCGTACACAGGCAGAGCCCGAGGAGAATGAATGTCACATGATACGCTCCATCACTAGGGTTTTACACTGAACTTGGAGCGAGGCTGGCAGTCCGCAAGCCCCAGAAATCCTCCTATTTCCAGTGTCTTACATTGGAAATGTAGGCGACAGGGGCCCACATGACGATACATGGCTTTTTGTGTGGGAGCGGAGGATTTGAACCCTAATCTCCATGCACAGCCAAGCAAGCACTTTACCCCTGAGCTGCCTCCCTAGCCCTGCTCCTCCCTCATGTCATTAGCCATTGTCTTTATCCAGACAAGCTGACTGCTGCTGTCAAACATCTTCAACTATATTGTTGATGGTCTGGATCTGTGGTCTTGTGTAAAGCGCTGAATTGTAAGAGGTCACCTGTGAGTTCGTGCCTTTGAAATGAAATTGTCTGATTAGTTTGGTTTGACTTAGGCGATTTAGAAATACTTTAAGTTGTTCAAGGCAATTTCACAGCTATTTGCATATCCCTGAAACATTTTAGGTTTGGCCTGAAGTAACAGATCCTGAAAAGTTTGTCTATGAAGACGTGGCCATCGCTACATACCTGCTGGTAAGAACACTCGGAGAGCTCACACTCACATGGAGTGTATGAAGCTTGTCTCTGGCGGACACTACTCGATGGAGGTGGAGTATTCACCCAGTCAGGACTGTGGTTTGACTGCCCCCACTACTATGAAATGATTCCACATCCAGCATGAGCACAGAACAGCTGTGACTCAGGAAGTTGGGGTGCAAGAGGACAGATGGGGCAGGACAGTGGGGCACAGTTGTCACTGTGGAGGCACCAGCAGTCCAGTGCCATCCCGCTGTGGGCGGGCCTCTCTCCGCTGGTCTGTTCTTAACTTGCTGGCTGGCCAGCTCAATTGGCTACCTCTTGAACCCAGCACTCTTGATTTTCTCATCTATAACATGTTTAAACTAGAGCTTCCCAGTTTCCCTTTAACTTGTAGATCTCTCAGTTTAGAAAACAGGCTTGTTCCAGTTGTCAAGGCATGCAGAGGTTAAGGGACAAGGAGAAACCATGAGTCATCTTGGCGTGCTGGTGCCTACAGGTGACCTCTGCATGTGGATGCTATTTTTCTGGTGTTGGGATGGTACCCAGGGCCTCATGTGTTGGGTTCCCTCTACCATGGGCACCACTGAGCTGTTCCCAGCCCTGAATGAATGCAGCATCAGGGAAAAATGGGGTAGGGGGTCTCAGTGTCCTTGGGCCAAAGACCCCATTTGTTCTGCTTCTTTGTGTCATCTGTCTGGGAGCCACGGGGCCCTGGGAGAAGATGAGATGCTCCATCCTTCCTCTTCCCCATTAGTGTTTGGGCCCTTCTTTTTCTTTTGCTTTATGCTTGGCTGGAACCCAGGGCCTCGCACATGCCAGGCAAGTGTTCTAGCCACCGAGCCATCCATCATCAACTCCTTTCCTAAAGTCTTGAGACAGGATGTAGTAAGAAGTTTCTGGCTTGGCCTAGCCCCATGGTTCAGATCCAAAGACCCTCAGTCAGTCCCACAGAAACACACAGAGGCTTATATTAATTATAAACTGTTTGGCTTATGGCTTGGACTCTTTACTTGCTACCTCTTTCAACTTAACCCATTTCTACTAATCTATGTTTTGCCATGTGGCTCATGGCTTACCTGTACTTTTACATCTTGTCTCAGTGACAGCTTCCAGTGTCTCTGTCTGACTCCGCCCTCCTTCCCCTTTATCTCTTCTCGCATCTCCTGCCTGCTTCTAAGATGCCTTGCCATTGGCCAGAATAGTTCTTTTATTATCCAGTGGTAATTCACAGTGTACAGAAAGATGTCCCACATCAACAGGATCCCACCAGGTTTCCCAAGCAAGCCTTGAGCTTACAGCCCTTCTGCCTCGTCTTCCCAAGATCACAGGCGTGTGCCTCTGCTCCGTCAGGTTTGTTCTGGAACAGAATTAGTCACCATGTGGGTTGTCTTTATCTCTTTCCTCAGATCCTGTGGGAAGAGGAGAGGGTTGAGAGAGGAGTCACCACCAAGCAGTCCTTTGTGGACTTGGGGTGCGGAAATGGCCTCCTGGTCCACATCCTGAGCAATGAAGGGGTGAGCATGGCTTTTTTTAAGGTTTCTCTAGTTTAGGCAAAGGGGCCCCCATGTGACTTGTTAATATTTTGAGGAAAGGTTTCACTGTGTAACTTGACTAGCCCAGAACTTGCTATGTAGTCCAGGTTAGCTTCAAGCTCACAGAGAATCACCTACCTCTGACTCCAGAGTATGGAGCCACACCCAGCTGGACTCAGTTGGCCTGGCTCAGAGTGATGCCCACAGCTTCAGACTGGAGCTTTCCTGGGTGTTTGTAAAGGAGACATTTGCAGTGGTATCTATCCCTGTGGAGACCTGGAAGCTGGATGTAGAGGTGACAGGAAGGTCCCATAGCCCTCTACCCAAGGGGGCAAGGAATAAGGTTGCAGCCAGAGTGCAAGAACCTTGATGGGGCTGCTCACAAGCTTGTCTTCCCCTGCGTATTCCCTGGGTACTGTCTTAGGACACAAGCCAACTGTGGTCCCTTTTGGAGAGTTACAGTCATCACTGGTAGGGTAAAGTTCTCACTAGCCATGCAGGTGTGTAGTGTCGCCTGGAGGTGAGAGCTGTGCCTCCCACGATGCCAGGCGCACCCTGCCCTTCCTCTGTGGCAGTGGCAGTGCCTGCACATTTGTTCGTTTTTTCCAACTTACTGCAGTTGCCCGAACTTAACCCATGATTTCAAAACTACTCATTTCAGCATCCAGGCAGAGGGATTGACATCCGAAGAAGAAAGATCTGGGACATGTATGGACCCCAAACTCAGCTGGAGGTACTGCTCCCCCTACTCCCACATAGTCTCTGTGGCTCTAGCAAGACTTGTCCCCTAGAGGCAGATGTTGGCAGGAGCGCCTCTGGATTCAGTCAGCGCTCACTGTAAGTGTTCACTTTAGTTTGGGTGCTCTGACATAGGAAGGGGAGACAAGGGAGGCTTTCCACTTGGCACAGCCTCTGGTTACAGTACCTCTGTCTGGAGGCCTTTTGCCATGGCTGTGCTTTTGCATGTATGTCCTGTGAGATGCTCCATGCTGTCTGCAGCACAGAGATGGTTTTTTTCCTTCTCTGAACCTGCTGCAGGAGCCTGTTCAGACACACACTCTGAGTGATGACGTGCTGCAGCTCACCTGTCTTGTCCCAGTTAAACCTTTCTGGAAATACCCTCATAGACCCAGAAATGTGTCTCCTAGGTGACTCTAAACCCCGTCAAGTTGGCACCAAGGTTAACCATCTTAACATGATGAGCACAAGTATTCACCAGCAGCTGCCACTGTGCCTGCCTGCCCTCATAGCCCACATCTGCTGTAGTCCTGCCTCCACTGCCCCAGACACTGCCCACATCTGCTGCAGTCCTGCCTCCACTGTCCCCCAGACACTGCCCACATCTGCTGTAGTCCTGCCCCCACTGCCCCAGACACTGCCCACATCTGCTGCAGTCCTGCCCCCACTGCCCCAGACACTGCCCACATCTGCTGCAGTCCTGCCCACACTGCCCTAGACACTGCCCATAATTGTAGTCTGAAGTTTCTGGCCCAGCCTTGCCCTAAGATCCAGACCCAGAGTTCTTCAGCTGCTTCATCCCAGTTAATCACACAAAGGCTTATACAAGATGGTACAAGCTGTTTGGCCTACGGCTTAGGTGTATTACTTACTAACTCTTAAACTTTAGGTTAGCCCGTTATTCCTATCTGTCCTTAGCCATGTGGTTTAGTACCTTTTCTCACTGCAGCATTCTTGTCTTGCCTTCTCTGTGTCAGGTTGGCATTTGCTACTCTACTCTTTCACCTCTCAGAATTCTCCTCCCTGGTTGCCCCACTACTTCCTTTCTAGCTTCTGGCCAGTCAGCATTTTATTAAACTAATATTTGCAGTGACCAATATTTGAAGTGTACAAACAGTCCCACAGCACACAACTGCTGCAGTACTGACTGCCCTGAATGGCCAGACACTGCCCATGCTGCTGCTGTCCCTGTTTCCTCCGCTGTTCACAGCTGCCCAGACACTCCCAGGTTATTACTGCTTCATCTGCAGCAAAAAGTGCAACTTTAGAGACTGTTGCATTTTCTGTCATCCTACCTCTTTTTCAAGTTGAGATAATATGACAAAGGCTTGAGGGGCTGGGAGGTCCCTGCCAGTCCTCACCTCATTCTGTATTCGTGGTTGCTTTCCTAGGGATTCCTAATTGCATGTAAATTCACATTATAGGAAATTCTGCCAAACAAGAAGGTAAACTTTTGTAATTCCAACACTTGGGAGGTAGAGGCAGGAAGATCAGCTATACAATGAGTTCAAGGTCAACCTGGGTTGCATGAGACCCTGACCTTGGGAAAGAATATCGAGAAACATTTTAAGACTGGGCTTAAATGTACTTACTTACCAGGGGAGATACCATGATGGTGAAGGTGGTTTACCCAGGGCGAGGCTTATCCACTGCACTCCGGATGTGCTGACCCCTGTGATTTCCCCAAATGCGGGAAACTCGACTGCATAATTTGTGGTACTGGGGGACTGAATTCACGCTCTCCCCTGGCTTTAAAAAAAAAAAAAAAGACTGGGCATTGTGGCATTTGCCTTTAATCCCAGCTCTTGGGAGGCAGAGACAGGCAGACTCTGAGTTCTAGGCCTGCTAGTTCTAATTAGTGAGAACTTATGTCCAGAAAGAAAGAGAAATGCTTTTAGTGTCTCGAGTTTGAGGACGGTTGGTAAGTGCATAGAGAGCCCTGCAGGTGCATGCGGTCATAGATCCTCATGCTCAGTGCCTCAGGCTCCAGATTGTGTGAGACTGATAATCAGCAAATGTCAACATCCCCGTGTTCCCAGCTCTTAACCTTCGGGAATGAACTTCAAGCTACCCCACTAGTAAGTCCTGACTGAAGGAAGGGCTGGCTGCTGTGAGAAGCTTTCAGGAAACGTTCAGAGACTTGAGCTGTTCATCAGGGGTCCAGCACCTGCCTCTGACCTGTCAATGAGTCAGCTGACTTGGGAACCCCTTCTAATCTCAGTACCAGCGCCACTGGTTCGAGTGTTGGGTATTCCAGGTGGAAACCGACTGTTTCTGTCGGCACTTTCTGTGTGAGCCTGTGGCCATGAGGCTTCACCGGAAGCGTGTGCTGCTGGTGGATTTCCCAGTAAATCATTTGTTTCCAGCTGCATCTGTGGGTTGTCTGCGATACCTCCACAGAGAAATCCCATCCATTTTGGCTTAAGCTTCTTTCTAATCCCTGTCCCATGCTGGTGTGTCTGGACTCCCTTGTTAATATGGTGCTGTGATGATCTCAGATCATCTGAAATTTGTGAATCAAACAGGACGGTAGCAATTTGCTATATTCAGAAGCCCTTTTGTGAAACAAGTCTGGCTGATTCTAGGATGGTGTAGCCTGGTAATGATAACCCAAAGTATAAATAGGGTCTTGGTTCATGAAAAGACAAATGGTCAGATTTAATGCAGAGTGAGTAAAATGGTAATAGGTGGTGCTAAAAGCTTGTATTCCTGTGTGACTGTGCACTTGGCAGTTAGCCAATGTATGTTTAGTGTCTCAGCTCCTGTGTGAACATCACAGTTGCTGTAACGCTTCTTCTGTGAAGGCTGCCCATAGGGAGCTATCAATCCTACTGTAAAGACTGGTGTAGAGAGCAGGACGGGAGAGGCTGGCATGGCCAGAGTGGCACTCCAGCCCCTGGGCTCCATCCTCCACTGTCTCAGGTTGTGATGCACCTCCGTCCTCTCTGTTTCTCCAGTCAGTCCGCTAAGATGTTACTCGTTAATTCAAGACTGGCTGCTGACCTCCGTGAAGGGTGATGTTCAGAAACCCAGAAGGGCAGGGTGATGAAGTGTGACTGCTGAGATTTCCCTGACCACAGTGACAGAATAGCCCAGAACTGAGCAGACTTTAATTCCTCTTCTCAGAGACCAGCCACCAGCTGTCCCTCTGTTGGTTGCTTTCTGTGTTTATACAGGAAGCAAGTTGTGGTCATCACCTCGAAAATTGCTTTTTTGTGGGCCCCAAAAAGTTGCCAGTGATTTGTGTGCTTGGAGATGAACTTTGGGCAGGACAGTCATCTCCTTCTCTTAGTAAGCTGGGCACAGTGGGAGCCTAGGAGGATCAGGTAGGTGGACTGTGGCTGTGAATCATGGCTCAGAGCTTCTGGTGCATGTACTGATTGGTTCGTCTTGTGTGTGACATTCTTAAGGAAGTCTCCATCACTCCGAGTGACAAGACCTTGTTCCCTGGTGTTGACTGGCTGATTGGTAACCATTCTGATGAGCTCACTCCATGGATTCCTGTCATTGCAGCCAGGTGAGTAGGAAAGGCAGGTGGCTGTTTCTTCCTGTGCACCCATGTCCACGATGGCAGCCCCTAGGCACTGTGGCAGTATGGCATTTGACATTGTAGCTCAGAGTGTTGAAATGACATTAGCATAGATAAATTGAGTAAATTTAAATCTTCTTGCTTTTCTTTGAAGCTGACTACTAGAAAAACCTAAGCCACATGTGGTTCCTTTCCTGTTCTCTGTTGCCGATATTGATCCCAATTGCATCATCTCTGTGGCATTTCTGTTCCATGTTGGAAGATGTGTATTTTTTTGGAAAGTGTTCTGCTTTTAGAGGCTTCAAGGGGAAAACTCCCTCAGACAGTTGTTGTGCAGCAGTCTGCACCTTTAGACAGCACTTTGAAGACTCTGAGATGCTGCCTCTGCCTTCAGTCCACCTCCCCTAGTCTTGGTCAGTCTGTCCATCCTCTCACCAGGACTCTGAGCTGTTGTGCTCCTAGCTCCGTTCCAGGTCAGGCCTGAACTTTCCTTTGCTGCGCCCACCTGAAGTTCCAGCCCTAGAAAGCTGATGTCATATGGGCCAAAGTAACTGCACAGGAAAATTTTTTTTTTTATTTAGTTCAATTTCTATTTTGTTTAAAGCTACAATGTGCTACATGGGTTTTAGAAATTCATGGAATCAATTCCAGTAACCCCAGTATGTTGAAGGTAGAGACAATAAGTCAGGAGTAATTAGTACATTTGAGTGCATTTTGCATCTGGACCACATGAGACCCTGTGGCCTCAAAAAAGTAAACAAGAAAGACCCATTGCTTTAGATGTAAGAATAGCCAGGAGCAGCCTGAGTCTCTCTGCTGGGCTCCTCGGGTCTTCCTGGGTTTGTGCTGGGCTCCTCGGGTCTTCCTGGGTCTGTGCTGGGCTCCTCCGGTCTTCCTGGGTCTCTGCTGGACGCTTCAAGTCTTTCTGGGTCTATGCTGGGCTCCTTGGGTCTTCCTGGGTCTCTCCTGGGCTCCTTGGGTCTTCCTGGGTCTCTCCTGGGCTCCTCGGGTCTTCTTGGGTCTGTTCTGGGCTCCTCGGGTCTTC